>OY728128.1:46706964-47306964 GCA_963277665.1 Viscum album
TAATAATGAAATAATCCTTGTTTCCCTTATTTTTTGGTTTGTGTGATCAAACCTAGGCTAGATAATTCTTTTTGAGTAAGTGGAATTAATTGTGTTTCATATGAGTGAAATTCATAAGTATGGTATAATTGAAAGAGTCAATATTTTCATATTTTTCACTTGATATTTAATGTTTTAAATACTACATTTTTTTAATTTATGGGTAATTATTATAAAATCAAATTGAAAGGATAATTTGGTTTCAATTGTAAAAATGGATTAATTATTATTTTTTAATTTATATTTATATTTTATATTAAATGTTAAATCTATACTTTATATAGGTATTTATTTAAGGAAAATTTATAATTAGAGTATGAATTTGGAAACTATAAGGAAATTCTTATTTTACCCTTTTCAAATGTATTTTTCTATTTTTATCATTAAAATTATATTTTGTTGATTTTTTTATTTGAAAATTATTTAAATAAATATGAAAATAATGGGATAACAATTTTATTTTAATACTATGAGTTGGATAAAAATATTTCATGCTGATCAAGGGCCTCAAAGTCAAAGATAGACTATATTCACCAATCTTTACCTACATTAAATTATCAGGCCATAAATCTACCATTTGATCTCTGATTAATTATAAATTTTGACATAAGATATGGGACTTAATGGAACAAATTTTGTTCAACCAAAGAATGATTTTTATTGGTCTATTTATAGCCAACCACACATCACAATATTTATATTTTATTTTGAATCAATGTTTTTTTATTTTCCATTTTAATAAACTTGTATCCCTAGCCTCCAATACACTCTATATATAAGAATTATCCACCTTTTAGGGGAATTTTAGTCTCTTAGGAAATGTTTGTAGGTTTTTATGGACAATGAAATATGCTTTAACTTTAATTTTTCTTTTCATTGTTATCACATTTTGGATATTTTTAATATAGGGTTATTCATTTATTTCTATTTATATATTTTTTTATCTCTCTATATATCATTATATTCATTATTATATCTCACACTCACCATGGTTAATGAGTAGGATTATCCATGGGGGAGGTCTAAATGGTGTTTCCAAATTGTTATTTTTCAATTCTTTATGTTTTTACTATTTTTTGTACTGGGAGAGGAGAATATTCAGGTTTGGTGCAAGGGTTATCCACCACTATTTTTCTTGACACTCAAACTCATTTAAATTCTCTACCAAATCACCATTACATCCATTCTTTAAATAATTCTATTTATAAACTTAATTTGAGTTTGTTCAAGGTATAAAATTACATACTATAGAGCTGAATCTTGGAATGTCTCACATTCTCGACCGAGGTGTGTTAACCATTCTCAACTATTCAAGGAGGTGGGGTTTAGTGGATAAAAGTGGTATCCTAGGTATTATAAACTTAATACTTAAGGTTGGGTATATGATTCCACGTAAATGTGATAGAATATCAAATAAAGTTCTTAGAACAATAATGAATAATGATGGAACCCAATAAACCAAAATATCCTTAATAGAGAGGACCTTGGTCAACCACTATGTTTCCCTACGCAGAAAATAAATAATATTTTTCACACCCCAAGGTAGGTTTTGTTAGTATCCCTTTCCTCCGACCTTGGATTTTTCTCTATGTTACCCAGTTGTGTACCTGGTAACCATTCCAGAATTGTTTGAGAAATATTAGCCACCTGAATCTTGAGGTTTCAGAGATAATATTATTAGTTCACCATGTAAGATTCCTAGATAGACATTAATTGATCTAATTTATTAATTAAATACTTAATCATATACTATAGAGATTCCTTTGGTGGTAGTTAAGGTTATTGTGATATGGGATATAATTTTTTTACAAAGGCAATAATTATTGAGTTCAAGGGGGTGGGAATGGTTGGAAAGGTCTTTGAGCCTATGGATGAGGTGGGTATCAAGGTGGTACTTAGTTTTAGTTTATGTTTTAACTTACTTATGACTGATTACACCCCAAATTCAGTTATTGTTGTGGTTTCATTAGTCTTATTAAATTGTAATATTTTTTGTAGTATTGTATAGCTTGATTATAGAATATATAGTTTTAATATAGAATATGATTTTTTTATGATCCAAAATATCACTCTTGATACACATGAGGTCTGAAAAAAATCTCAAAATATTTGACTTTGAGTGTTTATTTAGGTGGAGGGGGCTAATTTGATAAAGTAATTGTTGTTGGGAATTAGAATTTATCCAACTTATTTGTTAGTTCTTCTACTTTGGTAGCTAATAAGGAATTCTTGTCTACTTGATTCATGTTATTTCTCTATGGACCTCTTTCAATTTTATAGTGACTATAATTGTGAGAGATCTCATTGATAAGGTCTCAAATAATCTCCATAACCTTCATCATCAAGACACATTAAAAAAAATTATCAACCATAACTTGAGCCTCAAGTTGTAATCTATAGTAAAACATTTATATCTGTAGTGAAATGTTGAGTATGTTATTTAGTTATTTCCACAACAACTCCTTTAATCTTTCCCATTATTCAAACACTGACTCTCCATGTAGTTGGGTGATGTTATGGGTATCTCCCCTTTGATTCCATATTCTTGTAGGTGTGAAATAATTATCTAGAAATATTTTTCTCGACTCATCCCAAGTGGTAATATACTAGACCACTTAACTCTTTAGCTATCCTTTAGCCTGATACCAAAGTGAGATTAGAAGAAATATTAGTTTAATTTAATTTTAAGAGACTCTATTGTGCTTGATGGTGTCACAAATTTCTAATTTTTTTGATAGATGTCCATGTAGGACCTCTCTCTATATCCCACTTAATTTCAACATATTTTATATTAGTTTATAAGGATAGGGTTTAAATCAATTTTTTTTCACCTAGATGGGAGGCTGAACAATGATCATGGAAGCCCTATAAATGGATTATAACCCATATTACATAGTGGTATACTCCTAAGGAATTAGTTTCAATCAATTATATTAGTCTACATGAGAGAATTGGCCTTTTTAATCATGAGGTGAAGCAATGTTATGGCGATCTTAAATATAAATACATTGATGTGTAAAGAGTTATTGATCAATATCCAAGTTATATTCAAGTGTCTCTTGAGATTCTATACTTTGTGACCAAGTAATCAATTCCATTATCATGCAACGATCATCATGAACTAACTAAAAAAAACACATCACATAAAAAATTAATAAAATAAAAACAATAATGAGAGAAGAAAATAACGAGTTAATCAATTAGAATTTGTGACTCTTTAGTTAACCATGACTTCCTGACAAAGACACCGAAGACATGGTAAAATCCACTAATGCCATTAATTTTTTTATGTGTCTAAAGATTATAAATTTAAATCAATTGATCCTTTATTAACTATGAAAGCATAGTATAAGATAATTTGAGTTTGGTCCCATTATGAAGAAATGTCATTCTAAAGAGTTATATAATATATTTTCTAATCCCAATTATTCAAAAAATTCTAGGGTCAAACAAAATAGATTTATAACTTATCAAGATGAAAAAATTATACTAAAAGGGGCTCGATATCAATTTTAAATGAAGATACCTAAGGATTCTACCTATCCCACTCTTGGATTGGTTATTATATTAGTTTAAAAATTCATTATAAGGTCACTAATTACTTTTATTCAGTCTCTTTGATTCTACCCATACCAATAGAGATCTATTTATTAGATAAGTGTACTACCCAAGATAAATTAAGTGTGAAATTTAGATCAATAGATGAACACGATCTACTAGTAATAGCTAAAATCATTTAACTTACTTAGCATTACTTAGCACATCTACTGATCAAATATGTGCAAAGTAATATGGATAAATTGAACTTCGACATAATTACTAATAAAAAACACTTCCAAGGCATGATATTAATAATTAAGTTCATGCACACAAACTTATAATCTTTATCCCTCACCCTTTAAGTTAATTATCCATACATGATGGAGGATAATCATATCACACATGAGTAGTTCATCCTAAGTAGTGAATTTAAGAATGAAAAAGTAAGAACAAATGAAGAAAAATTATTAAGTACAAAGAAACTTACTTGAAATAATGATTGAAATTTTGAGGAAAATGTACTAGAATGTATTGAAAAACACAAGGCATAATAAGCATATAACAAGTATAAAAATAAAATTAAATAGGTAGAAACCCCTATAAAACTTGGTAGTGATTACTATTTTTAAACTTCACCTGAGTAATGGAATAAATAAATGCATAAAGTCATGTACTAGAATGACCCATAGAAGAAATTATTATTTAATATCTCTATCTGGGCATGTCACAATGCCACTTACCCCGTTAAATAATAGTCATTTTATCTTATCATTTTGAATTTTGATTCCCCATGAGAATCATGACATGTGATCTCAATAAATTAGTAAAATATCATTCCTCTATATTTTACTTAGATTCATCAAGACATGAAGGATAATTCACTACGATATGTATCTTAGAGAATCTAATATCTCATCTAGCTTCATTATCTAATTTTTAAACTTCCTTAGGCCATGAAATGACATGCTGTGAGATTCTCCCAAGTGTTCTCATCATAAATACCCATCATGATGCGACTCCATGCATCATAAACTGAAATAATCCTATGAATGATCTAGGATTTTTGGGTGAATTTTACAAATTATCTGCTCCAATATCACAACAAAGTAAATTTCTTAGATGTGGAATAATGGAATCTCATGAATCACCATTTAATGTTTTATGGATATGTAAAAATTCCTCATGTATGAATCATTAATCTCATATACATTTGTTTTCAGACTAAGTACCTTTACCCATACATAGAACTTGCTCTAACTTTTCTATTTTCTTTATGTACACTTACCATGAATTTACCATTTCACATCACCTACCTGTGTGTGGTATTTTGAAAAAAATAATTTTCTAAATAGAATTATACACTCATGCATTGATCCACTATGAGTGAAATTTTGAAATTCCAATTTATAGGCCACTCCATGATTCAAGTGTCCTGACATGAATCAAATCTAACTTCAATCATGATAACCGACTGATATATCTCTCGCTACATATATCTTCTATTCATAGCATATTTACACTAGTATTCATTGGACTTTGGTATATATTTACCCTAATCATACCATAAAAACACTTGTCACAATGTGAAAAGTATGAGACTCTCTAGAATTTCTCTAAAATATATTGGAGCTCTTCCTAGTACTAATACTTCAATAAATCATCAATATAAAAAATGATAAGGTAATATTATGTCCAAAAAATCACATAAAATTACATTGAAAACGTATGAACATTTATTAAGTATTATGATCCAAGGATTAACACAACATTCCATTATAATATGGGATGAGATAGAAAGAATGTTCCTTATAATATTCTTACCTCCATAAAAAATAAATGAATATTTAGGTCAATATTTTAAATTACTATCAATTTAATGGAAAACCACATTAATCTTATTGGGATATATTTAAGGACTTTTTATTTATGTATCCTTATCAAGGATTAGAGATATGATTGATAATTTTATTTTTTAGTGGTTTGTCTCAAAGTAATTGGTCAGTCATTGATACTACCACTAGAGGTTCATTGATAAATAATCTATAAGTAGGGAGTAATTATTTTTTGGATTAAATTTCTAGAAATAGTTTTCGATGGAAAATAGAAGGATTTCAATGGAAATAATATCAATTTATTAATAAAAATGGATACTTGGATACAAAAAAGGAATCCCTGGAAAATAATATAAACATGACAATGGATATGAATGAACCCAACGTCATGTACATAAAAAATTCTAATTATGTTGATTCTAGTAATCAAAATAATTTTCTGGGTTGTAGGATACAAAAAAATCAAGTATTTCAACAAATATTATAAGGGTTACAATAATAATAAGTGGAATCACTTAAAATTCAAATTAATTCATTGGAATAGACCTTTGGGAAATTTATGAAGAATACTAGAGTGATGATAAAAAATTTATAATCCCATGTTGGGAAAATTGAAAAAGAACTCAAGGATAGATAAAAATGAGTAAATAATTGTAACATAGAGATCAACATAAGTGGAGAGGTGAAATGTTACACCCCAAACCAAGTATAGGTAAAATCCTATTTAAATTTTTGCTGAACACCATGTGTATTTTTCATTTATAAATGTTTAAGGTATTGGCGAGGATATCAAGAGTAGTTTCAGGATGTTGTCTTAGGATTTGGGGTTGATAATTGCTACAAGTGGCTACAAATTTCTATAGAGGTTCTAGCACACAGTGATAGGTAGAGGACATGTTGTGATGAGTGCTTATATAAATTATTCTATTTTTGATTAATGAGAAGTAACCATGTGGATAGGGGTGTAAAAACATGATGATTTACCCTTCATATTTGTTTTGGTAATAAAAAAGACCCTTATATATGATCACACCATGATTGATGGATTAATGGAATGATAATGTCCTATATGTATTGAGCTATGTTTCCTAGAATCCCTTATTTATGAGTATCATGCAATGGATATGAGTGTCACAATATGTATTTATCCCCTATTGGATCCTTTGTAAAATTTATTTAGGTAGGATAATCAAACTTTGGTGGAGGGTGGTAGATCATGGTGGTGACCCTTATATATTATCAAAGGATTCTTTCTTATTAAAAATATTATGTTTCATTTAGTAAATCCTTACATATTCCTATGTTAATTTTCATAGAGGGATGATCATGTTACAACCTATGGGTCTTACCCTGAAGGATAACAAATTTTTTTGTCATAATAACAGTGTCATTCCATGGATATTGGTCAATAGGTTCTTTCAACATGAATAATTAGGGCCACCCCGTAATGGTCCAGAGTGTCAGATTTTTTTATTCTTCCTAGGGAAGGTGTTCTATTCCATTTATAGAGGAGGAAATTCCATGGGGAAGACCCTAAAGGACCATCATGTAACTACCAATGTGGGAACACCATGATCCATGAACAAGAAAATTATTAAATAAAATCAATTATTAAATGGTTTTAATATTAAAATAATAATTATTGAGGGATCCTCATTCTTATAGTGACACACATGCCATCCTCTATTCTTCTCAATCTATTCATATTATAAGGTGGGTTCTCTATTGTTCAACCAATTTGAGTTTCACTTTCTCTATGTTTTGGCTAGAGGTGATTTGATCACTCCACTTTAATTATTTATTATTTTATCTTAGTTTTTAGTGATATTATGTTGATTGTGTCCTTTTATGCCCTATTTATCATTTTTTATGATAGTTAGATATCTTTTGTTTGAGATTTTATGAGTGGTTGATATTCAATGGGAGTATTTATATGGTTATATGGATGGTGGTCCCTATTATATCCCTATGTATAATATATATATATTTTAAAAATTTCACCTTGAGAAATCCCTGGTGAGACATAAATACTAAAACCTTTGGACACTAAGCGGGTTGTTATTTGAAAAAATTAAATTGGAAAAGTTTGAGGTAACCTAAGGGTTTCTATAAGTGGAATTGTAAACTAGTAAGCTAAGAATATATTCCCTCATATGATCCATATGATAGAATCATATTATAAACATGGGATATCATGGAAATATACCTTAAGGGATATGGGTAGAGATCATGGATGGGTGAGTGACCCACTGAAAAAGAGAACTAAAATGTTTATCTAAGAAATTTATATGACTTGAACTGTTAACAAAATTGAAATGTATATAATGTGGTTAATTATTTATTGATGATATTATAAAAGGTTCTAGGATAATATATATTTCCACCTAGGTGATGATAATCAAATAATTTTCTAGGGTAGGATTTCGTTCCCCCTAGGTGGTGATATTATAAAACCATTCTAGGTAAGGATGTCATTCCACCTATGTGATGATATTAAAAATAGTTTCTAGGGTGAGATGTGGTTTCCCCTAGGTGATGATATTCAAAAACGAATCATAGGTAAGACATGGTTCCCCATGGGTGATGATATTCAAAATTGGCTCTAGGAGAGGATGTAGTTCCCCTTAAGTAATGAGATTCAAAAGGGTTCCAAAGTAGCACATGGTTCCCCTTAGTCGATGATATTCTATGAAGATTTGGGGAAAGGATACCATTACCCATGGGTATTTATATTATGAAAATGTTCCTTGGTGGGGTACTATTAGTCCCTGTGTGTGGAGATAATTAATGTTTAGAGACATCTTACATTGACCAAAGTGTGAATTCTCAATCCCAGGTGTCACCATGGAACCCAAGGATTGAAAATGTTTTACTATTGTAGTCTTTTAGTTATCCATTCTAGCATATCAACATGCAAACTATTTATACTAGATCTATTTTAGTACACCATTAGTGGTGCACTAATAAGTTGTAATCAAACCATTATTAGTATACTATGGATATTTGATCAGAATTCATGGTTGTAAGTTAAGACTAGGGAAAGGGTACTTTTCTTGATGTTTGATCAGTTGTATTGGATAGATCATGGGGTATGTGACTGAGATTGGACTCGAGACTATTTTGTTTTATTTTTTTAGTCAATCATGATTAATATGGATCTTGATGTATATGATTCACCCATGGAGGATCTTTATAAAGACAATGTTCTTGTATGACATGTATAGTTAATCATATTGATATAGAATGGGTTTATTTATTTATTAGTGATAAAATATAATGGATATTTATTATAGGTTATTTGGTTTAATGCTATTTTTATTACTTCTAGTTTTATTTATGGTTACCTAATTTAGGTGATATAGTCTCACCATGACATTATTAGAACACCACTATTGGCTATAAGACTCTAAAATATGTGTAGGTTCCCCTGAGACATGTAGAAACACAATTTGGTCATCATGGAGGTGAACTTGGTTAGAGATATTATATTAAATCTATCTCTTTTTGGAGTGGATAAACCATGATGGAGTGTTTTGAATCAAGAATGATATAGTAATAGAATAAATTAAAGAAATAAATCAAAGAAATAGAGTGAAGAGGAGGAAAATTGGTAGGATAAAGAAAAATAAAATGAAAAGGAATCTAGAGAATATTGACCACAACTTTAGAAACCACCACTAATATTCATATAAATGATAAAGTAATCTAAAATAGAGGATCCAAGGGGCATTTTTTTTGTAAATTTTTAAGAAATTTTTCATTAATATTCACTTGGAATAAGATTTAATGAATATTACCTAATGTATATAGTTCATGAAAGAGTTGGTTTCAAACAATAATATTCACAAGAATATGGGTAAAATATCACTCACAAGAGAGTGTTTAGTTGTGGTGTCAAAGAGTTTACTGAATAAGATAGATATATCCAATCAGTAATGATCATATGAATATTTAGTGAGAGACTTCATGAAGATCAAGGGAATTATATGAGATGATTGTGTGACTATATTTTCAGCACATATCAAGGAGAAAAGTATAATTTTAGAGGGGGATATTATTTGAGAATTATAAGTTCAAGGAAGATCAATATACAATCATTCATAATGAGATAATATTATAATCATTATGAGATTATTTCATTACCAATTTAATTGACTATCATTTTACTAAAATAATTGAATACATTAGATAAACATAATATTCTAAGAGTTATAAATTTAATAGGTATATGACTCTCTTCCTACCTTACTTTTGTATCTTTTTGAAAATTAAACAAATAATATGTAACATGGGATAACACCCACTAATCACTTAGGACTATAAACTCATAAAGAGTTGGTAAAACTTATAAATACTGGTTTTTGGGTTATTTACTATTATGATGTATTGCATTCACTTTATGTTGAGAAAAGATCTAATCACTAATCAATAATGAGATCATATTGTTTGAAAAATGAGGAAATTTTTTATTGGACATTTAATACTAATTCAATTTAGTTTAATGGCCCATATATCTCTAAGTGGTGTAATATAATAGTCCTCTTAGTATTTTTTAGTGAATGAGAATTTTATTCAAACCATGTGTTTCACAAGATAAATTATAGATTTTATAGAAAACAACTCATAGAAAGTTTCTAAAATATTTATGTTTACAGAAATAAAGCTTCATTCCATGATCCATTCCCATGTTTTTCATATCCACTAAAGAGAATAAGGATCACCTATTTATACATTATCCATTTGATACTACATGTTAGTTTTTTTATTTAATATTTTTTAATTTTAGATGCCTTATACTAGTCAATCCAAGGATTTAATTATTTTTTATCTCTATATTAAGGTATCATTTTGAATATTTTTTTTTCTATTAAAAAAATCATTGACATGGTTTATATGGTTTGGTGAAATAGAAAATTTGTCAAATATACTTATAAATAGGTTCTATTTAGGTAGTTATGAATCATATAATATATTCTATAAAATATTCTAATGTGATAAGTAATATAATTATTATAAATTCATTATATAACGTGATTGTATTGAAAATAATTTATATTATTGGGAATTTTAAAAAATGAAACACTAATTTTTTTTAGCATGTAATGATTATATGTTGAATAAAATTAAATAGCGATAAACCAGCTAAAGGAAGTCCTAGGTTAGTGGGATATAAAGGTGCCTTAAAAAATTCAGATGGTAAGGTTATGGAAGGATTCTACAAATGACGTGGGATATTTTAGGCACTTAAAGATTAAATTAAAGGAGTCATCATAAGCCTTAAAATTTTATAGAAAAATAGATGGACTAATTTTTCTATTCAATTTCATTATATATGAATCATCCAATAGATCATGCAAACAAAGCATTTTCTTTATTCAAATATTCCACCATAATAGAATAAATTATTAGAATATGATAATTGTATTGATTTTTAGTATCATATACTTTTACAGAGTAAAATGAATTTTTTGATTCCCTTAATAATATGGTAGATTATTATAATTCATTATTTTGGTTTATAGGAATCATTACTAAATATGAAAACATTTTATAGAGATATACATGTAAAACTAATATCATTTGTGTTTTAAAACATTAATAAACTTTTCATGGGTTGTGGAGATCTCTATGAGATCTATGACTTTTCTATTTATGATTATGTGTTAAAATTATTTTAAAATTTTTACACAATTCATGTGAAAACATTATGATAATTCCTAAACAAGTTACATATGAACTATTGAAATTTTATATGGTATGTCATGGTATATTTTTGATAATTTTTTTAATGATTTGAATTATTTGGAGCTATATTTAATTATAGTGGTTCAAAGTTTCATGATTGAGTTATAATAAAATATATTATTTTTGAAATTATAAATTAGATATTATTGTAAAATAATGCATGAATTAACATTCTAGTTTTTAAGATACATATTTAAATATATTTGTTTGTATTTAAATCACTAAATGATTTAAATAAAATGTTGGTGAAATTACAATGAAATAAGTTTATTAGAATTTTTTATAAATAATAATAAAAATTTGACCTAATCCTTATGGTTTACTTATTTTAATTATAAAATGGTTTAAAGTAAAAAATAAATACGATTTTAAATATAATTGTATAATATGAAATGATTTGATAGATTTTATTAATTATTAGTTTGGAATTTCCTAAAAATGTATTTGTTTACTAGATTAATGAAAGGTAAACTATGATGTTATTCAATTTTTTTTATACTTATATGATTTTGTGACTTACCTTATGTAATTTACCAACTAATAATTGATATAAAATTTACAGGTTTATGATTTCTCTTGAATATTTCAATGAAAGAACATGATTTTTTTATAACATTCAAAGATTCAATTCACATACCCTACTATGATTTACATAAAGGGGAATTAGTTTAATAACTATATGATTGAGATTATGTGTCTCACTTTTGTGATTTTAGGATGAAATGAGTTATGATTTCATGTATTATTTTGAATCTAGGAAATATCTTGCTCAAGTATGGTTTCAAATTTTGGACATATTTGGGTCTTGTGGCATCAAAATATCTTCAAGGGAATCAAATCCTTTATAGATACACTAATTAAAATGAATTGGGAGAATGAGATTGATAGGTAAGGTTATTTTACTTGTGTTTTGGTTGAAGTTGATTTGAGTGATGACCTGGTTATTAAAGTCATTCGTTCAACTGTAGTAGATGAGATCAATCTTTGTATTTTTTTTGAAAAATTTATTATTTTTTGTATTGATTAAAAAGATATTGGGCATGCTTCTTTGGGTTAAAATAGAATGAACGTCCTATTCATTTATTTATTTTTGGATTTAGGTTCATGATGATAAATTGTGTTGGAATCTTATGAAAAAGGATAATCTTTAAGTGAAGGAGCATGTGAAGTCTTCAAATTGTTCAAATGAAGTTGATAATACATCCCAATTTCATACATAGATGGATGTGGTGCATGACCCTCCTAATGTGTAAAAAGGTTATTATATCCTTTAATATTATAATATTAAAGAAACATCATTATTTATGAAAACTAGTGGTTAGATTCTTAATGATAGTTTGAAGGTGACTGATGTAATGTTGTAGTTATATATTGATAATGTCATTGATAAAATTTATTTCGTAGTAATTGTTCAAGGTAAAGAACATTATTTGACCCTTATAAATAATAAATTTTATAACCAATTAGATCTACCCAATAATTATCCCAACATTATCTACAATTTGGATTATTATATATATGATGAAGCTCAACTCTGAAGTAGTGACAAGGTTGTCTCAAAATCTGAATTGGGGGAATATGTATCTATGTTTTCAAAGAAAAAGTAAAAAAACTAAAGGAAATTACCAAATTTCTAAAATCTTATCAATTGAAGAAATTATTTAGGGGGTTCAAACATAATCCTACAATTCTCATAAATAAAGAATTTATTTTTTAATTTCCAATGTTTTAATAATCATAGAACTACTAACACTCTTACATACTATTTTTAATCTAACATTACTTTATTTATTAGACTTGAGAAATCAATGGTTCAATTTTATCATTTTATATATTTTTTCATCTAGTATAAGTTAAATTATGAATTGTTTACTATTAATGTCAGTGATGAAATGATGGAAACATTTGGGTGCTAACACATCAATCTATCAATATCATTGAATTATAAGTTAGATCTCAATAGGTTTCTTTTCATGTTAAATTACATAATAAATTTTTTGTTTTTTTATCCATGCCTCAAATTTTTACATTGAGAGAATGTTACTATAGAATTATCTGGTCATATATCAGGCATATCTCAGTTACAATTTGTTAATTTTGGGTGATTACAACACTATATTCAATCCTGAACAAATGGTTGGTTCATCCTTTATTAAAATTTATATTTAATAATTATTTTTTGATATATAATCCTTGATATAAATGATATTTATAGGTAAATAATTCACTTGTAGGAGAAATTATATAATTTGTAAGTATTCTAGCTAAATTGACATAGTTTTTATTTTTCTTTTGGTTGATGATATATTTTATGGTTTCACTTGATCTAAGCTAGATTAAATTTATTTAAATCATACTTATATAATTTTTAACATGATTTAAATAACATATAAAAACCATTCTATTCCTTTTAGATTCAATAATACTTTATTGTAACATAGAGAATGCATGAGTCTGATCACTCAATAATAGAGTAAAGATGATAGGGTTAATTATTTTAAAAAAACTCTCAAAAAAATTAAATGCTAAATCTTTCATTATGATGTTATAGGAAGAAAATATTCTTGGGTATTGATTATGTCATGAATTATAAATAAAAGTAGCTCTTACAAATTCAATAATGGTTTGATTCTGAGGGATATCATTCTCATGAAGAAATTTATATGTTATCTAAACTAGATGGCATAATTTAGTTATAGGATTCTATCCGTAAACTGTAATTAAAATTAAATTGTTTATAGAATGGGGATAAAAAAAAAATTTATTTCATATAATTCATAGAGAAAGGAGAACTTATAAGAATAACTCATATGTTAAAATTGATAACATTATTTTTTGTGGAGAAATAAGATATTTATAATTATGTTTATAATTTATTTTTAGATCTCTTTAGTAGAGAAAAAACTAATTTTAAAATTGAATTGGTTGATGTATTTACTAAACGAATTGATAATAGACATAATAGTTTTTTAAGATCATCCCTTCACAAGAAGAGGTAAAAATAGATTTATTTATCCTTAATGTTAATATAATAATAGTTATGAATAGATTTATAAGTAGATTTTTAGCCTCTTTTGGGGGTTTCCTGAGTAATGAAATATTTAATAAGATTAAAGAATTATTCTATAAATATTTTATACCCCCTGGTCTAAATTATTAATTCATTTCGTTTCTCTGTATGTTAAATAATTATCTTGATATTAGAGAGTTTAGGATTATTTATCTCAGTAATAAATTACCTATGCTTATGGTTAAAATTCTTATTAATGTATATGGAATGAGAATTTGAACTCTTGTATCCCCAACCAATTTGGTTTAATTATAAGTATTAGGGTACAATACTAATTTTTCATTATATCTAAATGTATTATCATTTTTTGAAATAAGTATAATAATGGGAATAAAGTTCTTAAAATTGATATTTACAATTTTTTTTTGATAACATTAGATGAGTTTTCATTTTCAATGTTCTTGAAATGTATGGATATATTTTTTATTTCATCAAAATTATTACTTCCACTATTTACATTTTAAAGATTTTATTTCTTATTAATAGATATCTTATATGTTATTTCAAGTGCACTAGTGGTGTTCATTATAAAGATGCTATTTTTTATCATTTTTTCTTATTTGTGAATTAATTACAATTTTGTTATAAAATTTATGAGAATTTATCTTGTGAATCCTATTAAGGACTCAATCAATATATTTTCCCCTTCCAATTTTTTTATATAGATGAAATTAATATTATTTTTAAGAGGAATATAAGTATATTAAAACTTTTTTTGATATTTCTTCTCAATATGAAGTATTTGCAGAAAAAAATGATCTCCTAGGAGAAATCAATTTTTTTATTTGGTAAAGGAAAATACTCTTCTAAGAAGGATCATCATATTAATAAATTAAAGGTTTATAAAGGATACTTATCTTTTAATTACCTTGGATTTACCTTTTTATAAGGGAGAGTTAAAACATGTCATTTGAATAAAATTATCCCCAAAATTATGAACCAGATTTTAAATCAGAAACGGGAATAGATTTCTAAATTTAGATAAATATTATTTGTCAATTTTTTGATTTTCTTCAATTTTTTAGGTTGTTCATACATCCTAATATTTTTTTAATGAAATTATATAAGTGTATCAAAAAACTCTTTTGGACAAGAAGCTCCCATAAAAATAAGAGAATCATTGTGGCTTTGGTAAAATGTATCATGCTTACTGATTTGAGGGTAATTGGTATTAATAAATTATCTTCTCATAATAATAGTATTATTATTAATTACACAAGTAATTTTCTCAATAATTTAGGTGAGTAAACTACTTATTCTGGGCAATAGATTCATTGATAAACTGATGATGGGTAAAAAAATTTATATTAATTCCATTATATGAAATTCTATTCAAAATTATTTATATCGAATTTTTCTTTTTTATAAATGGTTACCTATTAAATAATATTTTATGGAATTATTGGACACTAAGTGTCTTGGTTTTTCAATAGATAAGTAATATTATGTTCCTTACACTATTAAGGACTGATCAATTGAGATTTTTTCTTAAAATGATATCTTTATTTTAATCAGTGTTAGGATTATATAATCTATATTAGATATATAATTTTAGGTTTATATATGTTGATCTACTAATCTTGGACTCCTGTTAGACTCATGTTGGTTAAAAATAAACTGTTTTATTGTATTTTCTATGATATACCAAGGAATATAGTGAGATGGTGGCATAGGATGAACGAGTTTATTTTCCCAATTTAAAGGATGGTTTTTTAAAAATTATGGCACAATCATATTTCCACTAATTAAAATTTAAAATAAAATTTATTACTATTTTTTAAAAATATTTTCATTGAGAAAAATTGAATAAAAATTTAGTATTTATTTTTTGAATCTAATTTTGTAGTTGTTATCTATTAATATATTTTTGATGTGTTTGGATATGGTATCTTTTCTCATGGACACTTAAATGATTTTATATTTTTTTTAAATGAGTGAGTATCTATATAATATATTTATTATATTTATTATGGATGCTTTTCAAAAAATTTAGAAGATGTAAAATAAGTTTATCTTGAAAGAAAATATATTTTAATTTAAGTATTACATCACTTAGATACTTGAAAAATCTAAAATTTATATCATTACTTTAAAAAGGATTAATGGAAAATTCATTAAATGATATTATCATGATTTTTTCATATTTCTGATTCGTTTTTTCAGTTTCATCATAGATTTGTTTTCCACGGTTAGGTGGCCATTAATGTAAGTTACCAATTATTTTAATATCATACACTAAAACTGAGATAATGAGAGGTCGGGTTATCTCTCTAAGGATATTATCATGTAGTTTGGGGTTATCTTATAGATTTAAGATATATTTTTTAAATTCTTCCTAAAAACAATAATAGCTACCCTTATTGAGAAAGTGGTTGATTAATACTTTGAATTCATTGATAAAATGTATGAGGGGTTATCCATCTTCTTATGTATTGACTTTTTATATTATTATTTGAAGACATACAACTAGGACTCTAGAATTTATCATCATATAGAGAGGAAGTAGGTGTTTTGGAGTTGATATTTTTCATATGAATATGGATTTTCTATGTATACCCATAAAGTGAATCAGATCCCATGTAGTTTAGTTCCATTTAATGAGGAATGAGATACCTTTTAAGGTTGTGTGACAAGAACTATAATAGCTCCTTTTAAATTTGTAAAACCATGACTGTTTATGAACTTTATAAGGTTTTTCATCCATGAACATAGTGATTTTTATTTTAATTTCATAACTATGAACTACGCGAGTCTATAATTTTAAATTAATATACGTAAAATCATTGTGACTACAGTATTAAGGTCATATGAATATGATTGACGTGTCTATGGTTTTATGTTTATATAAATAGGACCTATTCTATATAGTTTAAAGTCAAGAAGAATCAAACATTAGTCATATATTCCTATAAATGGTTTGGTATGAGACTTATGCTTGAGAAAACCTTTCTTCTTTGACTAGAAAGATGATTCAGGTGAAGTCAAGTAGGGGATTACACCAAGTTAGAGACACTTTGATTACTCTGGATCATTAAGTGGACAAAAGGATGTTGAATGGATTCTTGAGGGCTATAATAACCAATATAAGGTTTCCAAGATAAGTGTATTGGTCAAGCAAAGGTTTCATCAGTTTCCTAAAGATAATGACCATCCTTATTAAGAGAATATCTGATTGATTTTATTTTGAGGATCCTACTAGTTTGAGAGGATGACCAAAGGAATTTTTTTCAAAGTGTTCTATTCCCAATATTAAATGAATACACGATCAAAATGAAAACAGACAAGATTAAATAATAATGTAACCATTTTTTAGGACATAATGGATGAGTCCTTTCAAGGGATTTGACCTAGGTTAAATAGTTTCATTAATGTATATTGGGTCATTGAAGAGGCTCAACTATCTATAGAGGGGATATTTCATTATGTGGGTCACCCTAGGTGAATATTTTTGTAGATACACACCATTGGAAAGAGTGAAACAAATACTATAAGAAGATCCAATTTTGGATAAGATTTGGATTTTTATGTTAACATATCATGTACACCAAGGGTAATAAAGTTTAAGGATGGATACCACATATTATTTATATAGTTATATCCCTCCATAAAGAAATTACATAGTAAAAGAAAGAGCATACATAGATAATTTTATGCAGACTAGAGTACAAATATTTTACATGGAGGGGACATGGAAATGAAGAACTTATGTGGGGAGTTGCTTCCTAATTTAGACTTTGATTAAAATCTTACCTAAGAAAATTATTATTAAAAAGAATTTGTGCTAATTTTTTACTCACAGATGATGTGATTTTTCAACTTTCATGCTCTGTAAATCTCAATGCCTCCTGAAATTCATACATGGTGATATATTTATAAGGAAATGAAAATAAAAACTAATATTGAGAAAATTTTGACTTCATACTCTATAAATTATGATAGGATGCATTATACCATCGTATTTTCACTAAAAAAATAATAGAATCATGGATAAAAAGTGCTTTTAATACCTTGATCTATAGACCACTCTCAATGCCCTAGGTTGAGGAGCTATGCGGTCTTAAGAACACCTCATCATAAAACAGAAGTTTCCAACTAGTGGAGAGGTTCTAGTCTATATTATGGGGAGAATATGAACTTGAATCAGAGTAAGAAAATAGTATAAATAGAACCAAAACAACATCCAAAAAATAATAATTAGATTATGTATAATTAGATAAATAAAATGACATAAAAATATGTACCAGATAGAAGCATATAGTCATATAATCCCACTGATCACCCACTAGGTTGATCACGTATACAAAATAGACCAAAAAATACAATGTGGATCTAATACCATCCATGGGGATCACCTTATCCCAATCTCCAATAACTTTTCAAGATACTGCATCATAATTCATTACACTACCTGTGTGCTGAAACTAAAAGCTGACATAAGGTCCTCACATACACCATGAGTGTCCATACAGGTTGTGAGAAGTAATTCTCAATAGGGTCTCACCATGTTCCCCTAATATAAACCATTATATACATGTATGTATAAGGAAGTTAGATAAACATGTATACACTTGTCCAGAAAATATTATGTGCTAACCAAGCCGCCATGAATCCATGCGCATCGAGTGATCATGTTCTAACTAGAACAACATTACACCTAATCATACATGATTCAACACCATGTCCAAATATCATCATCACCTTGTGCTACCAAACCTATATCTGATCCTATACCAAAATAATTAGTGTATAGAATCTCACTAAGACTTGACCACTAGCTGAAGGTGTAGGGTAATTTCCCACATCCAATTCCAGGACCGTTACTTATCACCCAAGGGTGATCATCTTTCAACCATGGATTCTACCTAATCAATCAAGGTAGGGTCCATCATCCATGTATCATATTACATCATAACTAGACCAGTATTCTCACTCAATACTATCCACTATCCTGAACATTTCCTTCTCACTTACGGAAATGTCCATGACAACACCTTCTCACTCAAAGTGAAGTAAACTAGTATCAAGCAATACCTTATCACATAATATAGACCTAGACTTCATGAAAAACTAAGATTCCATCATAATCATGGCAATATTTTTGGTCACAAATCACTTATGGTGAAGTAAGGCCTCATGATCTATATCATCCACAACACAATCCATTTTGTATCACAATCACATGCATGTAATAGAAAACAAGGTCCATAGTCCTTCACACAACTCCCCATATTATCATAGGGTTCTAGTCACTTAAAACTTAGAATCTTCTATATAATCACTTTAACTTAATCATGTTCATTACCCCTTGGTTAGATCACAACCCATAGGACCATCCTAACTATATTCATAATTGGAGGGGTTTAATTCCTATGAACCCCCCCCCTTCGCATCCTAATTCCAAGTCCTAAATCACTTCCCATGATCTATACCGTGGTTTCATCTCACATCTCTAAAGGGGACCTCACAATCTATCACTTGGAGAGAACACCTCTCCATCACATAACACTCTCACCCCTTAGATACATATTATTGGTCCATAGAGTACTATTATAGTGTGTTACTATGTATTTGTAGAAAAATTACTTGAAACTAGGCCATGATGCGGTGTGGCATCCCTTACTGCAGTTCAGTAGGAACTTGAGGAATGGTGGGATACCCTGATACCCCCACATCATATCCCCTCAGGTCTACATCATGGTCTACCTCAACTAGGGCTATACTATGGTGTGTCCCCTTGGTTTCAGTGTAGCCACTCATAAAGGTGATGGGTGCCTGACCTTGAGTGCCTCCCCTCCATGGAATGGCCCCAAAATGATATTTCATAAGGAATACACTCTCTATAATCTTCAAAACATAACCTACAACCTCTATGTCATGGCCTATAAAAAATCAATATTCCACACCATGTCATCCAGTCACCCCACAATGGGGGTTACTTGCAACAAAATGATTACCTATGGGCCATCCCAAACCTTCTCCGCCTACCACCAAGCACTTGAAACCCCAAATGGGAATCATTCCATATAAAAAAATCTCCTTGAGATGCTCCAATTATCAGATTCTCAAATTTAATAACAATTCATGAAATAACCACTTCTTTAGAATAAAATTAAAACTTCCTCTCAGACTAATGATCTGTAAAATTTATGAGTCATTAAAAAATCCCCAACATAAGGTTTATAATCCATGAGAATCATCATGTAGTCGTCTAAACAAAAACTCAAACTAACTCAATTATCAATTCTATACCAACTCACCACATTCTATCCTAGAATTTCAAACAAGATTCTATTACATAACTCCAAATGACAATACAAACTATTCACTAAAAATAGATCCACCCACTTGACACCAACATTAACATCGAGATAACCCTCACCGAACACATCTATTCTGAGACACCATGGTTTCTTCAACCAATTAATCCTATGGTTTATGGTGATCACCACTATAATACTCCAATTACAAGGCCAATTCCCAACCATAGTTCTCTACACCATAATAATTAATTTATGGAAGGATATTATAATTTTTTTGTAGTCCAATGACATACTAAATATGGATTCCACCACACCACATCCAATATCACACTAAAACACTGGTTGGTCCTACTTTGGATTACCTCTATCTAAAACTCTCAATCTCAACCACCATTGAGTTATCTCACCACTCAATCACAATTCCTTAATTGTTGGAGGTATTGAAAAACTACCTAAGCACTCACACTAGAGTCTGAACCCGAATCCTAATGTAATTCCCTGATTGGATCACCAATCACCCATACCAATCATCATGCTCTCACCATGAGTATCATTGCACCTCCAATCAGTCTTAACCTCAGATCAAACTATATCTATGCCAATACCATTACTAATACATTTAATCATACACAAAAATTATCCACATATTAGTTATTATATTCTCAAAATAACTAGATATCAATGAATCTTACCACAAACCAACACCATAGTGCCACCTAGACTATCTGTCGATTAGTCTCCCTACACCTAAAACCCTTCCAACATAAGGGATGTGTGCCCACAATTTATATACTGATCCCCATCATAGGGGTATCATTATAAATTTATTATGAAATAAAACAAAATCTCCATGTTTTATGACTTGTATATTACTGAGCGCAATGACCGGAGATGACCACCCCACTCATATCAACACCAACACAAAACACCAACACTTCCCACTCTCGGCTCACAAGGAACAACATCCTCAATGCTCATAAAAATTCCACCAAAAAAAGCATCACACCCTATAAAAACCAATTATTCATGATACATTATATGTATTATTATATACCACTCAACAATCTCTGACCCAAATGACTCCCAACACCACATGCATGTGATTATCAGGAGAGATTGCCACCTATCCTTGGAAACACCTGGAAAGGACTAGAACACTGGGCCTCTATACCTGTAATATTCTCACTGAACCCATCGATCCATGACTCACATATGACCACTCATCAATACAAAAATCAAAATGGGTGCTGCATAAAACTAACACATACCTACCCTAACACATGCCAAGTATTATCCTATAAAGTATCATAAACACTCACTCTCCTTTTCTAGTAGAGTGATCCTTTGAAAACCCTCTCATAGGTTCCCAGACACAATCCTACTTTATATCACCCAAACCTAATGGGTGAAAATTCCCATACAACCCTATCACACAACCAGACTCATGATTACATGAGCCACACCTCAAAGAACCTAGTCTCATGCGTCTAACCTATAGACTATGCTCCGCACATAGGCCAACCTCATTTAGTTGGATTCACTCAAATGCTTATTTTCAATTGTTTTGAGGCATCTCAGTCATTCCAAGGACAACCACTTGATCACATTACACATGGGAATTGTTCCAAACCCTGAGTGTCTACCCACACTTACACCGCACCACCAAAAACACATCTAGAACCATCCGGCGCAAGAATGCAATGAACTCTCCCCTCTCACTGAACCTTGATACCAAACACAAGTCATTCCACATGACTTTACTCAAATATTATCAAGGTAACCTCAGAACCACATAGTTTAGTGATGTAGAATAACACCATGAATCTATATGAGAAAACACCATAGGGGGTGTTGTTGAAAATTTATGTAATTAAACCACATCCTCATGGAAACCTATGACCATCCTCATATCTTCCCTCAGGAATAAAATTCATAAACTAAGCAGCTAAGGGTATCTATACATCCCTTACATGAAGGTAAAAAATTTATTTATTTAGAGAATGTACTAAACTAAGATACACATGATATGACATAAAATAAAATACCATGGTTTAGTTGAGTATAATTCCACCAAAAGTTTATATAAGAAAACACTATATATGTTTCTTTTGATAGTTTAAAAAATTATACCCTTCATCAGAATCAATCGTACACAAGAACACATATGTTATTTGAGTACTAGTTTCTAAATATGATGAATTAATATAGGACTCTTATCAATAATCCAAGAGTTAAAAACCATAATTAACAATTTCTAGTAAACACATCATATTAAATAAACATCTCAAAAATAAATTTGAAAAGAAAGAACAATAATATAATACACATGGAAACTAGGAATTCCCACTAGATATCCATTTATGAATTACCATTTTTAGGTTCATCAAAACATTTGAAACATTTCTTAATCACCTATATACCATATCCCTAAATATTAATACAAAAATAAAACAATCTGATAAAACTTTTTAATTATTTGTTCTATAGACCACTCTCAGTACCTCAAGTTGAGGGTATTTGTGACCTCATGATTTCCTTCCTATATACCAAAGGTTTATGACTAGATATGATGGATTGATATATATAATATAAATACTATTACCTAAAATCATAGTAATAAAACTACATAAATATAACCAAAATATCATCCACATAAATATTCATCATAGTATGCATAATAATATAAAAATATTATTATAACAAAATCTACCATGAAAAATCATACAATAATACAAACCCACTAATCATTCATTGGGTTGATAACATATAAAAAATAAACCAAAATAAAAAAAGAGGCTAGAATTCCATCCCTAATCCTCACCCCATACTAGTTTACAATACCTTGTTGAGATTTACCAAACTGATCCACTACACAACCAATAATAAACCTAAATATAGAAATAATTTTTCTATGAAATAAAGAGTTCCCATATAGGGTGTGAGAAATATATCTTAGTAGGGTCTCAACATGTTCCCCTAATATAAACCATTATATAAATTTATGAACAAGGATGGAAAATAAACATGTACGCACAATTTTCATTAGACTTTATGTGCTAACCTGAACACCATGACTCCATTCTCATTTAGTCATCATATTCTAACTAGGAAACCATGATACCCAACCATACCTATTTTGGAACAATGAAAAAATATCGTCATATCCTCATGCTACCAAACTCATATCCCACATCATACTTGAATACTCATTGTAAATAATCTCACCAAGCCTTGAAAACTACTTGGAGATGTAGGGAATAGTCCCACATCAATGTCCAAGAACATACCTTATCACCCATGGGAGGTCTTCCATCAACAATATCCACTACCTTATCAATAAAGTTATAGCCTCACAAACACATTTCAACCACTTAATTATCCATCAAGGTATGACCCATCACCTTTATCTTACATCACATCACAACCGAACTAGTCATCTCACTCAAGACTATCCATGTAAGAACCCAGATCTTCATTTTAGGTATCTCTTTTCTTTTCTGGTCATTTTTGAGAAAAAAGGGAAAATTTGGAAATTTTCAAAATACACACCGTGTACTTTATGAGTACACGCCGTGTACCTTGAAGTCGCGCAGGTTGTGTGTTGGCTGTGTCCGGGCTACACACACGGTGTGTAGGGGTGATGTGGAGGCCACTTAAAGAGGAGTACGGAAATGCCTAGTACACGCTGTATACCCCATAAGTACACGCTGTGTACTTTTTTTTCATTAAATGCACCGGGGTCACGTTTAATCGCAAGAACAACCTTCTTCTAGGTCTCATTTAGCCGAGAGCTCTCGTATGGCCGTGATCCTTCTCCGAGCCCCTGAGATTCCATATGATCTCCGTTTTGGACACCGTTGATTGCATTGGAATCTCCTCGGTTATCTATCTCTTCTTATTTATCCTTGTTCCATGATTTTCCCTCTTTCTCAAGATATCGTGGGTTGAGAGTTTTAGACATTTTCTCAGATCTTTGACGTTCTAAGGAGAATCAATCATCGTGGTTCAAGTATATCGATCTCCTAGAATCGAGGTAGGTGGTTTGTGCCTTTTTGTAGGAAGTCTTTCAATATTTTGTGCAATTCCACCAACTCCCTTGAATGGGGGATTGTGTGTTTCCTATTTTTTCCCCCGTTATTCGCCTGATTTGCTTGATTGCTTGATTAGAGGTCAATGATTGTGAATAGGGTATTTTTTTACAGTGCTACGGATGTTTTTCCATGCATGTTTTGCCTGTTAGGTGTTTTTCCAGTTTCCATGCCTAGTTGTAGGATAGTGGAACTATTGTACTGTTATGCTGTTGTGTCTTATAATGATAGACAAGTAGTTATTGAGGTTTACTTGGGGCGATATGCACGCTATGCATATTTTTTTTACACAGGTCTGTGAGAACCTAGTGCAGTGGACCATAAGAAGAATGGATGTAAGGGCTTCTCCAGAGTGTCTTATTAATTCGATGCGAGACCAAAGGGGGAATTGATGATGAGTTCTTCCTCAGAGAGTCTGTAGTTCCTCGACGTGGGCCACAGGGGGAATGAGATATTGAGTGCTTCCCCAGAGAGCCTTTAGTACGATACAAGACTATAGGGGGGATTTACGGTGAGTGCTTCCTCAGAGAGTCTATTCTTCAGCTGAACCAGAGGGGTGGGACTATGTGTGCCTCCCAGAGGGTTGATAATACTTGTAGGTTGAACCATAAGGGTTAGGCTGTGAGAACTACCCAGGGGGTTACTTGTTGTTCTAATTGTTGATTGGATGTTACTTGTGTACTTTAAATGCTAGACACTATGGATTGTAGCTGCTGTGTACTTTCCTGTTTACTGCTTCCTGTACTTTTACTTGCCATGTATTCACTGAATATTAGGCACAGATCTTTGGGTGGTTGCCTACTGGGACCTTATCTCACACCTTGTTTGGGCCATGCTTTTGGGCCCAAACAGACTATATTGTTGCAGGTATAGATATGGGAAAGCTCCCTTCTACTTCAGGCACTTGACTTGCTGTGGAGCTGGAGAGCATGGGACCAAGCTAGGGCTTGTGATGCTGAGGATTTACCTGTTTTCTTTTTCACTTTGGTTTAGTATTGTATTCAGAATTTTGACTTATTTGGCTACTTTCCTAGACATATGTATCATGCATCATTTTATATATATGTATTTGTGCTCCAGTTGTTTACTGTTAGTCTTCCACTATTTATCATTTACTTTTGTATGGGTGTTTATGGTTTCTGCTGTTGTCTATTTGTTTTTCTTCCGCTGTGTACTCTGCCAACGAGGGAATAGTTTCCCCACTATCACACCTAAGGCACTCGCTGCTAGTTGGCAACCTCTGGCATTTTAGGAAATGTGCTTGAGGCCATGTGACCAACCGGGTACGGGGCGCCTCTGGGTGGCTTCCAGAATCGGGACGTTACAAAGTGGTATCAGAGGAGGTTTCTTTTATCTTGATTTACATTTTGGAGGCTTTATCCAGGGATAGGATGGATTCGGTACTTGGTATTAAGCTGTGCTCGGGAGTAGCTAACCCGTGTATAGTAAAATCCAATCTACCTCGCTTATTACAGTTTTCTAGTTTTGCTATGTTACAGTTGATCTGATTTCATCTAGAGCGATTCACATGCTTTGTGTTGTTATTATTGTTGATATTGTGGTTCTATTTGTGTCGCAACCCGATGAGATGAGGGTATGCCATCTCATGCATCATATAGGCACTTGTTAGAAATCTCATTCCATGCATTCTTTCCATGCCATCTAGGGTGCATTAGAAATTTCATGTTGTTGTGATAGACGTTGTGTATATTATGCATTATGTTGTGATAGATGCTTTGATAGAATCCCTGCAGTTTGATAGAGAGGTTTTTTGTATTGTACCTTGCTTAAATGAATGCAAAATTTTGGTTCTTGAGGTGTTATGGGCCCTCATGAATCAGAAATTGGTGGATCATTGACTTTTCCCATTATATATGATATGTAGTAGATGCCAAGCTTTGATTCACGGGGAGTATGGTCCCTCACGGATTGGAATTTGGCACCTTCATGCTTGTTTTTTAGTGTTTTTTGGGCTTCAGTGAAGTTTCAGAGCTACTGCTTGGAAAAACCTAGAATACACAGTGTGTACTTTATATATACATGCCATGTAGTTTTTAAACCGTGTCACTGACTGTGTGAGCAGAAACATGGGTTGTGAAAAAATCTCCAGGAACACGCCGTGTACGGTAGGTACACGCTGTGTAGTAGTGAGCCGTGTACCCGACCATGTCACTAACAACACGGGTTGGGGAAACTTGTGTAATACATGCCATTTTTTGTATGAAAACGCCGTGTATCCTTGTTCTAGGTACTCGGCCGTGTCAAGAACAACACAGGATGGTGTTATCTCCTCCTATACACACTGTGTTTGTTCAGAACATGCCGTGTAAGTGTCAGCCGTGTACCCGGCAGTGTCACCAACAACACGGGTCTGGAAAAATCTTCAAGTACACGCCATGTTTATTCAGAACGCGCTGTGTAGTCTCAGCTGTGTAACTAACAACATGGGTCGTTGAAACCTTGTCTACTACATGCCGTGTTTATTCGGAACACGCTGTGTAGTCTCAGCTGTGTAACTAACAACATGGGTCGTTGAAACCTTGTATACTACACGCCGTGTCCTCAAGGAACACGCCGTGTAGTCTCAGTTTAAGTAGACCATGTGGGTTAGCCATGCAAGGAGACTCAGGCAGGGGAATAGAGTTAAATACACGTCATGTAGAGTTTATACACGCTGTGTAGTCATGTTTTGTAAAACATGAGTGTTTCCTTCTCCTGTTTCCATTTTGTACTCCTTTGTTCTCTATCCTTTATATTCCTGATCTAAGGTATGCTTTTGATCTTTCAGAGCTATGCCTCCGAGACGTCCTCTGGTTGTACGTCAGTTGCAGGATAGTGATCAGATGCCAGATATAGATGATCAGGGACTTCTTTCCGATCCTCCAGTCATGCCAGCCTTGGAACCGACTTTCATACCAGTTGAAGGTGCTGATGTGCATTTTAGGGAAGGATTTATGAGGATCATGCAGACCTTTCAGGGAGCACCGCCTCCTGCCACGACTATGGCAGACTTGACGCAGGTTTTCCAGCAGCAACATCCTCCTACTTTCTCAGGGGAAGGAGGACCATAGGCTATAGAGTCATGCCTGCAATCCATGCTGACTATCTTTGAGCATCTGGAAACGACTCCAGAGAGGCGGGTCAAGCTCACTACCTATATGATACGAGACTCCTCCAAGAGGTGGTGGGACGTGATATCATAGGCGGGTCATCATCAGGTTATGGATTGGGAGGAGTTTAGTGCATGTTTTATGACTAATTCTACCCAGAGACCCTGAGGGATGATCGGGCCCGGGAGTTCATGAGTCTAGAGCAGGGTACTCTTTCTGTTATGGATTATTCCTCTCGTTTCACCGAGCTGCAGCATTTCACACCCCTCCGGGGTGGATATGGGATGTTATTAGCAAGTAAGTTTGAGTATGGTATCAGGCGGGAGATCCAATCGCAGGTGAATATCTTCCAGTTGACTTCCATCACTTCCATCATCAACCAAGCACTGATTACGGAGCGCAATCTAAGAGACTCTGGAGCTGCGAGCCAGGGCGGTTTTTCTTCTAGAGCTAGTATTCCTCTAGTTGATAGCAGGAAGCACTGTAGGGAGTCTACGTGCAGTGACGCAATCTGAGAGACTCTGGAGCTGCGAGCCAGGGCAGTTTTACTTCCAGAGCTAGTATTCCTCCAGTTGACAGCAGGAAGCGCTATAGGGAGTCTACGCGCGGTGATCCGAGGAGGCGAGATACATATTTAGGTAGCCAGGTAGTATGCTACTAGTGTGGATGGGTAGGGAACATGAAGCCGCAGTGCCAGAGAGACCCAGTGGAGTGCCGATATTACGACAAGATTGGTCACCTTCAGCGTTTTTGCCAGGTTTTCTCACCAGTATTTGGTGACGAGGGTTCTTCCAGGACTCCTCATTCAGGAGCAGCACCACCAGTTTCTCACCAGTCGGGGAACTAGAGTTCTTCCGGCCGTTCGGGCTGAGGTGGAGGTCGAGGCCGTGGTGGTCAGTCTTCAGTATTTCAGCTTCAGTAGGGAGGATCATCTTAGAGTGGTCAGGCAGGGTCATAGGGCCAAGGGCAGACCAGGCTTTTGCGGTGGAGCAGACCTATCAGGACTAGGATCCCAGACCTTCTACAGTTCGAGGTACGATCTTAGTAGCCTCAGTTTTATCTTCAGCTCTTTTTGATACTGGCGCTATGAATAGATTTATCTCTGTTGCTATTGTGGGGAGCCTTGGGCTCTTTATCTTTTCTTCTGCCGACTTATTGACACTTGACACACCTTTGGGGATGAGTACATCTAGTGTACGTCAGTGCAGAGAGTGACCTCTCGAGGTTGCATGGTATCGTTTCTTATGAGATCTCTATGTCCTAAAGATGACAGGCTATGATGTCATTCTCAGGATGGACTGGTTGGTTACTTTCCAGGAAGTTTTCGACTTTTATCACCATAGGGAAAGTTTAATTTCACCATAGGGTGAATCTTTTCTTCATAGAGGCGAATGGGATGTTCAGGCGAGTCGAGCAGGACTCGAGCATCATGGGCTAGGAAGGGTTACATCCCAGATTTCTAGTCTTTATCTGGATGATTAGGGGACTTCACAGTTGTAATTTCCTCCAGTGGTGGATCATTTTAGAGATGTCTTTCTAGAGGATTTTTTAGGTTTGCCTCCGGAGTGTGAGGTAGACTTCTCTATTGATCTTGTTCCAGGAGCGGCACCGGTGTCCATTCCTCCCTATAGGATGGCTACACATGAGTTGCAGGAGCTCAAGAAGTAGTTGGAGGAGTTGAAAGTAAAGGGTTTCATCCATCCCAGTACTTCTCCTTGGGGTTCGCCTGTCCTATTTGCGAAGAAGGAAGACAATACCCTTAGGCTCTGTGTGGATTATCGGAAGCTGAACCCATTGACGGTCAAGAACCGATATCCCTTGCCAAGGATTGATGATCTTTTTGATCAGCTTTGAGGAGACCGGGTGTTATCAAAGATCGATTTGAGATCCGGTTATCATCAGTTGCGCGTTAGACCATCAGATATACCTCTGACAGCCTTCAGGAGTAGGTATGGTCTCTACGAGTATACAGTTATGCCGTTCGGTCTCATGAATGTGCCAGCAGTTTTCATGGCACTGATGAACCAAGTGTTCCATCCTTACATGGATTCCTTCATCGTGGTCTTCGTGGACGATATCTTGGTATACTCTCACACTCAACACGACCATGCTACCCATCTTGAGATCGTTCTAAGTACACTGAGATAACATCGACTTTATGCTAAACTCTCGAAGTGCCACTTTTGGATGGATTAGATTCACTTCTTAGGTCACGTCATCTCAGAGGCAGGAGTATCTGTGGACCTAGAGAAAGTGAGAGATATAGTTTTCTGGGAGTAGCCAAAGAACGTTTTTGAGGTACAGAGTTTCCTAGTGATGGCTGGATACTAAAGATGCTTCATTCAGGACTTTTCATGCCTATTATAACCATTGACATGTTTGACCAAGAAGGGGGAGAAGTTCTTATGGTCATATTCTTGTGAATCAGCCTTTCAGGAGTTGAAGGGAAGGTTGATGTCAGCACTGATACTAGTCTTTCCAGAGCTAGGCAAGAGCTATACTGTTTATTGTGATGCTTCATGTATCGGGCTGGGCACTGTGTTTATGCAGGGAGATGGAGTCGTTGCATACGGGTCTCAGCAGTTGAGGACACATGAGAGGAACTACCCGAAGCACGATCTGGAGTTGGAAGCTGTTGTTAATGACTTGCGCTTTTGGAGAAATTACCTTTTGGGAGAGCACTTTTTGGTTTTCACTAACCACAAGAGTATCAAGTAAATATTCACTCAGCGTGATCTGAATCTAAGGCAGCATAGGTGGGTCAAGTATCTTCAGTCTTTTGATTTTGATCTTGCCTATACACCAAGAAAGGGCAATGCAGTGGTAGATGCGTTAAGCAGGACAACTCAGATTCAGGCAGTTCAGGAGGCCAACAATGAGTGGTAGCTTATGACTCTGTTCTTTGAGATGCATCTAAAGGTGCACAATAGACAGGGAAAGACTAACCTATCTTCTATAGATGTTACCTCTACACTTCTTGATCGGGTATGAATGAGGCAGCTATCATACTTAGAAGGCTTAGTCCTGTGGGAGAGTGTGTCAGGAGGGGACCCACTTCCTAGATGGACAGTGGGTGAGGATGAGATCTTTCATTTCCAGGGATGCGTATGGTTGCCAGCAGACATACACGAGGAGCTGATGCAAGATTTTCATTCCTCAGTTTGGGAAGTTCATCCTGGCGTCACCAAGATGTATCAGGATCTTCATCGCTAGTACTGGTGGCCAGGTATGAAGAGAGATGTTGCTGGTTTCATCTTGAGGTGTTCTACTTTTTAGCAGGTGAAGGTGGAGCATTAGCGACCAACATGCCTTTTACACCAGTTACCCATTCTGGAGTGGAAGTGGAACGATGTCGCGATGGACTTCGTGACCGGATTGCCAGGTCGCCTCGAGGGAACGATGATGTTTGGGTTGTCGTCGACAGAATTACGAAGGTTGCTCACTTCTTACCGATCAAGGAGACCTTCAGTGTTGATGATCTGGGATGACTATACATCCGAGAGATTGTACTTCTGCATGGAGTTCCACACTCCATTGTTTCAGACAGGGATGTGCACTTTACTTGTTAGTTTTGGCCGGGGCTTCAGAGGGCTTTGGGTACACATGTACTTTTGAGTACAGTATACCATCCCCAGACAGATGGACAGTCCGAGCGTACGATCCAGGTGCTTGAGGTTATGCTCCGAGCATGAATTCTAGACTTTGGTGGTTCTTGGGAGATGCATATCCCTCTTGTGGAGTTCGCCTACAAAAACAGTTTTCAAGTGACTATTCAGATGGCACCTTATGAGGCTTTATACGGTCGGCCATGCCGATCACCTTTATGCTGGCTAAAGGTAGGAGAGACAACTTTACTGGGACCTCGTCTTGTTCAGGAGACCTCATAGCAGATAGAGTTGATTCAGAAGAGGATGGCTACAACACATTCTTTACAGAAGTCTTATGCTGATCAGCAGAGACGACCTCTGGAGTTCGAGGTCGGGGATCAGGTTTTCCTGCATGTCGCACCAAGTTTGGGACACAAGAGGATTCAGAGACAAGGTTATTTTTCACCGCGGTATGTCGGTCCATCTGAGGTATTGGAGAGAGTTGGGCCGGTTGCCTATCGGTTGCAGTTACCTTAGAGGTATCGGGCTATGCACAACGTCTTCCACGTCTCACAACTCTGATATTACTTTTCAGACCCGTCTCATGTCTTTTAGCCCGAGGAGGTTGAGATTGAGGTGGATGCATCGTTTGAGGAGCATCCTATCTGGATTTTCGATCGTAGTACAAAGGTTCTCCGTGGGAGGTATGTTCCTCAAGTACGGGTGTTGTGGTAGCACGGGCGATTACAGGATGAGACCTGGGAGAGGGAGGACGATGTACAATCATAGTGGTCAGAGCTATTCAGGGTTTCTTCTTCTACACCTCATTAGGGAAATTCAGGGACAAATTTCTTTAAGGGGGGAAGTTTGTAAGAACCCGGATATTCCTTTCAGGTATTTCTTTTATTTTCTGGTCATTTTTGAGAAAAAAGGGAAAATTTGGAAAATTTCAAAATAAACGCCATGTACTTTACGAGTACATGCTGTGTACCTTGAAGCCGTGCAGGCCGTGTCTGGGCTACACACACGGTGTGTAGGGGCGATGTGGAGGCTGCTTAAAGCGGAGTATGAAAATTCCTAGTACAAGTTGTGTACCCCATAATTACATGCCGTGTGCTTTCTTTTTTTTTTTCATTAAACACACCAGGGTCACGTCTAATCGCCAGAACGACCTTCTTCTAGGTCTCGTTCGGCCAAGAGCTCCCGTATGACCGCGATCCTTCTCCGAGACCCCGAGATTCCGTCCGATCTCTGTTTCAACCGCTGTTTATTGCGTTGGGATCGCCTAAGTAAGATCTCTCTTCTGCTTTAGCCATGTTCCATGATTTTCCATCTTTCTCAAGATATCTTGGGTTGAGTGTTTTGGACGTTTTCTCAGATCTTTGACGTTCTAAGGATAATAAATCATCATGGTTCAATTATATCAATCTCCTAGCATCGAGGTGGGTTGTTTGTGCCTTTCTGTAGGAAGTCTTTGAATATTTTGGGCAATTCCACCAATTACCTTGAATGGGGTATTGTGTGTTTCCTATTTTTCCCCTGTTGTTTTCCTGATTTTCTTAATTGCTTGAGTAGAGTTCAATGCTTGTGAATAGGGTATTTTTTTACAGTGATATGAATGTTTTTCCATGCATGTTTTTCCTGTTAGGCATTTTTCCAGTTGCCATGCCAAGTTTTAGGATAGTGTAACTGTTGTACTGTTATGATGTTGTGCCTTAGAATGATATCCAATTAGTTCTTGAGGTTTACTTGGGGCGATACGCATTCTATGCATGTTTTTTTTACACAGGGCTGTGAGAACCTAGTGTAGTGAACCATAGGGAGAATGGATGTAAGGGCTTCTCCAGAGTGTCTTATTAATTCGATGTGAGACCAAAGGGGGAATTGATGCTGAGTGCTTCCTCAGAGAGTCTATAGTTCCTCAACGTGGTCCACAGGGGGAATGAGACGTTGAGTGCTTCTTTAGAGAGCCTTTAGTATGATATGAGACTATAGGGGGGATTGACGGTGAGTGCATCCTCAGAGAGTCTATTCTTCAGCTGAACCAGAGGGGTGAGACTATGTGTGCCTCCCAGAGGGTTTCTAGTACTTTTAGGTTGAAACATAAGGGTTAGGATGTGAGAACTACCCAGGGGGTTACCTTCTGTTCTACTTGTTGATTGGTTGTTACTTGTGTACTTTATATTCTAGACACTCTAGATTGTAGCTATTGTGTGCTTTCCTGTTTACTGTTTCGTGTACTTTTACTTGCCATGTATTCACTGACTGTTAGGCACAGATCTTTGGGTGGTTTCCTACTAGGACCTTGTATCACACCCTGTTTGGGACATGCTTTTGGGCCCAAAAAGACTATATTGTTTCAGGTATAGATAATGGAAAGTTCCCTTCTACTTCAGGTATTTGACTTACTATGGAGCTGGGGAGCATGGGACCAAGCTATGGCTTGAGATGCAGAGGAGTTTAACTGTTTTATTTTTCACCTTGGTTTAGTATTGTATTCAACATTGTGACTTTTTTGGCTGCTTTCCTAGACATATGTATCATGCATCATTTTATATATATGTGTGTGTGATCTATTTGTTTACTGTTAGTCTTCTGCTATTTATCATTTACTCTTGTATGGATGGTTACAGTTTTTTCTGTTGTCTATTTGTTTTTCTTTCGCTGTGTACTCTGCCAATGAGGGCATAGTTTCCCCAATATCACACCCAAGGACCTTGCTACTAGTCGGCAGCCTTTGGCGTTTGGGGAAATGCGCTTGAGGCCATGTGACCAACCAGTTATGGGGCGCCTTTGGGTGGATTTCGAAATCGGGATGTTACAATCCACTATCCTGACTGTTGCATTTTCACTCAAGGTATGGTCTGTGAAAATACCTTATCAATCTATGTGAATCCAAGTGGCGTCATGCTATACATATTCACTAAATATAGTCCCATAATTCATGAAAAACCAGGAGCCCATCTCACTCATGGTGATCCTAATAACACAATATCATTCATGGTGGGGATATTCCTTAGGATCCACATTATCCACATTGAAATTAATCACCTATCACAAGAAAACACATGCAACAATAAAAGAGTTCTATAAAGACCCTGACCCCAGTAGTGCAGATCGAGTGCTAAATTTGTTTAATTATTATAAGATACAAGTGATCAGATACCAAAGGACCAAATAGTTTAGTAGTCTTAGTAAAGTAGACATAAACTTGAATCTAACATTACATATGAAAATATAAAAATATAATATAGTTAAATTAAATATTCTGCATCCTTGAACTCATTAAAACATACTTTCTTTATATCTTAGGGAAAGGCAAAAAAATAAGGGGTGAGATCAAATTCTCAATAAGGGTAACATACAATGGAATATATCATGAGTAAATAATGAATAATCAATATGGTAATGTAGATAATAGAAAAAATATTATATTTAATAAATAAAATGAGGATAATGAAAAATATGGAAAGAATAAATGGTGATAAAATAGTGCCATATAAATAATAACATGAACTTAAAACATATCCATATATATTAAAACTATTCAAATAATCAGATGGAAATAAATAACTAATCTCATAATAATAGAATTCATAATTCCAGACATCAGAAAATTACTTTTAATGCCTCAGGCCAATACATCTTACATAAATTAGTAAGGCCTTAGCCAAATACCCAAACTAGATTTTCCAATGAGACAAAGCAATGAATCAAGGGGATATGTAATTCTAGAACCATCCATTACCTAATAATTCCGATACACTCATCATATGAATAAACAATATAAATTAATTAACATGACTTATTAAAAAATATGTCCATATAGGAAGAACTAGCATACAAAATGATAATAATTTCCCCAGCAAAACCAATCATAAATAGTATAGATAAAGAATTAAGATGGTATCATTAAAAAATATAACTATTTTAGAATAAAATGGATTTTGTATTTGATGAATAGAAATACCATAAAAGATCACTAAAAATTTCTTGAGAAAAATACCCTTTTCTTTTTTAAATCATCATTTAAAAACAAAAAATTTACAAAATATTGGATTTTTTTTTGAAAATAATCATGTAATATTTTAAAGGAATATTTAAATAAATTATTGATTATTATTTCTATAAAATTACATTCATGATGAGTACGTTAAAACAAATATTCGTTTTATATTTTCAGTAAAAATTCAAAAAGTACTTTATTGAAAAAATGAAAAAAGATTCATTTTACACCATCTTGTAAAACGTAAAACATGGGTAAAAATATCTTTAATAAATCATTATATAATATTAAAAATATTATTAAATTTAATTTAAGGAAAATATGGTTATAAAAAGAAAATATACCTCACCAAGTAGAAAAAAAGTTGGTTTTATTTAAAAACATGATTATAGTATATTGAGTACTTAAAGGGTAGAAAATGAAAGGAAAAAATATAATTTATATAAATAACCATAGGATAAGAAATTTTTTGGGTTTATGATAGAATGATAAAATAATACTAGCATATAATATTGAAACATAAATAATCTTGAATAACAATGAGATTGTTAAATAAACCCTTACAATGATTGTATGATTGAGGTGAGAATTAATAAATGAAGTGATTATGTGTAACAAATATGAATCCATTTAATACAATTTCAAATAAAACATAAAATATTCAAAGGTAATTAAACACATAATATTTTCATATCAAATACAATGATGATGTAATATAACAAAATGAAAAGAAATTTAGTTATGAAACCCCTTACCACTTGGTAACTTTCAAGTCAAATACCCTTGGTAAAACAATTTTAATTTCAACTTAGGATACCATTAATTATTAAGGATTCATTATATAACATGGAAAAGGGTAATATATACACCATAGAAAATAAATTAGATGTATAACATTAAAATATTCCTTGATGAAGTAATATTGAGTGGAAATCCATTTCCTCAGGTCAGACTCACCCCATACATTCTTTAAATTATTGAATAATAAACATGTGTTAATTATTTACTTTATTAAGAAAACTTTTCATGTTTTTTATTATTTTTATTTTATTTATTACCATGTTAAATTTAATTACTTAATCAATTAAGTTCACTTTGGATGTTTTGATGATGTTCGGTTCATATATACAAAATGACTTCAGAAGGTTGACTTTGGTAAAAGAGGTCATTTTTCCATCATATACAGGATAAGAATCATGAAATAATTATCATTTTTATATATCATCAATAATTTTAAAAACAATATTGAAATATGGTTATTAAAAATGAACCATGTTACAATCATGTAGATGGTAGGCCATACATATGCATGAGTAATGATTGCATTCTTCAATGGTCATAATGGAAATAAGGTAAGTACTATATTATCTTTAGATAATGATAATTATAACATATATATAATATTATTTATTTAAATATAATTATACATACCATCCATGTGATGGGTTAATGAAAAATTAATCACATCGCTTTGTGGAGGTGGTATTCCATACATACACACAAGCGACGTTATCATCTTTCAATGAATGGAAATGTGAAAAATATTATATGATATATTAATTTTAAAAAATAATAAATATGACATAAATAATATATATATATATATATATATATTAAATCCATAATCATAAATAGATATGAGAGATGATGATGGAAAACAAATTACATCAGTTCATGAGGCGGTAGTCCACTGTACGCAATAACGATGGTTTTGTTTTCCATTGATGGAAGAGGATATGGACGTAGGTTATGCCATTAACATAATTAAATAATCTTTAATGGGAAATATTTATTTTATTATATCATAATGGTTGAATAATATTTTATGTAGTTGGAATAAGAAATAAAACAAAAATACTTGGTCAAGAACGATACCTCTTCTTCAAAAAATCTCATTAGGTTTACACCCAAAGCCTTTCTAGGAGGGTTTAATAATAAAAAAGAAATCTAGGACGTGTGAAGGTAAGTAAATAAGTTATTTTTGAATTTATTTTTCAAACCAAAAGGCTTTTTAAGTTTGAATAAAATAGGACAGGAGTTTCCATTTTATAAGAGATGGGAGGGGTACTTTTTGAATTTCTTTAAATTTTAAATTAATATAAATTAATTTACATTTTAAAATAGATCCAAACTAATATAATTTTAAAATAGGATGAGGATAGGTATAAATAGTTTCATAAAATAAAATTTATACAATTTTAGATTTGGTTTTTCCCCTTGTCTCATTGTTTTAACCCACATGAACCCTTTTTGACAATTACCGCGATAACAATGTTTTTACTCTTTAGGGGTCAAGATATTTACTTTAAAAGGAAAACTGAGATATAAATGGGACATATATTATATTTATAAATATATACCAATAAACTAGTCTATGGTAGGATATTTAGGAATTTTAAATCATTTAATAAAATATTATTTTTTATAAAATAACATTAATATCATTTTTGACAATATTTAATTAATTTGGATTTAAATACATCAATACAAAGAGGGAATTAAAATATATAATTTTAATACATCACTAATATGATATATACATTTATAAAAATCATGCTATAGTAACAATCATTCAAATTATATTACTTTTAATATTTTCAAAATTATTTAATTTATTTTTTATTGATTAATAAAATACCTTGTCGGCATTTGAAAAATCCTGTCCCAAATTACCACTAAACAAGTAGTCGGATCAATGGGTTAAATAACCTCAATAACTCCTCACTATATTCTGGAGATTTTTGACTAGTAGCGAGGTTCTAAGGAGGTTACAGTGTGGAGACTATACCGTCATGATCAAAGTAACACAACGGTAAATCAGAAAGTAAATAATAGACAAAAGCAGAAGAAATAATAAATAAAAGGAAAATAGTAGAAGGTAATAATAATAACTAAATTAAAAAAATGTAGCCAAAGCCAATATATAACTAATGCATGCATTTCCTAATGATATTACATAAAGTAAAAATAATATATAAAATAGGTAATGAGACAGTACAATACATGAATAATGAAATGAAACAGAAAGAAAATCCCTAAGGGAGATCTCCATGAGAACCCTGAGCTCCAGTTTGTTATTGTGCCCCTAAATCCTAGGTACAAGATAAACAGAACAACCAATCAACCATGGTTTTAAAAACATAAGGTTCACTCAGGTACCCTAGTGCAATGGCATCCCTATCAGGGTGTGAGATATAAATCTGAGTATTGAATCCATTCCATGTATAAAGTAATGAAATGTAGGTATATGATGAATAAATATATAGAAATGAATAAATAAAAAATTGTATTATCATGTTTCTAAAGGACACCGAGAAGCTCTACCTACTTTGGCTCATGACCGAAATAATATGTCTGACCACCTATATGAACCAAGTGTGTGTTGATGGCTAATGTCCAGTTACCTTGAATACTAGATTTTGGATAGACCGGGGCATAACTTAGACATCCATAACCAGTATAAACGAGCATAAAAGCTCAAGGAATAGGTTATATTACCTACATCTCTATAGAATGATAGACATCATGATACAACACTCGGGATGGAAAGTAACCCACCATAGAAACACTGTAATCATGGAATGTGGCACATAAATCCCATCACCCATATAGTATCACTGATGCGAGATGCCATACTAAACACATGATGTAAGGGAGTTTGATTATCCTCTATGGTGAACAACCCTTACCATCATCTATAACCTATTTATAAGGCGTGATCATATTTATAACAAACATCCATAAGGCAATACCTCTCATTATTTTCATTCGTCAATCCTATATAAAGGCATAATTTAATTTATAATATAATACATAATGTAATTCCTCTTATGCATTTCAAAACAAAGTTCAATTCCATTAATATTTTACAATTCATATAAGCATTTAAAAATAACAAGAAATAGGTGTGGAATTACCCCCCTTATAAACCATTTCAAAAGAATCCATTTCATTTAAACCATTTAATTTCCTTGAAGGAAAATAAAACCAATATGCATATTCTCTTCCATTTTAATACATTCCATTCAATTAATAAGAACATGTAAAATCATTCATTAAGGTTCGAGAGTCACTTAAGAGGTACCATGGTAAAAAAGGAATTTACCTACCTAGGAAAATCAATTTAATAAGAAATCCAAGACCTTAGAAGGATCTTGGTTCAATAGCCATTTGGGTGGGAAAAAGGTCCAAGGCATGCACTTATAAGGTACAATGGTTCTATAAACATTTGAATAGGGAAAACTCCATTCTCTAATTCCATTCAAGTAAATATCCTAAACATTACATATATCAAAAATAACATCAAATAATTAAGCCAAGCATATCATAAACCACTATGTAATTTTGAAGATAGGGAACCTCATCTAAGGGGTTTTATTATAAAAACATGAAATTGTTCTTTAAAAATTTCATTTATCATAATTAATCATCAATGTTAAGAGTCACAACTTAATTCATCACAAGAATCATTTTATAAAGTGACCCACATAGAAAAAAATATAAAGTACCACATTGGAATTAGGAGGTGCCAATTCCAATTAGATAAACTATTACAAGGGTAAATTCCATTTAAAATCCAAGCCAAATGCTAATAATTCGTTTTGGCCATTTACACTACTTAATTATAAAGGGGAAAACAAGATGGTACACCATTGGGGTGTCCATGATCATAGTTGGAAAACTCAAAACACTAAACAATGATCATAAGGAGTGTATCTAAGTGTGTTGATCAATTTAATATGAATAAAACAATTAAAAGGAAACACTTGAAAGAGGTTGAAGCACGACATGATGGAACTATTCATAAAAGATAGAAAATTTAGGGAAAATATGTAGACCACATACCTCATGATTAGGACATATCACTTTACTAAAATCTAGGTATGATTCAGTCTGGTTTGGAAGAAATATAAGAAACAAACCTTTTCCCTAAAAATAAGGAATATGAGCTTGCACCTTGAATAACATAATCCAGAGAAGATTAAATGAAGAATAATAAAAAAGGAATCAAGATCTTACCATTATAGATCCATAGAGACATATGGTGGTTTATTATGTGTTTAGACAGAGGAATTATCTCAATTCCTAGGGTAGGCATAGAGGAGAATCCAAACTGTGCACTAACCATGTGACACCCATTCCTTAAGAAACCACCTTGCACGGTTTTACCCACATGGTTAACCTAACTATGCACAAATCATGCGATTAATAGTGCTTAGTTACTACCTAATTGGTACTGACTGTGAGGGCTAGTCTCCTGGTTTAGACAAACCGTGTGTATCCCATGCGTGGCACATCTTCTCCCCCTCTGCAGATGCACTGTTTTCTGCAAGGGCCGCACAGTTTCAGATAAACCATGTGCCCTGTTCAGATCTTCCTGCCTTTGATATTTCAGAGTCCAATTCTCCCTAAAATCACTGAGACCTATAGTTAACTTCTTGATCCTTTTCCCATGTCTAAAAAATACATTGATGTGTTCCAAATCTCAGAATGTCATTCTGAATCTTGGTTTACAAAATGAACCATCCACCAAACAAAAAAGTTCAAAATCCTTTTGATTTTCATCCATTTCAAAAACACAGGTCATTACAACCTCACCACCTTATAACTTATCATCCCCATGAAACCTTTGGGAATAATGAAAACATCACCTGACCTAAAAGGGTTGTGATGTTTTGTTCAAATGGCCGCAATGCATTTCCAAATGCCCAACGCACCTCTGAGAACTTCTTAAGCAGTTAGAACTTAAGCCATCAAAACCCGATCTAATGCTGATTTACAACTAGAACATCAAAATGGTGCTTATCTGAGCCTGTTTATCTAGATACATGATCATGTCATCATCTCGTTAAAAATCTATCCAAAGGTGCTCCCCACCTTATTCTTCATCATTTAACAGCTAATTATTAACCCCAACATCTCCACCATTTCAATTTCCATACAAAGAATGCCCCTTAGAGTTATAATGATGCTCATGGTGTGTTTTACTCAAATGGGAGAACCCAATTACCTTTGATTTAATATCATCGAACTCATTGTAAGAAATAGTCAAATTCAAATCGACTTGACAGAAACTAGCTATGCATTATTTTTTTTGAAAGACATGGATTTTTTTAAACCACTCTTTATATAACCTAGATATGTGATACAAAGCTATTTCTCACTGACTTTATATTCTAAAAATGTTGGATAACGAGTCAAGCCACCTCTGTCTGACCATTCTCAAAATGACAGGCTTATACAGCCAGCGTATTAAAAAATGAACCTCAACTCCTTCTACCAAGGCGTATCACATTTACCCAAAGAATGTTCTATAAATCCCATACTCGAATTCCTATGATGTTATCAGATCAAACCATCACTTGGACATTTAAATTTTCATGCCTCATCATGAACACATGCATAATCTACATCCAACCCATCAGGATCATTACCCTTTAAGCACCACCTCTGAGCTTGATACAAGTCTAGGATAACCTCAGTTTCATTTAATAGAGTCTAAGGATCCTACTATAGGTAGTCCACAATCCATGTTTACAAGTGATATGTTTACATAAGGCTAGGAAATCCACTTAAAAACATTGACTGATCCTAGAGAGGCATCCTCCTAGAAGTCAAGTCAAAGGAAGGAATGACTGGTGTCCAAGAGACCATCCAAGGCATTCCTACTTGGGACCCCAAGTATCACTTATAAATAACTATGCCTAGAGAATATCCACATTTCCTACATGAAACATAGATAAAGACCACTTATGAATCCCAATAGTTTCATAAAGATTTAGCATGGCATAAGATCAATGCCCTCTTAGTGCATCAAGGATAATGTAAAGATAGGGGACATGATCATTTCATTAATAATATTACAATAAGATGATTTTAATGGTTTATAATCAACCAAGAATACCAAAAAATAATAGTCAAACCACTACTGGTCTACCTTTTGAAAGAAGCTCGACTTCACCTACCAAAAAATCGTCAACCGATCCATAACAGATTCACTACCCGAGGCATTCTGTGATCGTCAAGACTCAACCACTAGAGTCCATCCAAGACCAATGATGTTTCTCAGAGGTTACATACATATCCAAACACATAAAATTCATGTTGCTGAGTAATCACGAACACAACACCACCTCACAAGCCTCATGGGAATTCGAGGAAAACTGACCATTTCCCAATGGTCCTCTTTGGATTTACTCATTCTACTTGGAAGGGTACATTTTAACCAAAATATATGTAATTATCCCAACCTTAGGATTCCCTTTTTATTTAAATAAGATATATAAAAACCACTCATAAGTTATCTAGATCAAAACCACTTTGAACGCACATGTTTCACTCCTTCGAGTCATGATTGCTACTTCACAATACCAAGGTATTTGGCATGAAATATAGAACCAAATTGATCGATGTTTCAAAACATTAAATTATCATATAAGTCATCTCAAGAATTAGGATAAAATTTATTTCTTTTAACACCCAGGTCACTCTACTATGGAGATGACTAGAGAATGTACATAACATCTCAAAGTTCAACAATTTCACCTAACTCAACAGATTTGTTACAACACTTAGCACTTGACGAGCACTGCATACATGAACACATACTACCATGAGGTTTATAAGAAAAAAAAGCACCTTGGATACTACCCATAGGATTATAATACCTATCCATTCAATTATCTGATGTCCCACACAAAAAACTGTCTCAAAATATCATTATCTAAAACAGCTGTAAAACATACTAATGACTTCTCAAGTCACCCATGGAAAGAGAAATAGTGTCACAAGACCTACCAAGTAGTTTACTATGCTCGAGGAATGTCTAACCCACTGAAACTGAGCATCACTCAATGCTCACGCCCATATAAAGGTTCAAGTAAAACATGACCACCTGTCCAAACAAGGGTTTCATTTTGAAACTAGAAGGCATACTAGGGACAAAGACACCCAAACAATACCAAACATTAGAAAGCTCACAACAATTATCAAGTCTTTAATCTCTAAGGGTTATACCTACAACAAGAAATCCCCTTAAAAGAGCATAAATGTCGACCCATAATGAGGTCATGTGAAATAGAAAAAACACTAGGATCAAGATTCGATCACTAAGCCATTTCTAAAAATGGGGAAGCCTGCGAAAAATGATTAAGGATCCATTAAAAGGAAACTCAAAGAGAAGAGTTTAAACTACCCTTAATCGAGGTTTTAAACAAAGGAAACCACCTAGGGTTCAGTTTTTAAGTATTTAAATTAATTCACATTCCAAATTTAAACATTTAAATATTTAAAACAAAACATCAAGTAACCATTTAAAAAATGAACTAGGAACTTGATTTAACTAACAACCCAAGGAAAAATAGGGAAGTCTTATAGAACTTCCTTTTTCAACAATAAAAATTTATTAAAATCCAATCATAATTAGAAAATTTATGAAATAAATTTATTTTTTAATATATAAGGAGACCTATGAGGTTCTAGTTAAGAAAACCATGGTTCATAATAATGAAACCCAATATCATTTGTATAATTATCAAAGTTTTCAAAACACACACAACAATTTATCTCATAAGAAACATGCCCCAACTAACATACTTGGGTCCAATTGTGCATTTTGAAAGTAAAACAACAAGCTATTATAACAACAACCATCCATTTCATATCAAAATTAATTTAAAAAAAATTCACATTTATAACCTTTTAATATATATCATGGTCATATATAATGGTTCAGTTACATGGGTGGCCATATACCAACCCATATAGTTACCATACACTTTATAGGTTGGAATTTGACTCCCATGAAACAAAATCAGTTCAATTTTAAATTGAACTTTATTATCCTTTATATTTTTATAAATGGTCTCTAAAAGTATATAAGAGATAAAATGATGGTTCTAGTATACAAGTTACCTTTTCCCAATTACAAGGAACCCATACACCTTAAAACTGAAAACTAGATCATGTTTAATTGAAACCACTATTTTTTAGCCCATGAAACCAATCATGCATATGAAAACAAAACTAGAAATTCATTATAAGTAGTAAATAAAGTGAAAAATTCTATAAACACAGAGGCATGTTATATGGGAAAGACATGTCAAATAATAGGCATTATAACATATAATCACTTAAGAATGTTATATAAGAATGAATGCTAAGAATTACCTAAACAGGTATAAATTAATCATGGAATAACACTAAAGGAACACAATAAAATAAGTAGGAATGATATAAATGAAACTACATAGAATGTAATATGCCTAACATGTAAATTTCTATGTGCTTATAATGATGAATGTAATTATTCACCCTTATTGTACTAGTCCAAGGGTAAAACTCCATAAATCTCATAAATTAGTATATTGTTGAATCTACACCAATCAATCAAGGTGAAATAAAAATCAACTGTAATATCAAACAAAAAAAAATCCTAGCCCTGACTACATGGTCATTTACCTATGGGTGGGGGGGGGGGCAGTCCCAAACATGACTATTTACCAAGCACTGGCACATTCCTAGTCTCCTGTATAGAAGACCAAAATAGTAAGATAAAGAAAATAAAAATATTTGATACCACTTTGTAACATCCCAAACCGAATTACTAGTAAACCAGTAGCTAAATAGTGGGTCACAAGGCCTCACCTGCGCCTCCCCATTTTCTTGAGACTACCAACAAGCTGTGAGGGTCCAAGGAGGTGATAGTGGGGAGACTATGCCCTTAAGATCAGGGTACCACACTGGTAAATTAGAAAGAAAATAGTAGAAAATAGTGGAAGAAATAATAAATTAAATACAAATAGAATGAGTTAATAATAATAACTTAATACAAAAAAGATATCCAACTCCAATAAACAACTAATGCATCCATGTCATGATAATATTATATAAACTAATACAAAATACATACAACAAGCAATGAGACATTACAGTACATGAATAAATAAAGGAAATAGAAATGAATTCCCCAAGTGTGGTCTTCATGAGCATCCCAAGTTCCAGCTTGGTCCTATGCTCCTAACTCCTAGGTACAAGCTAAATAGCATAATCAATCAATGAAGGTCCTGAAAATATAAGTTTTACTCGAGTAGCTCAGTGCAATGGCTACTCGAACAGGGTGTGATATATAAAGACCAGTATTTTACCACCCATTGTGTCTATAACTGAATCTAGTTCATGTATAAAGTAAAATAGTGTAAGTATATTATGAATAAATAAATAGTACTAAATAAATAAACAACATCCCATTCTGGTTCCAAAAGGACATCCGACGACTCTACCTACTTTGGATCACGACCAAAATAAGATGTCTGACCAGTAACTATATATATATATATATCAATAATTATATATATATATATAGTTTAGTTATATAGTTCATCAATTTATATGAACTAAGTGTGTGCCGATTCCTATTGGCCATATACCTGGAATACTACTAGGTGACTAGACCGGGGCATAACTCAAACATCCGTAACCAGTATAAACAAGACTAAAATCTCAAGAAATAGGGTAAATGTCCTATATCCCTATAGAGTGAGAGACATATTGATATAACACTCGGGATGGAGAGTGAGCCTACATGGCAACACTCTAATCAGGGAACATGGCATGTAAATCCCATCACCCATAGAGTATCACTGGTGTGAGATTCCTTACTTAACACCCAATGTAAGGGAGTGTAATTATTCTCCATGGTCAACACCCCTTACCGTCATCCATATCCTATTTATAAGGAGTAATCATATTCATAATAAATATCCATGTGGTAATACCTCTCATGGTTTACATTCTCCAAACCCATATAAATGCATCATTTCATTTATAATATAATACATATGGTGATACCATTTATGAATTTCAGAACCAAGTTCAATTCCATTAAGATGTCACAATTCATATAAGCATTTACAAAGCACAAGCAATAGTCATGGAATTACCATCCTTATAAACCATTTCAAAAAAATATATTTCATTTAAAACATTTAATTTCATTTATGGTAAACCAAACCAACATGAATATGCTATTCCATTTTAATATATTCCATTCAATTAAATCAACATGGAAAATCTTTCATTGAGGTTCAAGAGGAACTTAAGAGGTACCAAGGTAAAAAGGGAATTTACCTACTTGGGATAATCTATTTAACACGAATGTCAGGCCCTTAGAAGGATCTTGGTTCAATAGCCATTTGGGTGGGAGAATGGTCCAATCCATTCACTTATAAGGTGCAATGGTTCTATAAACATTTGAATAATGAAAAATTCATTCTCTATTTCCATTAGAGGCCATGTACTAAACATTTAATATATCAACAATAACATCAAAGCATTAAGATAAGCATATCATAAACCACTTTGTAATTTCAAAGACAACACACCTCATCAGAGGGGTTTTATTATAAAAACATCACATTGTTATTTAAACATTTCAGTTATCATAATTAAGCATCAAGGTTAAGATTCACAACTTAATTTATAGAAAAACGGATTTTATAAAGTGAAACCACATGTAAAAACAAATATAAAGCCCCAAATTACACTTAAGAGGTTCCAATTCTAATTAGATAAATGATTACCTGGGAAAATTCCATTTTAAATCTAATATGGATGCCTAGAAGGATTTTTGGGCAATTAAACCACTTAATAATAAAGGGTAAAACAAGCTTACACACCCACGAGATGTCCATGATCTATGTTTGCAAACTCAAAACACTAAACAATGATCACATGGAGTGTATTTAGCTATGTTGATCAATTTAATATGAATAAATCAATTAAAAGGTGATGCTCAGAAATGGACTGTGCATAACACAACATCACTATTCATAAAAGATGGAAAACTTAGGAAAAATCCAAAGACCACATACCTTATTCTTAGGATGTATCACTCACCCAAAAATCGAGGTCTAATTTGGTTCAGTTTAGAATAAATCTATGAAATAGACCATCACCCTAAAAATAGGGAAAATGAGATTTCACCTCGATAACTTAATCGAGAGAAGATTAAATGAAGAAAGATGAAAAAGGAATTGAGAGATTACCTTTGTAGATCCATAGACACCGATGGTGGTCGATTCAGACTTCGGATGGAGGAGTTATCACAAATCCTAGGGTAGGCTTGGAGGATAATCCAAAGGCACTTGGAGGAGGTCTCATGTGTAAGGAGGAGAATAAAATTAGAGGAAAGAAAATAAAACCCATTAAGGAAAAAATAGTAATTTTACCCTTAAAAACTGGGTCGCATAGTTTGGCCATATAGTTTGACCAAACCATGCGCCAACCATGCATCACCCATTCCTTAAGAAACCACCTCTCATGATTTTCCCCTCATGGTTATCCTAACCATGCGAAATCTGTGTGATGAATAGTGATTAGGTACTGCCTAATTGGTTCTAACCATACGAGCTAGGTGAAAAATTTGGAAAAACTATGTGCAACTTCTGTGGGGCACATCTTCTCCCCCTCTACAACCACATGGTTTTTTGCTAGGGGACACATGGTTTTAGACAAACTGTGTGCCCTGTTCAGCTCTTCCTTCTATAGAGCTTTCAGAGTCCGACGCTCCCAAAACTCATTGAGAACTCTGGGGGACCTCTCAGGCCTTTACCCAAGTCCAAAAAACAAAAATTGAAGTGTTAAAACACTATTAATTTCATTTTGAATTTTAGTTTACAAAATGTATTGTCCACCAAACACAAAAGATCAAAATCATTTTGATTTTCTTCTAGTTAAAAAATATAGGTCGTTACAGCATTGCCTAAAAATTTAAGGAAATTATATAATTAATAAAAATTGTAAATAAATTTTCATCATTAAATTAATTTTATATTTCTAAAAATAATAATTAATATTCATTCACAACTTTTTTTTGTTTATATGTGAACACACAAGAGATATTTAATGTTTTAAAGTGACATTTTATATTTCTATTTACATAAAATATTATATAGGTAACCTCCATGGAAAAGTGTCCCTAAAATAAATAAATATCAAGCCTAAGTTGAAAAAGGTAGAAATAAATTCATCCAATAAGATTGAATATGATAATTTATGGACTTATCACTTAGTTTTAACCTAGGTTAATTCTATTTACCCTTTTACTATGGTGAAGCATTTTTATTGCATTTAATATTAATTATGATAAAAAATTAATTTGACATTATTAATTAATATTAATTGTTATAATTACAAATATGGATTCAATTTTTCCCCTTTAAATTTATATAAGTATCATAAATTCATTTTATAAGTATCCCGTAAAGCGTGATAAAAACAGTTTTCTGAAAAAATGAAGTTTTAAGTCGAAAAGTATTTTCATACAATGAACACATATAATGTTCATTCATATGTAATTAGGTATATTAATTATAACTAAATAATATTTATATTAATTTATCCTTAAATTGAAAATATAATGGTTATTTTTAAATGAAAATAAATGATAGTTTTATAAAAATCGATAATTTTCCCCATTAACTGAAAGTCAATATTTTTTAAAAAATCCCAGGATTTAACCCCAAGTTAAATTTGAAGTGATGATTTAAAAAATTATTTTAATTTTTTTAAAATAAAAATTATAAAAGTTGCATAATTTAATTATAATTTCGATGTAAAAAATGAAATAAAAATAATTTTTGAAGAAAATGATTTTTTGAAACATAAAATGAATTCACTAAAAATTGAGTAAAAACTTATTAAACATCAATAAAAAAATTTTGAGTAGAAAATTTATATATATTTCATAATGTGGTCATTACTATTCATATAAAAAAAATTAAGGACTATGTTATAATGACCATTTTTAAATAATAATATTTAAGTAGTATATTGTGGTTCCTTAAAACTTTGTGTTACATGTAATGGATGCTATCAAAGAAATAAATTTTTTTAAAAGAGAAATAAATTATAAAATCTTGGGGTGTTACATTACCCCCATATTAATAAGTTATGACTTTAAAATTTGAACATGTTCTTCGTTATCAAGGGTTTTACAATTGAAAATTCCTTTGTGGAAATCCCGCATCATAAAAAAATTCAATAAAACATCCTCTTAAAAAGAGATAAAGGTAAGTACAAAGGTCATATGTAATAACACCAAAATAAGTTTCTAAATAGTTTAAAATTAGTGGGGAGTGAAAATATATTCATGGATAAAAAATTTAATGTCCATATAATTATGAAGAGTGATAAAAATAATTGATCATAAGAAATTGAATGATAATTGGAATGTTAACATCCAACAAACCGTAAATCGATGAGGTGTAAAACATATCATTTATATATAGAAAATGAAGGTAAGAGGATAATTTTTTTTATTTCAATATACTTTTAATATTTTTGTGGAATTCCATTACCATCTTGACTAAGAACATAAAGAAATATATTTACTTTAAAAGTACAATTTCATCCTTGAATAAATTTACACTATAATATCATATTTTATTTCAAATAATGAGTAATCAAGGTGAATTTTTCATTCCTAAAGAACTAAAATAAACTTCTAACAAATGGTATAATTCACAAAAGAATAAAAATCTATTCCTCCTACCTTTACTAAAAACAAAACGGTTAAAAAAATGGAATATAATTTGAAAAATGAATAAACCTTCATAGGAATAAATAATACATTAATATCTAAAATTAAACTATAAATCCAAAGGTTTAACATTGAACATTCATTAAATAAATAACCCTAGTTCCAAAATTACCCCAATAACCTCGACATTATATTTTATTTTAACCTCAAAGGTCATCTCACACCCTTTAGATTACACTTCAGAAATGTAATACTATTATTCCCAAATATTCATTTATATTAAACTTAATGGTTATATATATATATCTCAACCCAATAAAAAATCTCCACAAATATCGTTAATCATTTTAAATTTATAAAAATACAAAAAATATTTGGTCCTATAATATGTTTTAAAAATAAACTTAATATATATCCATAAAACTGTTTAAGTAAAAACAAAGTCATAGTAACCGGGACATTATATAGGCCAATGTTAGGTGATGAACTCTAGTCACCCTTGTTGTGGGTTGAAGACCCATGGCATTGACGGATGCGATGGGTTATCTCCTGAAACATCAGTATTCATTTTTCTAAAACTATATTAATGTAATTCCAATAATGTTCCCAAACAAATAATGAACATCCTCAAATATAACACTAACCACAAAAATCACTTTTCAATCCCATTATTATCTATACAATAAAACATATATTCCTAAGTATTAATAAACAATAATTACCTCATCATCAAAGACTATATAAACCCTAACAGTTATTAATACCTTTAAACTTATGTCTATAAAATAAAAATCTGTATTCCTTAAATAACCTTTTAACTAAAACATATACTAAATTAGAGGGTTGTATTCCCATAAATATCTTCAAAAATACCCTTAATCATGTTAAATTACTATAAAAAATATAAAAAGGCATTTATATGCCTTTAATCATGTTATAAACCTTAGACTTATCATCTAAAGACACTTTAGGTTTATACCATATCACTGTGGAATAACATAGGTTTCCATAGGTTCTATTATTTGATTAATCATAATGATTCATAGATAAAATGTGAATTAACCCAAGAATTTCCCTCAGGAGTTTCAAGATAGATACACTATAAGGTAACATTCACTATACACGAGATTGATGACCAAGATATACTCGACCAACAATTTTCGTGATTATTACCCCTAGATGAATCTATGCCAAAATTATGCCCAATTATAGTATCCATACAATGATGCAATTCGAGTAAAACCACATAATATTTACCTTACTAAAACTTTATTATGTTATCCTATAATTAGACATATCCTAAGATATTTTCATAAGGTTATGTTCTATAATCTATGTTTTATTAAATCTAGTTCCCTATATTTATACTAAAATTTATCTGATACCAACTATAAAGACCCCAACCCCAATATCCTAGTGCTGGTGGTTACTTTATTACATTTTCATGAGAAACAAGCAATCACATCCCAAATAAATTAATATATTTGTATCCTTATTAATCTTGATACATACTTGAATATCACATTACATTTGAAAAAATAAAAATAAAGTATAGTGAAAGTAAATATTATGCATCCTTGAACTTATTCAAAGATTATTTCTTCATATCCTAAGAAGAGGATAAAAAATAAGGTTTGATATCAAATTCCCAATAATGGTTACATAAACTGGAATCTATCATGAGTAAATAAGTCATAATCAATATATAAATATAGATAAAATAAAACATATTCCATTTAATCAATAACTTTATAATGAAGAATAATTTGGCAGGAATAAATGATGATCAAATAATTCCATATAAATAATCACATGAAATTAAAAATTATCCATGGATATCATAACTATTAAAATAATCACTTTTAGATCAATAACTAATCTCATAATGATGTAATCCATAATCTTTGACATCATAAACTTATTGTTAAGGCCTACTGCCAAGACATATTACATAAATGGGTAAGGACTCATCCAAATACCCAAACTAGTTTGTCTCATGAGACTTACCGATTCATCAAGGGGCTATGTAATTCTGAGCCCCACCCTTCACTTAATATGTCTAAGGCATTCATCATATGAATAAAAAAACAACTTAATCAACATGCCTTACTAAAAAAATACCCATATAGGAAGAAATAACATACAAAATGTCAATAATTTCCTAAGTCAAACTGATCATAAAATATCAATATAAAGTATAAGGATGTTATAATTACAAAATATCTCTATTGGAGAATAAAATGGTTGTTTTTTTGAATATAAATATCAAAAAAAGATCATTAAAAACATTGTTAAGAAAAAAACCTTTTTATTTTGAAATACAGTTTAAAAACAAAAAATTGCTAAAATATTAGGAAAAAAATTCCATTCAAAATAATAAAATAAAAATGTAAAGGATTCTTTAAATCAATGAGTGGTCATGATAGTGGGAAATTACCATTCATGTTTATTTTGTTTTAAAATATTACTATTTTCACATTTTTAGTAAAAAGTAAAAAATCACCTTGCTTGAAAAATTACAAGAAGATTCCTTTTAAAACATTTTATAAAAAAACATTGGTAAAAATTTCTATAATAGATCATTAGATCATAATAAAAAAATTATTTATTTTTTTAAAGGAAAATAACGATATGGAATAAAATGATTCATGATCTAGTAGAAAAATAAGTAGGTTTCCCTTAAACACATTATTTATAAATCTTGAGTACTTAAAGAGTTGAAAATGAAATGAAAACTTATAATTTATGTAAATAAAAATAGGAGAATAATATAGTTTTGATTTAAGATATAAATATAAACTAATACTCCCAGTGGAGACTTAAACATAAATAATCCTAAATAATGATGAGATTATGAAATAAACCCTTACAATGATTGTATCATTGATGTGAGAATTAATCAATGAAGTTATTGTGCAGAAAAAAAATAAAACCACATAATATATTTTTGAATACATCATATAATAGTAAAATTTCATTATACAAATAATATTATCATATAAAATACAATGAATAATTAATATAACCCAATGAAAAGAAAGTGAGTTATGAAACCCCTTACCACTTGGAAACATTAAAGTGAAATCACCTTGACGAAATAATTTGAATTAAAATTTAAAATATATTAAGTATGGATGATTAATTATATTACATTATAAAATAAATTATATAAAAAATTGAAAAGAGACTAGTTTTATAACATTAAAATATGACTCAATGAAGGGAAATTGAGAAAAATTCATTTACCTCAGTTCCAACTCATCACATATGTTCTTTATATTACATAATAATAAAATTATGTTAACTGTTTACTTTATTACTAAAAAATTTCAATTTTATTATACATTTTTTTTATTTTTTACCATGTTATATTTAATTTCTTAATAAATTATGTTTATTTCCGATATTTTGATGATGTTCGGTTTATATTTACAAAATGAATTTGGTAGGTTGGTTATGGTAAACATTTCCATTATTACATATTATATAGAATAATAGTAATGAAATAATTAAAATTTTTACAAATCAATTATACTTTTAGATCCTAGAAACAAATATGTTTACAAAAAATTATCTACATTACAATCATGGAGGTGGTAGGTCGTACATACCAAGAAATTCAGTCAGAGGCTTGCCTCTGACCATTTATTAAAGAAAAGAAAATTCCAACAAGCAAGTACACAAAAATGAAAAGATAAGTACATACCATGTTAGTCCGACCCATCACCATACCCATGATAAATTTCATCCTCTACAGTAGTTGATTCCCATTCTGAACTGTCATAATGTCGCAAGATCTTGGTGTAATTCCTTCTAAGGTTTAGCTTCTCCAAATAGAGAAGCTCCTTTGAAGACTGCGCAGCCCAGCCTTGCCCTCCAACATAGGACCTGGTAGTTATTGGCTTTGGTAGATAAGAATAATCCCTCCTCGGCCTTCTTCGTGGTGGGGCATTCATCACTTCCGCATTTCCAGACACCTTGTTTTTACCACCTTGGATAACATTGTTGTAGGAAGTCCGGACCATGCCACCTTCATTTTCCTTTTCACTATCAAGGCACTCCCCCCATTCTCTAGATTGGTACACTACACGGTAACACTCCTCCACACCCCATTCCTATTGAGATTGAATGTTAGAGTCAAGCATATCAAGACACATTGAATGACCCTCAAGTTCGCAACCAACAATTTTCCCCTTCTTCCCAACTATATCACCAGCAACGACCCCCTGTAAAATGTTCCCAACTTCATTGACTGAAAAATCACCCTCAATGTTTGAGGTCTTCCTATTCCTCAATTCTTGCAGACAGTTTTCAGTGGAGTAAAGTGCAGTAACATCCTCATTAACAGCCTGTTGATCTTGCAAAGGAACAACATAATCACCTGGATCCATAACTCCTTTCCCCTCTGAACCTTTTTCACCCACAGACACAACCCCATAACAATCCAACACCACGTCGTCCATCACCAAGCCAGAAAAATGGTTGCTAAGCTCGAGATTAGTCCCCTGATTCAAAGACCGGGACTGCAACCCAGTTGGATACTTCACCTGCACACCAATCCCATCAACAACCTGCTTCGCAGATCCATTAACAACAGATGGATCTTTCACTATCACCTCCTCCATATCACATTCACTACTGATGACAAAATCCTGCAATACAGAACCCTCCATCGTCTGACCAGCATCTTTAGGATCCCTATTCAAAATCTCTTGGTCACCCTCCATAGTGGCCAAAACCTCCTCAGAAAGGGCCGGATTGCAAGCACTACCTTCAACCAAATACCTCGACTCAATGCCAAGATAACCTTTCAGTCTATCAAACACCTGCATAACAGTTGGGTTCAGAGATGCCTGCGCTATCTTAAAACCACTTGCAGGGTCTGGCACATCCTCAATGTGAGCCTGCCTCAACCCCCTCTCTGGAAGTCCAACAGATTGCATTTTGGCCAGACCACCTTCAGTGCATATAGGGTCCAGTCGATCTCCTTGCCTAGAAGAAACTCCCAGTTTGGTATGCACAACAGCTTCCACAGGGCCACCCATAACAGCCACCTGAGTCGACCTCCCAGCAGCATACACCCCAAAACCATCCCCACATTACCCATCCTTCCCTTGAGAGTGAGCTTCCAACCCTCACCTACGGAAAACAGCCTCCAAATTCCCGAATCGACTACACTTCACACAGAACTTCATCCATGCCTCAAAAACAACCTCTTGAATCCATATAAACTCCTTCTCATCCGTAATCCAGACACAGCTCACAGGAGGTCTCTCAACGTCTACTTCAACGCATATACGCAGGCAAACCGGATGAGACACAGATTCAGTCTGTTGATCAGAGCACAGAAATCTTCCAATCATGTTTCCAATTGCACAGAGAATCGAAGGATTTTGAAAAGAAAGGGGGAGAATGGGAAGACTTACCCATTTAGAAATCGACGAAGGGTCACGCTGCATATGAAATTCAAAATCCCATCGGAATAAATAAAAGGAAGAATCATCGCACCTTCGTGAGGCTATGGACCAAGAGATAATCAAATCTTCCTCCGATCCAAACCGAACCATAATGTGTCTTTGATTGAGTAACCCAACGACCGGATGCTCATGAAGATCCCATGATTTTAAGATAACCTGGGAAAACGCTTACACCGATGGTCGATGAGGATAAAAACGAGCCACCAGGGTATGCTTACATAGATCCGTAGCATATTTTATCTCTGTTGGGAGCAGTGACAGCTGAGGTGCCTCTCGGAAGAGAGCGGAAACTTTTGGGGTGATGGAGATGTTTGGAAAGGGAGGATAAGGGCCGAGGTATGATGTGTCTTCCTTCCCATGGGACAGCAAGCGCAAAACTCCCCCCTTCGATTGGGAGGGGGGAGAAGAACCCGACGACATAGGTCTAGGTCATTGGGAGGGGATGAGGCGAGGGAGAAGAGCGATCTTTCAATTGTAGGCCGTACATACACATGAGTAATGTTTCCATTTTTCAACGACCATGATGGAATAAATGTAAGTGTTATTTTTTTATTTAATCAATGATAATTATATCACAAATATAATATTATTTCTTTAAATATATTTATATATACCATCTCTGTGATTAGGTAATTAAAAATGAATCCATCACTTCATAGAGGTGATAATCCACACGTACGCACGAGCAACGTTATCATCTTTAAATGAATGGGAAGGTAAGACAATATATGACATATTACATTTAAATAATGATTAATCTTTCATGAATATCATATATATACATTAAATTAATCATCATAAGTATCTATGAGAGGCAATGATGGAAAATTAATTTCATCGGTTTGTGAGGCGGTAGTCCAACATACACACGAATGATGGTTTATTTTCCCATTTGATGGAAGATGAGAGGGATGCAGGTTATGAAATTAACATTATAAAATATAATTATATGGTATATAATGATTTTATTATATCATCACGATTGGATATAATTTGAAGGAGTTTGAGTAAGAAATAAAATAAAAACACTCAGTTAAGAACGACAACTCTTCTCTAGACAACCTCTTTAGATTTACACTAAAATCCTTCAGAGGAGGCTTTTATAATAAAACAAAACACCTCTAGGACATGGTAAGGGATAAAATTAATGATTTTGGATAGGTATTGGTTGATCCAAAAGGATTTTAATGTGAATAAAATAGGATAGGAGATTCACTTTTATAAGTGAGGGGAGGGTTACTTTTGGAATTTAATAAAATATTAAATTAATATAAATTAATTTTCAAGTGAAAATGGATAAAAAATAATATAATTAAAATATATTATTCATATATAAATAAATAATATCATATATTAAAATTTTTACAAGTTTAGATTTGGTTTTTACGCTTATCTATTTCTTTTAACCCATGTTAAACCTTTTTGACAATTACGATGATAACGATGTTTTTACTATTTTGGAGACAAGAGAGTTACTATAAAAGAAAAATTTCACCATAAATGGACCATATATATTATTTTTAATTATATACCAATAAATTTTCCATATATAGTATTTTTAGGAATTTTAAATCATTTAATAAAATATTATTTATTTTAAAATAACTTTAATGTCATGTTGACACTATTCATTTCATTTGACTTTAAACACATTGATACAAATTCTCTATTATAATATATAATTTTAAAAAATCACTAATATGATATATTAATATATAAAAATCTTGTAACACTATAAATCATACAAATTATATTACTTTTAATATTTTCCAAATCATTTATTTTATTTTTCGTTTAATTAATGAAATACTATTTTGGTGTTGCATAAGCATTTAAGGTAATTATATAATCACTAAAAAATTATAAATAAATTACCATAATGAAAATAATTTTATTATTTTAAAAATAATTAATAATATTCATTCACAAATTTCTTTTCTTCCTATGTGAACACATAAGATACATTTAAAATTAAAAAAGTGACATTTTGTATTTTTCTTTTATTAAAATATTAAATAGGCCACTTTCATGGAAAAGTGTCCCATAAAAAATAAATATTTAGAATAAGGTGATAATTGGTGAAATAAATTCATTAAATAACATTTCATAGGAAAAACGGTGGCATTATCACTTAGTTTTAACCTAGGTTAACCCGATTTACCCATTTATCATGGTGATGAATTTTTTCTATTTTTAATATTCATTATGTCCAAAAATTAAGTTGAATATATTAAATGATATAAATTGTGATGATTATCAATATGGAATCCATTTTACTAAATTAAATCTCTATAATTGTTATAAATTCATTTTATAAGTATCTAGTAAAGTGCAATGAAAATGGTTTTACGAAAAAAATGCCTTTTAATGTCTCAAAATATTTTTATAACTAGATCATGGATAATATTGATTCATATATAATTAATTGGATTATTTATAAATAAATGAGACTTATATTAATTTATTATCAAATTTAAAAATATTATGGGGCTTTTTAATTCAAATAAAATGTTATTTTACAAAAACCAGTATTTTTCACAATTCACTGAAAAATCAATATTTTCAGAAAATCATAAAATTTAACCCTAAGTTATTTTTGAAATTATGATTTGAAAAATGAATCTAATTTTTTAAAATAGAAATTATAAAATTTATAGAAATTATTTATAAGTTTTATGAAAAAATGTAATAAATAATCCTTTTTTATAGAAAAAGTATTTTAAGGCATAAAATTACTTCACTAAAAATAGAGTGCCTTGTTTTTAATAATTAATCAACACATTTTTATTGATTAATTCATTTTTATATATAATTCATAATGTGTATATTAATATTAATGACACCAAATTTAATGTCTATGTTATAATAGTCATGTTTAAATAATAATTTTTTAACAGTATATTATGGTTCCTTAAAACTTGATGTTGTGTGTAACAAAATATATCAAAGAAATAAAATTGATTTAAATAGAAATATATTATAAAATATTAGGGTGTTATAGGTTCTCACACCATGACACAACTCACCAAATTATCATAAGGTATTAGTCATTTGGGGCCTATCCCCTCATCTCCAATCATTGACACTGACTCATATTTGTCACCCCTTAGAAACCACACATCCTGTAGGTCCATATAGACCATAAGAAAATAGTAAGGATATAATTACCATGAAAACCCCCATTATAATACCATTAACATGTCCAAAATAACTTCCTATAACCTTTACTTAGGTCTCATATCAAATATCAATAGAGAGACCTATTAATCTATCATTTGGAGGAAACATCTCTCCACCAGAAACGTGAAATCTCTATGGAATGATCCTAATCACACTAATTTCCTAGTCTCAATACTACCATATAATTATGTCACTCATAAATAATGAGATGAAGAGATGTCTCACCCATCCTTATAGGCCTAAGACTCCCCTCCCTACCCAACTTTCCTAAGGAACTCATTCAATGATACCCATGTCATGTTGCATCCTGAGACCAATGTAGGTCTCTAGTAAAATTAATTGACACTCTTTCCCCTTAGATACATAGTTTCTAGGTGATAAAAATCACCTAAAGTTCCAATGATCACATATCCCGAGCATAGGGGTCCAAAAACAATCCTATCAATTTCTCTAGGGAACTCTAAGTCCCTACCCATGTACCTAGTCCCATGGAACATGTATGCGTGCAACAAATCATGCATATACATGCATATTATTATGTATTAAAGGGAAAAACTTCATCAAACACAATATTAACCCACTAAAGAGATCTTTTGATCCTCACCCAAGCTTTTTGACACTCCTGAGAATCTATCTCACTCTATACGAACAAATATTTAATTAAAGAAAAGTATAATTAGTTATTTAAATTAATTTAAATAGAAATATTCACCTAAAAACTCATCGATTAATCCATCATCACCAAAAATGTAACCAACCAGAGACATAAGGTCCATTGAATACCCCTGGTACAGTCTCAAGACAAATCTCTAACCACATGCACCCAATAAATCCCTATTTTCATCCAATTTAGTAAAAAACCCTAAATAAATTAGTCAAGTGACCTAACTCAACTAAAAAAGTGAAAGATGCCTTGAAATCATCCTTTTGGTACCTCCTATATCCCTATTAGAAAAAATCTCCATCATTCTCACGTGATTGCACTATGATATGATGGAATCAGATCCATACCCTAACTCAAAATCACACCAAATAAAAAAGTGTTAAAATAAAAGAAGAATAAAGTAAGAGAGAGGATAACATAACTCAGATCCACCATAAAAATTATACCAACAACATCCCTTGACATGGGTAATGAAAGTAAGGAATAGGGAGGGGGAATCATCCAAATAACCTCTCCTTGAAGATCATTTCCCACAAAAAATTAAAGGGGTGGACCCTTAAATCACCAATCTTCCCTTTGTTAAAAAATAGCCCATGGGACCCATTACAACATAGCCTCCAAGAATTATTGATCAATGCCCCATATCCTAGACATTTTTTAGTGTGGCCTCCTTAGATATAATATATTTGGTTCCCAAGAGGAAACAGATCCAACATGGTCTTCATCGATTAGGTCCATGCTATGACATGTACACTAGTTTGTGGTGAAACCACCCATGAAAGTGTAGGGTTCCCAACCTCAATGGATTCCCCTCTATGATGTATCCCCTAAGAGATAAATTGCAGGGAATCCACCCCATGGAATCACCATGGCACAACCTCCAGCATCCACTCAGTGACCTACATGTCCTCAATTATCCATGTCTTGGTTCTTAGTCGCCACACTATAGTGGCTTCCACCAGTTGGATTTTCAAAAAAGGGCTAACTTGATCCTTCTCTACTAACCAACCAAGCATCAAAATCACCAATTGGGATTTTTTACACATCCCAAAAAATCTCCTTATGATTTTTTAACACTCATATTCCCAATCAAAATCAAAATTCATGAAATGAACTCTTATTAGGTAAAAAAATTTAAACTTATTCTTAAACTAATGACCCATAAAATTTTCATGTTGTTACCGTGATCATTTCTTACATTCCACAATTGTCTGGGAAGAAAAATTAATTCACATGTCCACAAAATATCATTTCCTATGATTTATAAATGAATCTTCTCACCACATAAAGTCTTGTAGCTACTTGAAGGTTTCACTTATCTACCAAAAATAACTACATGGTCCATGTAAATATTTCATGGCCACAAAGAGATGGTTGCTTTATTAAAAATTCAAGAGACACCCATATAATTTTTATATGTAATTTATTATTTCTTCACAAATTTTTATCATTTTTCAAGTGTTAAAAAATTCCTCCCCTCAGAATTGGATCTATTTAGAATAAAAAAAATCAAATCCTAAGGAAGAACATGTTTTTCTGTTATATTTATGAGTTCCAAAAAATGTGGATGTTGAACCATAACCTATACCACTATATATAGGGTGAGATTTTTCCTTCATTATTTTATGGATGTTCAATTTATGACATGATTTCATTGAGAAAATTTGTAACGGTTTCCCCATATTCACCCTCATCTAATGATTTGATTTAAGAAATATAGTTAGGCACTTTGAAATTTATGTTTACACAGGGAGGCATTTGGTGTTGTAAAGTTGAGATAAAAATCATGAAAAGGGGATTCCTACATATCCTTATAAAGGGAATTAAAACCCATGTGGTTCTGTTCCATTTAATGGGGAATATCATAACTTTTAATTTAATTTAAAAAGAACAATAGTGGTTCCTTTTAAGTTTGAATGATACCATTTATTTTTTATTATTTCAAGGGAATATGACTTGTACAAATGTGTTTATAGTTTCAGGTTTGTATGAAAAGGACCAATGTATCTGTAGTTTTAAGGTTGTATAATAAGGACTAGCTCCTAGCAGTTTTAATTCTTATATAATGGAATACTATGCACAAATACCTATTAGTGGTTTGATATGGGACATATTTAGGAGTAAAATTTTCTAGTTTGAGTAGATAGTTGGGTCATGTGAAGTAAATTTTGGCCTTATACTAGGTTTTAGTCCCTTAAATGTCTCTAGATCATTAATTGTACACAAAGAGTTTGAACAGATGTTTTGAGGGATATAAGGACCGACATAATGTTTCTAGGATGATTGTATTGTGTTTGAAATGGTTTACCATTTTTATAAAGATAGGGACCATTTTTATCAATGGAATACACGATTGATAGTTTTTGTGGATCCTACTAATTAGGGTGGAAAACTGGAGGATATCTTCTTCAAAGTTCCCAATTTCCATTATCAATGGAATAAAAGATCAAAATAAGCAGAAAAATTCTTGCCTAATAGTAATTGTATTTTTTTACGAGATATTGGAGTAGGTATTTGAAGGATTTTACCTATGTGAAAGAGAACCAATAAGGTCCATTGGACAATTAAATAGGATCAAATATCCATAGGAGGGATCTTCTATGAAGTGGGACACCTTAGGTCAAATCTTATATGGATATATACTAATGGAGATAAGGAAATGAGTGCCTTAATTGGATCTAATTTCACAAAATATTTGGTGTTTTATGAAGAAAATAAGGCTATACTATGGATAGAGAAATTTAAGTCTTGTTATGACATAATATTTATGTGGTGGTATCCCTCTATGAATAAATTATATCATTACCTAACCCACCATGGACCGCCTTGCTGAAAAAAGACCAAGACATAACTACCCCAAGCCCACCTCCATAATCCATGGGATGATGACAAGAATTGAAAGGAATATATAAAATGGGAGTCCTTTTCCTAAATTACCTATACAGACACACCCAACAATATCCATGTATAATTGAATAGGAATAATAATAAAATACAGTAACATATAGGGTAAAAAACTTGCATGTAATAAACTATAGGGAACACAAAGAGTGAAAAAGTTTAATCATAAAATTAATGGGGAAAAAATACATGCCAAACCAAAATAGATTTCCTAACCTAACAATAACTAGAAATGGAATGTCGAGAGAGACTGGCTCTAGATCTCCAATCCTTGACCACCATACACATTAAAAGGCTCCTGAGTATTTCTATTCTCCTATGAAATTACCACTGATATATCAATTATCTGCATAAAACATGAAATGTGGGGGAAAATCCCATCTAAGAGTGACATATACATACCCAGTAGGATTCACCAAAAACTAGATGGGGATAAATAGGAGGCATGATAGAAGTTGTCAACTCATCTCAAAGAAAGATGGAAATGAAAACCCAACAACAATGATATATATGATCATATAAGAAACCTAGATGAAATAGAAAGGGTACATCTATCTCATAGCCCAACCAATGATGATGATTTTTCTAGTAGTTCCACAAGGTCCATCAATGATGACCATCATCTCACATGTCTATCTGAAGAAGTAACTGTGTGGAGGACCTAAACCTCCCCACTATGCTGCATAGTTGAGGGGGAATTATATCAAAGTAGTGGACCCCAACCCTACTTTGTCAGGGGATACCACTCAGTAGGTAGAGGATCCACTCCATATTCTATTAGAGGGTACCACTCAATAGGTAGAGTACGCAAGCCCTAATCTATTAGGGTGTACTCGTGAGTAGGTAGAGGACCCACGCCTTATTCTATCCAGGGGTAACACTCAGTTGTTATAAGACCCATACCCCAATATGTCAAGGGGTACCACTCAGTAGTTAGAGGACCCAAACCCTATTTTATCAGGGGGTACAACTCAGTTGGTAAAGGACCCACTCCCTATTTTGTCAGGTGGCACCACTCAATAGGTAAAGGACCCACACCCTAATCTGTTAAGGGTACCGCTCAGTAGGTAGTGGAACCACTCCCTAGTTTGTTAGTGGGGTACCACTTAGTAGGTAGAGGATGGTTTCCAACCCTAACCTCTCTCTTATGATCCTACCCGATCACTACCATTATTGAGTGCTACCTAAAGAAGTGTCTTTCTTGTAACATCTCACATTGTATCTAAAAATCCACCATGAAGGCCACCACTATATTCTAGATGAATTTTTTTTGGATATTCTACTCATGATCCAAAATTAAATTCAAAATAAAGGAGATAATATAGGTAGAAAATTCTCCAAGGGGGTATACGATGTGTATGAATGGTCACATGGCATGTGACCACACTTGAGCTCCAGGCTGTATCCCTACCAGCACATGGAATGGATGACCATGTAGAAATACAATGTTTGTAGTGTTTTAACACGGTAATTATCGGTTTCCTAGGGCCTTCCCATGCTCTCATAGATGTGTCCATGTACCTCAGGCCATGCCCATGTACTAGGATATGTATCTAGCCATGCCGGGGTATCAGGCCATCCTCGTGAACCTCAGGGTATGACAGTGTAATCCCTAGAGTACATGGTGTGTCTGATAGCATGAGGTACTATCCATGTGCCAGATTTCACTTTCCTTGGCTACCCTAGTCGGGTCACAAGACATGTGGACTTGGGAACACGACACATGATCCTTATCTTTCGAAAACCCTAGCTGTGACAGCTGAGTCACTACATGGAATGTGTTCATCCCAGTACATTCTGTGTAGTTTAGATTTTTACAGAAATTCCAATTTCCTTAATGTGTCATTTTCAGGCCCCCACCGCTAATATTTCTACCATTTTACTACTAAAAAATGGTGGTAATCACCTATATTTGTTGATTATATCCCTCTGTTGGTCAAAAATAAAAATATAATCTTCCATGGTGTTCCATTTCCTATCCTAAATTCCTATAGTCTCCATCATTAGATCCTAGATTTTAGATCTGTGGGAATCATCACTTGCATCCCACGGTCTATCATAATCCATCCTAAAATCCCCAATATGTTCATCGCATTCAAATTTTCCATGAATCTAGGGGTTCGATCATGATTGAAGACACCTAAAAAAGTTGAACTATGACCCCATATGCTAATGATGTAGAATGCAAAGAACAATGTGGGAAAATAATAAGAATAGAGCTACATAAATCATTGTCCAATAATTCCTGGCCAAAAATTACATAATTGGTGATAATTGGGGTGATACCATGGAATTAAAATAAAACAATAAAATATACAAATTATTCATTAATAGGGCTCATATGATGGGTGAAAAAAATGTAGAATCAAAATTATATTACACTAAATGCTTTAAATATTTAATTAAAAGGGGTGTAAAACGAAAATTAATTATCCCTACCTCAATATTGAATCATTCATTAGTGAATAATCCATTCACCGATTTTTTGGAATACAAATTGCATTCGCTATTTTTCAAACCACCTTGATCTAGTCCCCGATCATCATACGATCTCAATCCACCATCAAAGAATGATGGAACTGCCTATCAACGATGCCAGGGTTATATGGATAAAACTGGTGATTTTCTATAATAGCACATTTATAGAGGAAGAATGGTTTTGGGAATTAAATGAACTAATTAAATTAATTAATTAATTAATTCACTTAACATTCCTTCCCATGACTGCCCCATCCGAACATTCGATTCCAACCAACTTTAGGCCATGAATAGGGTAAACCTAACTCCCTAGACTCAACCATAGCCTTAGATTCTTGATCTCAGACCCTATTCAAGAGGTATTTAGTTATTTTTGAAAAACTATGCATGTGTGATATAAAATATATTTAATATTTTTTATAAAATTAATTTTGGGCTCATCGGGCCTCAGAATCACATGTTTTCTTAGCGCCTGGCTCTGATTTTTTTTATTAATATATTTTAAATCTTACAAGGAAAGAATTTATTCTCTAAATTATTCCCCCTTTCATTCTTTTCATCCCTGAAAAGAAAAAACTAAGAAAAAAGGGGGGGATATTGATCCCACATTTGGATTTCCCACTCCCAGGAGCTCTCCTACATGCTCTCATGCTTCCTCAACACGCAAACCAAGGGAATGGTCCATCCACATATGATCCTCTTTTGTTGGTCCTCAATCACCACCATTTGCTATTTGAAGATGGCTCCATCATCGATGTCGAACATTCCCCGATCAATAACATGTATATGATCATGCATGTATCTACTCAGCTATAACATAGGGAAGACTTCATAGTCCCACTCCAACTGTTGGGGTAAGTCTAGGCGATAAACAACCTTTCAAATCATCTAAAATATATTAAAAACTCAATGAACCTCAAGGATAACTTTTCTACCTAGACGAATCTATAAAATCCTCTTTGTGGGTAAAATCTTAGGAAAATGTGGTCTCCCTACTCGAACTCCAAGTGCCTACGATGCTGATCTGTATAAGATTTATGCCTTCTCTAGGATATCCTCATTATCTTGTAGATCACCTAGACCTTATCCATAATTATCTTCACTACCGCTATCCCAATAAGTGACACCTCACCGATATTAGTCCAACATAAGGGTAACCTTTAGGGTCTCCCATACAGGTCCTTAAAAGGTACCATTCCAACATTAGAGTGATAACTATTACTATAAGAAAAATCTACCAAATGTAAGTGATCCTCCCAGCTCTATCCAATATCTTTCATACAATCCCTTAGAATATCATCAAATACTTGGATAGTATGCTTGGTATGTCCATCTATCTGGGGGTGAAAAACTTCACTCATCATCAACTGGATCTTGAAATCCTCTTATAGGCCACTCTATAACTGTGAATTGAATCACGTATCATGGTCAGAGAATCATCTAGGACACCACATGAAGGAATAAGATCTCCCACACATACAATTAACCCAAAATCCCTAGTAAAATTTACTCCCTGATAGCATGTAAGTGTGCCTACTTGGTAAGTCAGTCAATTGTCACTCATATGTCATTGTGGCCTCTCAATGTTTGTGGAAGCCCTATCATAATGACTATGGATATGTTACCCTATTTCCACAATGGGATCTCAATATACTACAAAAAACCTATGGGAACCTGTTGCTTGACCTTCACCTACTCACATATGAGACATCGAGAGATGAACTCAGCAATGGTCTGCCTCATGCCATCCCACCAAAACTACCACTGAAGGCCCTTTTACATTTTACCTATTATGGGATGTACATACAAAGGATATGTGTGAAACTTCTTCATTAACACCTCTCACATCATGACTAAAACCATCATCCATCCCTAGAAAATGATGATGTGATTCTCTTCTTAAGAGAATCCATCCAGTGAATCACATGAGGATATATGGTATCGTAAGACCTCAAAGTAGATGTCTCCCAACTAATACTCTCATACATGATTGAGAAGTGTAGGTGAAATAACCATTAATTGAAGATAATATCCACCCATATCCTCTACGAGGTCCATCTTCAAGGAAGACAATTACTCAGATGCCTCCTCCACCAAGTGAGACATGGATTCCTACTAGGGGAATCTAACAAAACATTTCCCTTCCTTGGATTATAGACTATCTCAATGTCATTTTCCTATAGCAACTCTAACCAAACCTCTATATCAAGTTTAAGTCTCCCAGTATGAACACATACCTAATAATTTTATGGTCTGAGTAAACAAATAAAGTGATATCCTAGAAGATAGTTCCACCACATCCTCACAGTGAAGACCAACGCTGCCAACTCTAGGTCATGATTTGTGTATTTCTAATTATGGGGTATCAAATACATAGATCTATATGTGATCACTGCCTACCTATACATAAATACACACCCAAGCCTAGCTCCAGAGGAATTGAAATACACTACATACTCCAATCCCTCATCTAAGAGTCTTAAAATAGTATCACTCATCATTATCGACCTAAAATCTTTAAAGAATATCTGTAACTTCTCATTCACGGAATGTGACTATCCTTTACATGTTAGGTTGTTAAAAGGGGATGAAATATTATAGAATTATTCCCCAAATCACCTATAGTACCATTTCAAGACAATAAATCTCTACACCTCTAAAAAACTATTGGGTGGCTCCTAAGAAAGCACTGCATCGATCTTCTTTGTCTCCATGGATGATCCATGATCATAAATAAAATTCCCTAGAAAGTGAAACTCGTGGATCCAAAACTATAAATTTGAGGGCTTAGTGATCCCAATGAAAGTCTAGGACCATATTCACGTGATCTGCAAGCTCCTCCTCTGATTTAGAGTAGATGAGTATGTCATCAATGAAGACAATAAAAAATCAACCCATGTATGGCTGGAAACTCCAGTTCATAAGAGCCATCCAAATAGTGGGGGAATTATTAACATTTAAAAGAATCTCTAAGAACTCATAGTGTCTGTAAAGTTCTGAAATTTACATATTTTGATTATCAGCCTCACAATCCCTCAACTGGTGGTATCCAGACTTGAAATTGATCTTCTAGAACCATCTCACACCTCACAACTAGTCAAAGACGTTATAATTCCTTGGAAATGGGTTCTTTTTCATTACCATAGACTGATTCAGGTGATGATAATCAATATAAAATAGAAAGATCTTATCCTCATTTTCACAAACAAAACTAGAGATGCTTAAGTGAACACACCGGGTATGATAAAACCAGTATCTTGAAGGTCTTCCTCCAACTACACCCTCAACTCCCATAACTTAATAGGGGCCATCATATATGATTTTGAAGATATTGGAGAAGAACTAGGGTGTAAATCAATGCAAAATTCCATCTCCCACCTTGGAGGTAGTCCTAAAATATCCTTAGGGAAGAAATCCATATAATCCTCCATGAATAAAGGAACCAAGATAACTGAATATTCCACTATGTCGAGGGGTAAAATCTCTAACTAATGGGTTATGTGTTATAGATTATTTATCTCATGAACCACTAACTTCACCATGAGATCAATCTCAATAACAAAGGATAATCTAGGCCCATATGTCCAATGGAATCTGACATGTCTGTGGTGACATTCAATCTGGGATCATACCATGGAAAACTAGTCCATACCCAAGATGATTTCATAAGGTCTCATTATGATTAATGATAGGTTCCATGAGAAAATATCTCCACCAAGAGATATCTACCACTTTCTATAGATAAGAGATATTGAATAAGTAGTCCCCATAGGAACCTCATGCCAAATATGTTAGGCTAAAGTATCAACTTAGAGGCCCAAATCTAACACTAGGAGTAAGGAGATGAAGTAATGAATCATAATTGTTTCTTATAGTATTAAAGTAAGAGTATAATAAAAATATATCATACCACTAATAATCTCATGTGTTTTCAAGTCATAAGCCTCAATAGACTGTAGCATTCCATGGCCCCGACCGCTAGTTCCCTAAGCCTAACATGGGCCTCCTGGTGGGGGTGATATAAGTAGATCATAATTTACTCCACCACAAAAAGATCCCCCTCCATGATCCCCACCTACTCCTCTATTAGCCTTGCCTCACTGGGGGCCACCCTGGCCACACCCATGAGAACCATGATCACAACAATGCCTCTGCCATAGTGGTCTATCCATTGTCTTCCTTCCCTCCTAAGAACACTGGTTCATGAAATCAAATTCAATGTGAGCTCATCCATCACATGCACTGCATCACCCCTCTATAGGATTACTTGGACCTCTGTGTGGTCCCTATACCACATGAGTATGTGTCTGAGTCCAACCATGATGAGATCTCTAATGGAAAGACCCTACCGACTGAAGCATACTAGCTATTGTTGACGACTCATCCCCATGATGTCCATAACCATCTCCATTTGCATAGAGTCCCTCATATAGGAATCTCTCTAACACTAGTACCCAATATAGCACTCTAGAATATATGGGAATGCACAGGGGTACCACCCTGATAGAGATCTCTCCGCTGAGACCCTACTCAAACTTTTGTACTCAGAAGAAACCATCCCAAATCATGTCTAGGGAGTACCGTTTAAGGTTAGTGAAACTCACATCATTCTCAACATATATTATCCCTATATTCTATATCTCCAAAATCTCCTTAATCTGAAATAAGTATAGGCATGAAGGGTAATACTACTCATGAAAATTCATCTGAATGTCTGTCCATGACAGTGTCGACTCATCACGTGTCTGCATGACTAAACTCCAAAAACACCCAATGACTATGTATAAAATACTGGATTCCAGTGCTACTATGTAATGCCCCGACCCTAGTTACCCAGAGTTGGTGTATTATTTCATAACATTGGCATGATACAGGGAAATCATGTCCCGAAATACCTATCAGTTTAGTATCCTTGGAAATACTAGATACATTCATAAGTTTTACATTACATTATAAAATGAAAAACTAAAAAAACATTGTTTCCATAGACCACAATCATATCCCCTCAGACTATCCCTGCAGGTCAGTCATAAAATATTTCTTCACATCCTGGGAAAAATAAAACATAGAAAGGGGTGAGCTCAGATGCTCAGTAAGGATAATAATATAGCGGAAACTTTCATAAATTAGAATAAACATTTAATGAAATGTATAAGACTAAAACAAAAGCCTTTTAAACTTGAAATTCAGCATAATATAGAAAATATAAAATCAAATAATTTCATTTACTTATTCACATGGATATTCTACTAGTTGAATAATCACATCCAATATCAATATCCACTTTCATAATGATGGAATGCATAATGCCATACTTCATAACCACACAGTCAAGGCCTTTTTCCATGACTACAAATAATATTTTTTCAAGGTCTTGTGCCAAGACACTAGTTTGTCTCATGAGACCTACCGATGCATCGAGGAGCTATAGCGGGCTCCACCCGTCACTTACTAAGTCCAATGCATTCCTCATATGAAAAAGTTTAAACATAACATAAACATTCATATTAAAACTAGCATATTAAATGTCAATACTTTATCCAAAAACCATGAATAGTATAAAAATAACACATCCACATTCAAACATATCACAAAACCTTCAATACAATATGGAATATTTGTATCATAATAAATCAACTTCAAACAAGTTGAAAAGCTATCAAAGGATGTTGACATAGATGAAATGAAACTATTTGAAAGAAATAACTCTTTATATTTTGAAACCATTTAAAAGAAAAAATTTATTTTGGAAATATTCTTATAATATTTTAAGAGAAGCTTTGAAGGTGTTATAACAGCGAAAAATAGCCACACCTGTCGTATAAGTTAAGAAAAACATTCTTACCTTAATTTTGTCGAAAAGGTCATAAGGTACCTTGTTTGGAAAATAACGGAAAGATTAATTTAAAACCATTTTATAAAAAGTAAAAAATGGTATAAATGACTTTAACCCATAGTCTAGTAAATAGTAAAAAAAATTGGAATACATTTTTAAGAAACATGGATGTGGATGATAGAGGTCCCAGTAGATACTTACATAAAAAAAATCTCAGATAATAAAGAGATTATGAAATTGACCCTTACCTTGTTATTTTCCTTGGTCAAGGGTAGGTTAAACTCATGTATAATGGTGAAATAATAGTTATTAAATTATACATGAACCATATACATAAATATGATATCATATATGATCTTCTAATATTTCTCTGTTAATGATATTTCAGTAGTATCATCGTTTTGGGTGTTAACTGATTCGTTTTACTTTATATGCTTTGTTATGTAAGTAATGTTTGTGGTGGATATGATGTATCTTATTCATATTCAGAATTATATTAAGTCTTTAAACATTATTTTAATCATCAAATGAAAATTATTCTTGAATGGATACGATGAGGAATGAATCTCATCGCGTTCGTGGAGACGGTAATCCGTACGTACGCATGAGCGACAATATCATTCTTTTGATATAAAAATCGTATATAATTGGATGTTATATCATATATACTGAATAATTATCTTGTTATATTTATTATTTACATCATTTATACTCATTATTATACCAATCCAAATGATGAAGGGTTTGAATAACAAACTACCCCACGACGTGGAGACGGTAAGTCGTACGTACGCACATATGGTGACATGTCATTCATAGGATGGATAAAATAATGAATATGGTTGTACAATTTTTATAATAACATCACAATATATAGAAGATACTGGAGGTATTATTTTATAATTTAAATAACAAAGAAAGAGGAAGTGGAAGAAGAAAAGAACTAGAAAGAGGTGATGAAATATTTACCTCTTATTCAGGTTCTTCCTTTTGATTTGATCAAAGGGGCTCCTTAGGTTGGATTTATGACTAAAGGAATTCCTATAGGATGAAGGGAGGATAGTTTACAGGATATTTGGGCAGGGTTTGGCCGAGCCAAATGGATTTTAAGGTGTGTATTTGAGAGAAGGGGAAGTTCCCTTTTATAAGAGGGGTGAGGGGCACCTTAAGAAAAGATTGAAATATGATTTTATAATAAAATAATTTTCGTTTTATAATGGCTCCAAAATGAATTATTTAAAGGATAATGTGGGTATGGGTCATAAAACCTCAACCAATAGGTTTTATACAGGTTTGGGTCACTATATTAACCTTATCTTTTAGATTTAACTCTTAGTTAAATAGTTTGACATTTACCATGTCTCTTTGTATTTTTATATTATATGGTTAATAAACTTACTATAAACTTCCAATAGAACCCCAAGTGGTTCATTAATGGTACAAATATAATTATATAAGTCTTTTAGATGAGCCTTAGATTTTTAGGATTATTATAACAATTAATAATATAATATTTTTTTTAAAAACTCTTTTATATCAATTTTGACACTATTTTCTAATTTGTTTTTGTTAAATTCCTAACAGAATTATTACGTCAAAAAAAAAATTCATTTAATCAATACTAACATGTAAAATTAACCTATAAAATTCGTGGATGACATCAAAACTTTCAACCTATATTTATTTTAACATCTATAATACCATTTATTTGATTCTTTCATTAGTAAGGAAAATAATGCATCGTCATTGTGTCATAAATAAATTTAATTAATTAATGTCTAAAAATTATTAATAAAATATAATTATGTAGGAAATATTTTTATCTTTCTAATTAATATTTATAGTCTAAGATATAACACATATAACCTTATGTAAAAATATTTTTACTAAAAGATATATGCTTATGTCATTTTTGTATTTACTTTAACTTAATTAATATAAAGTTTCATTATCACTTACAAGTGGCTCCATGGGGTCCCAAAATAGACCCAAGGATACCCATGGTCGGAAATGTATCATAAAATAGGTTTATAACACGTGTTATGGTAATTTAATATTGTTATAATATTATTTTTTTACCCTTATTTACCGGATTTACCCTTTAACCATGGTAAATATTATATTTACTGAAGTAATTATTCAAAATGTCTAAAAATAAAATTTACCTATTTAAACAATTTGGACCTCCTGATTATAAATATGGAATCCATTTTTATAAATTCAAAACACAGAAGTGGAATAAATTAATTTAAATTTAATTCCCATTGTCAAAACAAAAAGCGTGTTTTTAAGAAATAATAACTATCAAAAGATTGACACTTGCTTATGTCCAATATAAATGTGAAAATACATCCAATGACCAAAACTGAATTAAATGGTAAAAATATAATATAATTATACTTAAAAACAACTCAATAGTATAATTTATCACTATAAATTATTTTGATTAAAAAAGTTGTTTTTAATTAAAATTTAGTATTTTTCACTATTCATCATAAACTGAATGTTTTTAGAAAAGTACAAAAAATTCACCCTAAGATAATTTTGATATTCTGAACCCAAAAATGGAGTCCATTTTGAAAGTTAAAATTGATAAAATTTCAAAAAGTGAGTATTACTATTCATAATGGCTAGTTTGATTGGTCGCGATGTGTTAGAATCTCGAAGTTGCATACAACGAAAGATATTGAATTATTCAAAGGGAAACGTACCATGGAAGCTTGGGGTGTTACATTCTCCCATCCTTCATATAATTTCATCCTCAAAATTTCTAGAATATTACTGCATGAAAAGATTCGGGTGGTTCTTCATCATAAGTTCCTCGGGTTCCCATGTTGCTTCTTCCATCCTATGGTTTCTCCATAGAACTTTTACCAGACGAGTCGTCTAGTTTCTCAACACTTGTTCTCTTATATCAAGAACCTTGAAAGGCTCTTCGCAATAAGACAATCAGGTTCTATTTCTAATTTCTCATAGGTAAGTACATGCGTTGGGTTAGGCATGTATTTTCTCAAAAGTGATGTGTGGAACACATCATGAACTTTTGAGAGACTTGGCAGCATTGACAAATGGTAAGATACATCCCCAATTCATTCAAGTATTTTGAATGGTCCAATGTACCTGGGACTCAATTTACCCTTATTACTGAAATATATAACACCCTTCCATGGATATACCTTCAAGAAAACATGATATCCTACCTGAAATTCCAAATCCTTCCTTCGGTTATCGGCATAACTCTTTTGTCTACTTTGAGTTGCTTTGATGTGGGTTTGGATTACCTTCACCTTTTCCATCATTTCCTCAACAAGTTCTGAGACTACAAGTTTTCTTTAACCAACATAATCCCAACAAGTTGGTGTGCAACATCTCTTTCCGTATAACACTTCATATGGTTCCATCTGAATACTTAAATGGAAGATATTGTTTTAGAAAAATTCTACTAGAGGTAAATATTGATCCCACATACCTTGAAAGTCAATTGAGAAAGATCTCAACATGTATTCTAAGGTTTGAATAGTCTGTTCTGATTTTCCATCAGTTTGAGGGTGGTAGGCAGTGCTCAAATGAAGTTCTGTATCCAGGGATTTCTGACGACTTTTTCAGAATCTTGATGTAAAACGGGGATTGCGGTCGAAAACAATCGATAGGGGTACTACATTAAGTCTTACAACTTCATTAATATATAGTCTTGATAGAAATTCAAGTGGTAAATATTCTCTTGTAGAAAGAAAATTTGCTGACTTGGTAAGATGATCAACAATGAACCATATTGCATCATTCCTTCTAGGATTTTTTGGTAGTCACATGGAAAATTACATCATAATATTATCCTATTTCCACTCAGGTATGGGAAGAGGTTGTATGACTCTTCCAGGATGTTGCCTTCCAGCTTTCACTTGTTGACAAACCATACATCTTGACACAAAATCATAAATCTCTCTCTTCATGCTGTCTCACCAAAAATGTTCCTTCAAATCTCTATACATTTTGGTTCTCCTAGGGTGTATAGAGAGGTTAGAGCTATGAGAATCATCCAACAATTCTCTTTTTAGATCAGGTATATTGGGAACACAAAGTATCTTCCCAAATTTCAAAATTCCATATTCATATACGAATTCACTCAATCTCCCATTATTCATAGCTTTAATATTCTTTTGAAACTCCTCATCATGAGCCTGAGAAAATTTTATCCTTTCTAGTAAAGATGGTTTGGAAACCATTTGAAAAAGCATTGATGTTTCACCTTCCATGGTTATTCCCATATCTATCTTTACTAGATCTATGTATATAGGATCCTTTTCAACTCTCATCTTGTTCAAAACTCCATGATACTTTCTACTCAAAGCATCTTCCACGTTATTTTCCTTCCCCAGGTGGTAGTGTATAGTGTAATCATAATCCTTATATAGTTCAAGCCATCTCCTTTTCCTCATGTTGAGTTCTTTTTGAGAGAAAATATACTTCAAACTCTCATGATCAGTATAAATCTCACATTTTTCACCATATAGATAGTGTCTCCATATCTTCGAAGAAAAGATTACAGCTGCTTACTCAAGATCATGAGTAGGATAGTTTTTTTCATGAATTTTTAGCTATCGTGATGCATAGGCAATAACCTTATCATTCTGCATAAGGAAATAACCAAGTCCTTTCTTTGAAGAATCACTATAAATAACAAACCCGTCATTCACCGATGGTAGAGTCAATATAGGAGCATTGACTTATCTTATCTTTAATTCTTCAAAAAATTATTCACACTCTTTTTTCCAAACAAATTTAACCCCTTTACATGTGAGCTTGGTTAATGGGTTTTCCAATCGAGCAAAATTTTGGACAAAACGTCGATAATAACCTACTAAACCAATAAAACTACATACCTCAGTTATACTCGTCAGTGCTGGCCATTCTTGGATTGCCTTGGTCTTTGAAGGATCAATAGATATTCCATCCTTAGAGATGATATGGTCAAGAAAAGAAATATCTTGAAGATAGAATTCACACTTTCTAAACTTCCCATATAATTCATTTCTTCTAAGGGTCTTTAGGATAATGCACAACTGATTTTAATGATCTTCATAACTTTTAGAGTATACCAAGATATAATAAATAAATACCACTAAAAATTCATCAAGATATTCCTTGAAAACAGTATTCATTAGATCCATGAAGACAGAGGGTGCATTAGTCATCCAAAAGGCATTACTGTAAACTCGTAATGCCCGTACCTTGCTCGAAATGCTGTCTTCGGAATGTCTTCCTTCTTCACGCACAACTAATGGTATCTAGATCGAAGTTCAATCTTTGAAAAATATCGAGCTCCATGAAGTTGGTCAAATAAATCATCAATGCGAGGTTGGGGATACTTGTTCTTTATTTTTATAGCATTGATCTCCCTGTAGTCAATTCAAAACCTCATAGATCCATCTTTATTTTTAACAAAAAGGATAGGGGATCCCCATGGAGAAACACTAGGGTGAATAAATCCCTTGTTACTAAATTCCTCTAGTTGTTTCTTTAGTTACACTAATTCCACAGTGGCCATTCTATAAGGGGTCTTTGATATGGTCCTTGAACCAGGAATTACGTCAATGAAAAACTCAATTGCTCGTTCTGGAGGTTGTCTAGGTAAATCTTCTGGAAACACATCAACATATTCTTGCACAATAGGTACATCATCTATTTGAGCATTCTTTTCCTCACCCACAGTTATTTCATTCACCTCCTCCCCAATAATTGAGTTTAGTTGAGCTAATGGGGGTGGATCTAGATAAGAATTAGGTGGTGAAGATTCTGCTCTAAAGATAAGGTGTTCTTTATCATCATCATCAAAAATAGTAACCTCCTTCTTACAATAAATTTTTTCATCATGGTCCAAAATCCAATCCATACCGAGGATAATATCAAATTCAATCATGGGTATGACGATGAGATCAGCAGATAAAGAACATTTATATTCCATAATGGGGACTGATTCAAAAAACTTTGTTGCAATGATACTTCCCTTAAGAGTTTTGACTGACAACTCCCTTGTTAAATCCAACTAGAAATATCTAATTTTCTTATCAAACTGGGAATATATGAAACAATGCAATGATCTAGAATCAAATAAAGCATTTTCTAAACACGAGGAAACAATTAAATTACCTTCCACCACATCTTTCAGAGCTTCAACCTTATTAGTAGTGATAGCATAAGCTTGTCATTGATCCCTTGGACTTTTCTGAGGTAAGTTTCCTTGGCACTTTGGACATTCATTTTCACAATTCCCCCTTTCTCAATAGTTGTAGCATTCAATATTGACAGCCTCTTTCTTCTCCTTGCAATCACGAGCTTGGTGGACTTTTTCACTACACTTGTAACAGACTCCCATTCCCTTCAGAAAAGTAATGGGGTGTTTCTTCCCATATTTATAGAAGAATGGATATTCCTCTTTTCCCTTCTTCCCATCATTTCCATTTCTAGAGTGTTCAGAAGATCTATTCTTCTCTTTCTTTGCATTAAAGTTGTAAGACTTAGAGAATTCATTTTCTATCTTGATATCACATGAGACAATGTCTTCGTATGATGAGAAGGATTGTGAGACTAATGATCAACATAGAAATGGTTTTAACCCATCAAATAAATGATCAATATTACTTATTGGGTTACAAATATATTCTGTATCATGCCTCGCTAACCTTGTAAAATTAGCTTCATACTTTGGGAAATTCTCATCCTCCTTTTACCTCAGACTCAGAAATTGCCTTTCCATATCTGCTTGATGGTCACGAGGAAAGTATTTTTCTAAGAAAATATATTTAAGCTCCCTCCATTCTATATTTAACACTTCATCATCTTCCTTTGTGTTTTGAATCAATGACCACCATTGATCATCATCTCCAGTGAGGCGGTAAACTTCCATCACAAGTTTTTCCCTTTCACTACTCCCCAAGGCGTGGAATATTTTCTAGAAGGAATTTATCCATTTCTTAGATACTAATGGATTTGTACTCCCATTGAATGTTGGTGGTTGTTGCCTCCTGAAGCGATCTAACATTGATCCTCTACACCATGTATCAGGGTGCTCCATATGGGTAAGGTTATTATTCATAACCTGAGTGAGTTGTCCCAGTATGGTGATAAGCTGATTAGCACCAGTTTCTTCACCAGATCCACTATAATTATCTTGAGTAGGAGGGAAATCCCTACATGGATTACGTGCATTAATACTGTTTACATTCCTTCCACTACGTGCCATTTCTAAATAATGGCATAAACTAGATTAGTTTATTAATCAAAATATATAATTTCAAACTTGTAAAACACTTAACATAAACTAAATAGTTTGTGGATATAATTCATAATCATAAAAATGTTTTCTTTGAGGAAGTATGTACTCATAAACCCTTCATAATGGTTTTTAAAGAAAATGTTAATTATCCTAAGCATATCCCACAGGAGTGTCGTAACCAAGAGTGCAACAATGCCTGTTGTCATGCACCAGTTCCCGTTAGAGTCTAGTTCAAAGCGGTGTTTTCAGGTTTTACCCCTAGGTACATCTGTTCCAGAGCCGCCTCTACTTGATCATATCCAGATAGGGATGTATTTCTTGGAAAACTCACAAAATATCTACACTACCAAAATTCTAGGAAGTTCCTCTATTCTAATCCTCAATGTCTATCTTAGGATAATGTGTCTAATCAGAGTATATCTAAATATAGATTCTGAGGTTTGTACTAAACTTCCTCTGATACCAAATATAATGACCCAACCCTAGTTATCCAGAGTTAGTGCATTATTATATAACATTGGCATGATAAAAGGAAATCATTTCGTGAAAGACCGATCAGTTTAGCATCCTTGTAAATACTAGATACATTTAGAAGTTTTACATTACATTATAAAATGAAAAACTAAAAAAACATTGTTTCCATAGACTACACTCATATCCCCTCAGACTATCCCTAAAGGTTAGTCATAAAATAATTCTTCGCATCCTAGGAAAAATAAAACATAGAAAGGGGTGAACTCAGATGATCAGTAAGGATAACAATATAGCAGAAACTTTCATAAATAATCATAAACATTTAAGGTAATGTATAAGACTAAAACAAAAGCCTTTTGAACTTGAACTTCAACATAATATGGAAAAGATAAAATCAAATAATTCCATTTACTTATTCAAATGGATATTCTACTAGTAGAATAATCACATTCAATATCAATAGCCACTTTCATAATGATGGAATGCATAATTCCAGACTTCATAACCACATAGTCAAGGCCTTGTGCCAAGAATACAAATAATATTTTTTTCAAGACCTTGTGGAAAGACACTAGTTTGTCTCATGAGACCTACTGATTCATCTAAGAGCTATAGCGGGCTCCACCCGTCACTTACTAAGTCCAATGCATTCCTCATATGAAAAGGCTTAAACATAACATAAAAATTCTTAATAAAGCTAGCATATGAAATGTCAATACTTTATCCATAAACCATGAATGGTATAAAAATAACACATCCACATTCAAACATATCACAAAACCTTTAATACAATATGGAATATTTGTATCATAATAAATCAACTTCAAACAAGTTGAAAATCTATCAAAGGATGTTGACATAGATGAAAGGAAACTATTTGAAGGAAATGCCTTTTTCTATTTTGAAACTATTTAAAAGAAAACATTTATTTTTTAAATATTCTTATAATCTTGTAAGGGAAGCTTCAAAGGTGTTATAATGGCAGAAAATAGCCGCACCCGCTGTATAAGTTAAAAAAAATTCTTACCTTAATTTTTTCGAAAAGGTCACAAGGTAGCTTGTCTGGAAAACGATGGAAATATTTCTTTCAAAACATTTTATAAAAAGTCAAACAAGGGTATAAATGACATTAACCCATAGTCTAGTAAATAGTAAAAATGTTTTGGAATACATTTTTAGGAAACATGGATGTGGATGATAAAGAGGTCCCAGTAGATACTTACGTAAAAACAATCTCAGATAATAAAGAGATTGTGAAATTAACCCTTACCTTGTTCTTTTATTTGGTCGAGGGTAGGTTAAACTCGTGTATAATGGTGAAATAATTGTTATTAAATTATACAAGAACCATATACATAAATATGATATCATATATGATCTTCTAATATTGCTTTGTTAATGATATTTCAGTAGTATCATCGTTTCGGGTGTTAACTGATTCGTTTTCCTTTATATGCTTTGTTACGTAAGTATTGTTTGTTGTGGATATGATGTATCTTATTAATATTATGAATTATATTAAGTCTTTAAAAATTATTTTTAATCATAAAATTAAAATTAGTCTTGAATGGATACGATGGGTAATGAATCTCATCGCGTTCATGGAGACGGTATTTCGTACGTATGCACGAGCGGCAATATCATTCTTTTGATAAAATCATATATAATTGGATGGTATATCATATATGAAGAATAATTATCATGTTATATTTTTTATTTACATCATTTATACTCATTATTATACCCATCCAAATAATGAAGTGTTTGAATAACAAACTACACCACAACGTGGAGACGGTAAGTCGTACGTACACACGTATGGTGACATGTCATTCATAGGATGGATAAAATAATAAATATGGTTGTACCATTTTTATAATAACATCACAGTATATAGAAGATACTGGAGTTATTATTTTATAATGGAAACAACAAAGAAATAGGAAGTGGAAGAAGAAAAGAACTTGAAAGAGGTGATGAAATATTTACCTCTTCTTCGGGTTCTTACTTTTGATTTGATAAAAAGAGATCCTTAGGTTGGATTTATGAATAAAGGAAGTCCTCTAGGATTAAGTGAGGATAGTTTAGAGGATATTTGGGCTAGTTCTGGATGAGTAAAATGGCTTTGAAGGTGTGGATTTGAGAGAAGGGGAAGTGCCCTTTTATAAGAGGGGTGAGGGTTACCTTAGGCAAAGATTGAAATATTATTTTATAATAAAATAATTTTTTATTGATAATGGCTCCAAAAAAAATTATTTAAAGGATAAGGTGGGTATGGGTCTAATACCTCTCAAACAATAGGTTTTAGACAGGTTTGGGTCACTATATTAACATTATCTTTTAGATTTAACTCTTAGTTAAATAGTTTGACATTTACCATGTCTTTTTGTATTTTTATATTATATGATTAATAAACTTAATATAAACTTACAAGAGAACACCAAGAGGTTAATTAATGATAAAAATATCATTATATAAGTCTTTTGGACTATCCTTAGATTTTTAGGATTATTATATCAATTAATAATATAATATTTTTTTAAAAAACTCTTTTATGTCAATTTTGACACTATTTTCTATTTTGTTTTTGTAAAATTTATAACAGAATTATTACTTAGAAAAAAATTCATTTAATCAATCATAACATGTCAAATTAACTTATAAAATTTGTGTATGGCATAAAAACTTTCCAATTATATTTATTTTAACATCTATAATACCATTTATTTGATTCCTTCGTTAATAAAAAAATACTGCATCATCATTGTGTCCTAAATAAATTTAATTATTAAATGTCTAAAAATTATAAATAAAATATAATTATATATGAACTATTTTTAGATTTCTAATGAATATTTTTAGTTTAAGAGATAACATATATAACCCTATGTAAAAATTGTTTTACTAAAAGATATATGGTTGTGTCATTTTTGTATTTACTTTAACTTAATTAATATAAATTGTCATTATCATTTACAAGTGGCTCCATGGGGTCCCATAATCTACCCAAGGATGCCCATGGTCGGAAATGTATCATAAAATAGGGTTAGAACACGTGTTAGGGTAATTTAATATTATTATAATATTATTATTTTTACCCTTATTTACTGGATTTACCCTTTAACCATGGTAAATATAATATTTACCGAAGTAATTATTCAAAATGTATAAAAATTAAAGTTACCTATTTAAAAAATTTGGACCTCCTTATTCTAAATTTTTAATCCATTTTTCTAAATTCCAAACACATAAGTGGAAGAAATTAATTTAAAATTAATTCTTATTGTCAAAACAAAAAGCGTGTTTTTAAGAAATAATAACTATCAAAAGATTGACACTTTCATATGTCTAGTTTAAATGTGAAATTACTTCCAATGACCAAAATTGGATTAAATGGTAAAAATATAATCTAATTATACTTAAAAACCACTAAATAGTATAATTTATCACTATAAATTGTTTTGATTAAAAAAGTTGTTTTTAATTAAAATTTAGTATTTTTCACTATTCATCAAAAACTAAATGTTTTTAGAAAAATACCAAAATTCACCCTAAGTTAATTTTGATATTCCAAACCCAAAAATGAAGTCCATTTTGAATGATAAAATTGATAAAATTTCAAAAAGTGAGTATTACTATTCATAACGGCTAGTTTGATTGGTCGCGATGTGTTAGAATCTCGACGTTGCGTACAACGAAAGATTTTGCATTATTAAAAGGGAAACGAACCATGGAAGCTTGGGGTATTATAAACCATATGATTAGTTGAGGTCCTCATAATCCTGATAGCTTAGATCACTAAATCAATATTGTTCTCCACTACATGGAGATTTAGATCAATAGAGAACCTTTGTAACCGATGGTGCTAGAACTCATAAAGTGAACTAATCCTATACATATCTTCATCTTACCCTAGTAGTATAATCTGATACTTGATAGCAAGGGGTGATGTTACATATCCAGTTGGAGGAAATATCTTAGGAGATGATCCCCGAACTGAGGCTTCATCAATCATCAGATCATCATCACAATCCTGAATTGGTAACCTGGCTAGCTATCTCATGGAGGAATCTTGAAATATAATCAAGACATACCACAATTAGATGAGAATATATATATAGGGAGCGGACACAATAAGGAAAATCAAAGTAATAAATCTTATATGATGCATGTACCAAAGCTCCATGCATTAAATTTCTTGGTATACTGAGTTGAAAAATAGGTTGTAAAAGTCTTGGTGAATGGATACGTCAGCCACAAAACCAACACTAGGTTACCTTTCTTGAAATCCACAATTGAGACACTTTGAAACAGTTTCCCTAAGTTCCCAATCAATCCACATAAGTAGGAAAAAAAAATCCAAAACACCATCCCTAGGTTGAACCAACTCGGATACAAATCTTTCATGACCCGACCCACTGGGGATCACATAGCTGGTGGAAGACCAAGCCACAAATACCCCAAGCCTGACTCCATAGGCTAAGGGATAGTGATAATCACCAAAAGGAATAACTAAAATGAGAGGAATTTACCTAAAGCACATTTAATCATGAACCCAACCATCTCCATACAGAAGTGAAGAATAATAATAATAAAATAAAATAACATCTGGGGTAAAAAACATGAATTCAATGACCTATAAATAATATAATGAGTGAAATAGTGAAATTCAAAAAGTAAAGGGTAAAAGTAAATTCCAAACTAGAACATATTTCCCAACCTAAAAATAACAAGAAAAATAATTCTAAGAGAGTTTAGATCTATATATCCAATCGGTGACCACTGTACGCGGTAAAATGAACCTGAGTATCCCAATGCTCCTATGAAATCACCACTGACCTATCATTCATTTTCACAAGACATGATTTTTTTGGAAAATACCATTTAGTGGTGAGTATATACATATCCATTTGGATGCCCAAAAAATTGGAGTGGGGAGAAGTAGGTGACACAATATAAGTATCCATCTCAACCTAATATAAGAGGGAAATTAAAACACAACAATAAGCATATATATTATCATATAAGAAACCCGCATGAAAGAGTAATGGGATATTCATATCATAGCCCAACCCATGACGATGGGTCCACTAGTATTTTTAAAAGGTCCATCAACAATTCCCAACATTTCACAATTATTTCTGAAGAAGTAACCTTGTAGAGGACCCAAACCTCACAATTGTTCTGCATAGTCGAGGGGGGTAAAATATCCATGTAGAGGACCCATTCTATAGTATTTTAGGGGGGAGGGGTGTATCACTTAGTAGTTAGGTGACCCACTACCTAAGCCATTTGGGGGGGGGGGTATTAGTCAGTAGGTAGTGGAACCATGCCCTAGTTCATCAGGGGGTACTAATCTATAGGTAGAGGACCCACACCCTAGTCCATCAGAGGGTACCACTAAGTAGGTATAGAACATATTACCAAATCCATAAGGGGGTATCCCTAAGTAGATAGAGGACCCATGACTTAGTATTTATGGGGGTACAACTAAGTAGGTAGAGGGACCACCCCGTAGCCCGTCAATGGGTACCACTCAGTAGTTAGAGAACCCACTCCCAAATCTGTCAAGGGGTACCTCTCTGTATGTAGAGTAACCACTCCCTAGTCTATCTGGGGGTACCAATCAGTACGTAGAGGACACATTCCCTAGTCTATTAGTGGGTACCACTCAATAGGTAGAGGAGGGTTGCAAACCCCATACTTTCTCCTATGATCTTTCCAGATCACTGTCATCATTGAGTGCCACTTAAAAATAAACATTCTTAGAACATATCACATCATAACTCAAAATACACTATGAAGTCCACAATCATGTTCTACAAAAAAGTTCAGGATAGGCTACTCATAGGCCAAATTCCATGTCAAATTAAAGGAGGTATGAGAGGAAGAAGATTCTCCAAGTGGATACACAATGTGTATGAGGGGTCACATGGTCTATGACCTAACCTGACCTCATGGTCATGTACCTACAAGTACACAAATATTCTATAAATATAGAAGTACATGGTGTGAATTTCTATAACACTACATTTATCAGCTTTCTGGAGAATACCCATGCTCTCCTAGTCGTGTTCAGGTACCCTGGGTTGTGACCATGTACCTGTCCATATATTTGGATATGCCTGGGTATCGGGTCTTGCCCATATACTGGGCCAAGCTTGTGTACCTTAGATAATGCTCATGTACTTATAGAGTACCACTACTGAAACATGGGTCTATACCCATGGTTTTGTGCACAACCGTGGGTATAGGCTCCCCCTATACCCACGGTTTCCCAAAACCATGGGTATAGGGATAGTATGGGGACCTATACCCAAGGTTTTGGAGAACCATCGGTATAGGTCCCCTATACCGACGGTTCTTGGAAAAACCGTGGGTATAGGTTTTTTTGAAGACCTATACACACAGTTTTGGCAAAACCATGGGTAAAGGTGTTGTTCTGCAGACCTATACCCACGATTTTTGAAAGTCGTGGGTATAGGTGGTATTTTTTTCAAAGACCTATACCCACAGTTTTTCAAAACCGTGGGTAAATATTTCTCGCGTTATGGAGGGAATAAAAAATTCTCCGGGATAGAAAATAATTTTGGTGGGAAGATGATCTTGAATAATATAATTTTACGGATAGAAATATTAAATCATATAAATTCTTTAGGTTGGTTTGTTTATATCTTCGGTTTGCATGAGGAAGTCCCGTGATCGAATCCCACGACTTCATTATTTTCAAATATATGAGTAATATTAATATAAGTAAAGAGACGTATATCTATAAACCAATAATATTCATAGGTTAGTTGTCCAGTTAGTGAAATCCTTCTGAACAGGCCGCGGGTTCGAAAACCCGAAGATCCTCATTTTTCGATTATAGCAGTTATATTAATATATTAAAATAAATGTATCTATATATATCAATAGCGGTATTAGATCGGTTGGTCACTGTGCGTGTGCAGGATGTAGGAGGCGTGGGTTCGAAACCCCTCGGATCCTCATTTTTCATTTATAGCAGTTATATTAATATATTAAAATAAAAGTATCTATATATATATCAGTAGTGGTATTAGCTCTGTTGGTTGATGTGCGTGTGCAGGATGCAGGAGGCGTGGGTTCAAAACCCCGAAGATCCTCATTTTTCAATTATAGCAGTTATATTAATATATTAAAATAAAATTAACTATATATATCAATAGCGGTATTAGCTCGGTTGGTCGCTGTGCGTGTGCAGAAAGCGGGAGGCACGAGTTCGAATTCGGCCAGCCGCGATTTTCATCATTTTTTACCTACAGTTTGAAAACCGTAAATATAGCATTGTGCCACGCTGTTCAATAACTATGCCCATAGTTTAGTAAATCATGGGTATAGGCGAGGACCTCTATTGAAACGCCTTTCCATCCCACGGTTCCCAAAACCGTTTGTATAGGCTATACCCATGGTTTTGGGGGATATACCCACGGTTTTGAACCATGGGTATAGGCCATTTTTCTAGTAGTGTACATGGCATGTACGACTGAAAGATTTCTTATCCGTGTGCTAGCTAGAACACACCTTGGATACCCAGGTTAGGTCACACAACTTGTGGGTCTAGCCATAAGGTGTGTGATCCTTATCTTCCCCAAAACCCTAGCCGCCACAATTGGGTCACTACATAGTGCCTGTTCATTAAAGTACACTCTGTGTAGTTTTGATTTTCATAGACAGTCTAGTTTCATTAACGCATAATCATCTCACCTCCACCACTATTGTTTTATCCATTTGACCTATTGAAAATAGTGGTAATCTCCTTGGGATTCCAATTACGACCCTCTTTTGGCCATAGATCAAAATCCAATCCTCTATGGTGGTCTGTCGCTTGTCCCAAACACCTATCATCATGTGTTTAGTATGTCTCCCATCATTTTTATTTATTCACATATGAAAGATCCATAGGAATCATCACCTGTATCCTATGATCTATCCCAATCCATCCTTAAATCATTAGTACATTAGTCATATCTAAATATGATATGAATATGGGAGTTTGATAATGCTCAAACCCATTCGGAAAAGATGAAACATGACCCCATATCCCGATAGTGAAGAATGTGAATAATAGAGTAGAAATCACAATAATTATGTTATATTAGTCATTTTAAAAGCATTATCGGCCAACAATTCCATTATTTTTGATAATTGGGGTGATACCATGGAATGTGAATATAACAATCAAATAAACAAATTATTCACCTATGGGGCTCATGTGATGGGTGCGGAAATGTAGAATCAGAAGTAGATTATAATAAATTATTCAAATATTTAATCAAAATACATAGAAAATAAAATTGATGATCCTTACCTCAAGATTGGATAATTCATTGGTGAAGAATGTGTTCACCAGTGATGGGGAAGATCCGTTGCATTCACTGTCTGTAAAACCACCTCGATCTAGTATCCAATAATTGTTCGATCTTGATATGTAATTGAAGAAGGGTGGAGCCTCCTCTAAATGATCCCATTGTTATATGGATAACTCTATTTATTTTCTACAAAATCATATTTATATAGGAAAGATGGTTTGGGTCATTAAATGAATTAAATAAATAAATAAATTAATTAATTCACTTAATGTACCTGCTAACAGATTCCTCATACATACATTAAATTCCAACAAACTTTAGGTTATCCCTAGGGTGAACCCTACACTCTATATTCAACCATTGACACAAAATTTTGATCTCGGACTCCATTCAATAGATATTACATTATTTCTAAAAAACCACGTTTTCATGATATAAAATATATTTAACATTTTATAAAATTAATTTTGGGCTCGTTAGGCCTCATAATCGAAAATCATCTCAGCACTTGCTTCAAAAAATATTTATTAATATATTTCAATGTCTTACAAGAAATAAACAGTGTCTAAAAATTACATGGAATAAGCATGGGCCTCTGCAATGGTTTTTATACAGAACATAGTATGAATTATTCATAGAGGGGAAATGGATGTGAAGAATTTACATAGTGATTTCATTCTTATTAAAAAAATAAATTTAAAGTATTCAAAATGGAATTCCTATTTGGAAATCTTCACACTAAATTTTTCCTCAGAAATGATGTGATTTCTCCATATTTGTGCTTTTAAAATCTCTACGCCTCTTGAAACACATGATCGGGGGTCTATTTATAAGAAAATAACCATAATTGTTTGACCAATGAAAAGTGAGGATATATGATATATAATATATTGGTTGATATATATACTATCACATTTCCCTAAAAAAGGTAAATGCTCACAACCATAAAGAGATCACTTCTTCTGATCTAAAAATGATAGGGTGCCATAAAGAATTCATATGGCAGTAAAAATTTTCTATGAATTCCTTGAAAATGACACTACTCATAGGTTGAATTGTAGAAGCTTCATGAAGGTACTTCCCATCTATCATAAATGACTACCCAAGTACTATAATTATTTCATGACAACAAGGGGATGTATTCTTAAAAAAATGATGAAATCTTGCATAATTATTATGTAAAATGAGTAATTTATAACTAGTAGTATTATTTTATTTATAAAATATTGAATATTTTTACCTAGTGATATTATAATACTATTTATAAAGTTTTCATTACTTTTTCAAGTATCAAGAAAATCACCCTTATAATTATATTTATTTAGAAAAAAGGATTAAATTTTGAGGAATAAAAATTTCTTATGTATAATTTTTATGTGTTCCAAATATAGAGGATGTTAAAAAGTTTCCTATCCCTATATATATGGTGGTGGGAACCCATTTATTTCTTTTTGAAAATTCAATAGTTTTCATGATGAGTCTCTCATTTCATATAAAAGTCACCTCTTATGGGTGATCTTTACTACATAAAGCTTCATTGTATAAAAAAACCTAGTGGTTCTTTGAATATGCGACTGTATAAAAATTAAGTAAGAGATTTACCATCATAATGATTTTATGTAGAATTAATTTATTCACATGAATCTTATGTGATATGTCTTCTGCTAAATTATTACAATATTTTTTTGGTTTTTTTAAAACATTTCATGGACTTTAGTCATTCAATGCCACTTTAAATATTAACTCAACCTTAGAGCTTTTTAAAATTTTTGTTAAAGGAAGGTAGTAATATATATTGATAAATATTCAACTATAAGGTGGGTTTCTATAGATAATAATGTTAATTATATCCAATTTCAGCTCCTTTAAAAATAACACAGACTGATCTCAGAGTTTTTTGGGGAAAACATGATGATTTACTCAACATTAGAGAGACTACCATTTTTTGGGTATTTATTGGTAGGTGATAAACCCATCCATCAACCTAAAATGGGTTAAAACCTACCAGAACATTGGTTGAAAAACCATACCGAACATGCTCAAGCTAATGTGTCATTGATTGGGTGCTTTATTAAGGAATTTATTGACTGATATGTGCATGTTCTTGCGTATACACCCTTGAATTTAGAATATAGGACCCAAATCCTAAAAAAGGAGATAAAAAATACACCTCTATCCTCTATAAGTACTTTGTAGATCAATGATATAAATGAAATATATCCTGAGACCTTCACCCTAGAGGTTTATATTAAATGGAATGAGGGTTTCCCTACTGTTCCAACCAAATTTATGGAAAATTTAAGAGAGGGATGAGGGCTATAAAAATGTATGAGGATGTTTGGGTCTCATAGTAATTATCTCTTGAAAATTAAAAGATCATCTTAGACATAGTTATGAGGTGAAACACAAAAATGATCACATTTCGTATGATGTATTGAGAGGTTGGGATCATCCTCTAGGATGTGAACATGATTAGTGGTTCACCGATCTTGGTTGACTTTTATAATGAATTTCTCCATCCTACTTCAATGTGGGATGTTGAGGAGTGGACTCATCCACTAGTGAATACTTCCCTGGAACTAATTATTGGACTTCTAGAAAATGATATTTTCCAATTTGTTTAAGTACCATTTTCTATTTGGGTTGGTTTTTATATTATGTGAAACTTCCATGATCGAAAGTTGAGGTTTCCATGAATCTTTTTAATGCTTTAATAATCATGGATCATTATGTCCATATCAGCTAACACAAGAATATGTATGATACAATGAGTGGGGTAAGAACACATCCACAAAATAAATCCACCAATTCACCAATATAAATTCTTTTTAATGTTTATAAGTGGTTATCTCCTCATAAAACATGAATCACACAATAAAGTAGGACCTTCGCATTCATCATGGCAGTGCAACTAGTGAACAAAAAGAGAATAAACTTTAATATACCAGTACTAGACTATTTATATTAACATATTAGATATATCACCAGGGTAAGGCTCTATTTTTTATTTTTGGACCATTTTAAGTTTAGTGAGGTTGGATTGTAGCTCATTTGTGGGGTTATGAGTTCATTAATGACTCGACCATCTTAAGAGCCAAATTTAGGATACACCTTTAGAGAAATTTTGGAGTTCGGTCGTTATCATTAGGGGAGTAATATTTATGTAACTCTATAAGATTTTACTATATATATTTTTATTAAATAAATCTAATGTGGTATATACATTTCTTCACCTGAAAATCTTAACTAAAACAAAACCACAACAAATTTTATTAAAATAAAATTTTAATTAATAAATATAACTGTTATAATGTAGCCATTAATTTGGTGTTTATAAATAGAGGTAACTCTATGAAATATATTAAAAAAAATAAAGTTCATTATTAATACTAATGCATTGATAAAATTCAATTAGTATTTCTAGATAACTAATAAGATCACCTTATGCTTAAAAATGCATTTTTTATAAAATTATATTTTTTATGCACTTTATTTTAAGAATATAAATATATTATAGATAAGTTATATTTTTTATATGAATAACATATTAGCACTAATTTTATTAGTAATTGATAAGAAATAAGAATAAGAATGGTTAATACTTTAAAAAGTTATATTCTTATCAAAAATAACATTTGTTTATATTTTATGATTTTATTTAAAAGTTAAATTATAAAATTTAAGAATTTTAATAAAAAAATTAGCTTCATTTTTTTTGATTCAGTATAATAATATTATCTTAGTTGAATAGTGAAAATACTATTTTTATTAAAATATTAGCATTTAGGACTATATCAAGAAACAATTATAACCTGGAAACCTCTAAAACATTTTTCATGATATAAATTTATTTAAGGAATTAAATTATTCATTTAAAAATAGCATGTTTAATTTTGAAAAACCATGTTTAAAATTTTGAAACTTAAACAATCTTTTGTTCTAATTACAAATTAATTTTCCTTGTTTTCTTTAATTTTGATATCACATGGTATATTTTTTTTGGATTGATTTTGAAGCCATGTAAATATTATTATTTTAATAAAAAGCTTATTTATGTAATTAAAATTAAAAAAAATTAATTTTTATCCTAAAAATTGTATTTAGACTTAAAAATAAACTTCTTATAAATACAGACTTTTTATGCGTTACATGCATTACTTTTTAAAATTATTTTTTACTAAAAATATAAATTTCATATATAAAAATTATTTTATATTTGGAATCATTAGGTACAAATTTTTAAATAAGGAATTTGTTTATGCATTAAAAGTAAATTAATTAAGTAAAATATAGTTACCATGATAAAAACCAAAAATGGTAAAAGTGAAAAATATAAGTGCAAAAGACTAAAAATATGAGGCCCAGCCTTAAACATAACTTAATCTTGAGTTATTACAAGATTACACATTGAGGATCTTTTCAGGTTTAGAGTTTTAGAGAATTAGATCAAAAATCATGCATTACATTCCACATTTAAACAAAGTGGTTACATAAAAGATAGTATTCATTTTTTTCCATCAACAGAAACATATTTAAAAAAACATGGACTCTTTCATGACACTTCCTTGACCCTATCATCACATCATGTACCTTTCCCTTGACCTGTGAAAAACATTTCAAAAACTTGGGATGAGCATAAAAGGATCAGTAAGGGATATAAAAGTACAAAATGAAAACATTAGTACATGTATGAAATCATAATTTACTCATAAAACATAATATTTTAACATACCTCATCAAATCATGAATAAATCATAGAAATCATAAGTCATAAAGGTAACTTGAGGAATTCATAACATTCTTACGTAGGGAGTAACCCTCGTGGTTACGTTTGGAATACCCATCACAGTATATTCCCTAAATCTCTTTAGAGAAACCTTAAATTTTAACCCCTTTATGTTACCCAATGTATTGGAGAGCTATATCGGGCTCACCCACCATTAGTTTATCATGGAACCACCCGTCTTCATAACAATGCCCAAGAACCATAACATAATCGTATCACATAAAACATGCATAAAGGAAACATAACATTTCCAAATTTCAATCACAAGACATAAATAACACATTGATATAATAAAAACATTATCAAAACCATTTGCAATACCAAAATAAAATAAAAGTAAAACATGGTATTTATTTTTCATAAAAAAAGTTATGGTTTGTAGAGGAAGCCGAAACTCAAATAATGGTCACGGCGGCAGAGAAGTCATTGTCGCCGCATACGTACGACAAAGAAACATTCCTTTTTTCTTTCAATAAAACGCTTTGTATAAAAAAATATTCCTTTTGAATAAGCATAAAAGTCAAAGGGGTTTATACACCGTATAAAATAAAGTTGGGTACAAAACAAAATATGCCTCAATGAATGGAGATTGAGACGAAGTCCCTTAACTCGGGTCCGACTTGACTCGATCGTTATTTAACGTCCTGAATAATAAACTTGAGTTAATTTATACTTGCTTAAGAACCTTTTTAAAGTTCACTATTCCTTTTATATCACTTATTACCATGTCATGAATACTATGTAATTATTTAAGTTAATAACGGTCGTTTTAATGATCATTGGTACTTGAGTCAAAAATAAACTCTTTATAATTACAAGTTGTTCATGTATCCGTTATATCCAGAGTTATATTCATTATGTATATATCATATATATCATATATATCCAGTATATACATGCATTTATAATATTACATAACATTTAGAGGTAAGAAATGAAATGCACCGTTCATGGAGATGGTAAGCCGTACGTACGCATGAACGCTACTTTCATTTATATTTAGTATTTTATGGAATGGAATCATAATTACATAAAGGTATATTATAATTCCAGTATAATTTCATATATAATATCATTAACTCCATTCTTTATACGTCCCACATATGGCATTAAAGAATCAGATCACTTTGAGGGGGTGGTAGTCCGCATTTCCTAAAATGAAGATATCACGTATACCCATAATGGAATCAATAAAGGTATGTCATAAATGAAAAATACAGAAGCTTAAGGAAAACATAAAAATATTATATATCATATATAAATATAGTGTCATCTTAATGTCCACCTTTGAAGGTGTTATAAGAATATTGAACAATCATCGTTTCGTGAGGTAGAAATTTGTCATCCACGGAAACAGTATGCTCTTTAACCATTAGATGAAGGTGTGTGTAGGTGTAGCTCTAATACTTATCATAACAACATCCTAGTATATTTAAGATACTGTTGTTGTTACAAAAGAAAGGAATAAAAAGAGTTTTGGGGGTTGGAGAAGCAAAATAAAACATAAGAACACAAGAGAAGACACTGCCTTTAAAACAGGTAACTCTTTTTGATTTGAGATCAAAGGCTTCCTTGGAAAGACTTATGCCCAAAGTGAGGCCTCTAGGAGTAAGAGAGGGATGTGGAGAGACAAAATGGGCGTGGGTTGGCCGAGCCAAAGGCTTGAGAGGTGTGGGTAAGGTGGTAGAGGTGGGGCCTTTTATAAGAGGAGAGGAGGGGCACTCTTGGAAAGTTATAAAAGGTTACTTTATTATAAAATGATTTTCAGATTTTAAAGGTCACAAAATTATATATTTCTAGGATAAGGTGATAAGAGTTATAAATCCACCCATCCAATAGGTTTTTGACAAGTGTAGGTCTTATATTTTACATTATCTTTTCATTTTATTTAAATCGTTAAATAATTAGGTAATCGCTGCATCATCATGGTGTCATAAATAATTTAATTTATTTAATGTATAAAAATTATAAAAAATATCATGGTGTAGGAAATAATTTTATCTTTATAATTAATATTTATAGTCAAAATTATGACTTGTATAACCCCATTTAAAAATTGTTTTAGTAAAATAACACATGTTTGTGACATTTTTATTTTAACATTAAAATAAAAGTTATTAATGTCATTTACCTACCAAAGTGGCTCCATGGGGTACTAAAGTTGACAAATGGATTTTATTGGTCGGCCATGACACATAAAATAAGGGTAGGACATGTGTCAAGGTCATTTAATATTATTAAAACATTATTTTAACCTTAAATTATACTAGTTACCTCTAATCGTGATTAAAAGCTTAAAAGTCACTATTCAACAAAAAATTATTTTAATCCCATTGAACCACATTTTACTTACTAATGAAAACCATGTATGTCGGATTTTTTAAATTCAAAACACATAGGTGGTAAAATTTCATTTAAACAAAAAATCAGTTTTTTGAAGTACCACTTAATGGTTTCACTATTCATAAAAAATTAAGGTTTTTCAGAAAAATACCAAAAATTCACCCTAAGCTATATTTGATATTCCGAATTCAAAAATGATTTCTATTTTACCAAATTCATAACATAGAAGTTTCATTAATTAATTTTGTAATTAAATCCCGCTGTCAAATCAAATAGCGTGTTTTTAAGAAACAATATCTATCAAAATATTGACACTCGTTTATGTCCAATCTCAAAGTGATATTAATTCCAATGAACACCATTGAATTAAATGGTAAAAATATATTATAATTTCACTTTAAATCCAATTAAAAAGACAATCTAACTATATAAATAAATTAGATTAAAAAGAGGTTTTGAATTAAAATACAACACTTTTTACTATTCATTAAAAAATGAACATTATCAGAAAAATACCAGAAATTTATCCAAAGTAAATTTTAATGTCCCAATAATAAAGAATGAGTTTATTTTGAAAAACATAGCTTATAAAATTTTCAAAAGTTAGATTTAAAAATGGTTTTCCATCAAAAGGCGGTAAAATAATCTTTTAAAAATATTATAGCATTTCATGCTTAAGATTGGATTTATTCTCATTTTAAGCCTCTAAACCACTATCTAATTCATAAATAGACATATATAAGAATATATATTATTCATTACTTAATTGGGATGTTACATCCTTCCCCCCTTTAGAAAATTGTGTCCATGCAATTTATTTACTTATCGAATAAGTGGGGGTATTTATCCCTCATTGCATTTTCAGATTCCCATGTTGCCTCTTCACTCATGTGGTTTTTCGATAAAACCTTTACTTGATGAATCGCCTTATTCTGCAACACTTTCTCCCTGTGGTCAAGAATCTGGACCGTTTTTTCCTCATAAGATAGATTCTCTTCCAACTGAACTACCTCTGGACTCAAAACATGAGACGGATCTGGCATGTACTTCCTTAACATTGAAACATGAAAAACATTGTGTACTAGAGATAAACTCAGAGATAAAGCCACTCGGTATGCAACTAATCCAACTCTCTCAAGAATTTCATATGGTCCAATGAACCTTGTACTCATATTTCCTTTCTTACCAAATCGCATCACACTTTTCCATGGTGATACTTTCAGAAAAACATGATCACCTACCTTGAAAGATAGATCCTTCCTCCTGTTGTCTGCATAACTTTTCTGTATGCTCTGAGCTGTTCTCATGTGTTTCTGAATCAACTGAACGTTTTCTGCCATCTCTTCTACCAATTCTGGTCCCATCAGCTTCCTTTCACCCACTTCATCACAAAAAGCTGGAGTTCGACACCGCTTCCCATATAATTCCTCAAACGGTGTCATCTGTATGCTGGAATGAAAACTGTTATTATATGAAAATTCAACCAAAGAAAGATTTTGGTCCCAACTTCCCTGATAATCCATTGAACAAGCATGTAGCATATCCTCCAATGTCTGAATTGTTCGTTCTGACTGCCCATCTGATTGAGGATGAAAAACTATACTAAAATTTAATTTAGTACCCAATGACTTCTGAAGGCCTTTCCAAAAGTTAGAAGTGAACCTCAGATCTCGATCAGATACAATGGAGAGAGGAACTCCATGTAACATGACTGTCTCTTTAATATACAAATGGGAAAGTTGATATAGGGAAAAAGTATCTTGTATAGAAAGGAAATGAGAAGATTTATTCAAGCGATCAACAATAACCCAGATTGCATTATTACCTCAAGGTGTCTTCGGCAATCCCACAACGAAGTCCATGGATATATTCTCCCATTTCCACTCTGGTACTGGTAAAGGCTGAAGCATCCCTTTCGGTAACTTCCGCTCTGCTTTAACCTGTTGACATGTCAAACACTTCACAGTAAAATCAACAATATCCCTTTTCATTCCATCCTACCAGTAATACTCTTGCAGATCTCTGTACATCTTATTATTTCCAGGATGAACTGAAAACAGAGAACTATGAGCTTCACATAACAACTCTCTCTTCAAATGTGAATCACAAGGCACACACAATCTCTTCCCAAATCTCAAAACAAAATCATTATCAATGTTGAATTCAGGCAACTTACCTTTCTGAACCATCTCTACCTTTTTCTACAACTCACTATCTTGCTTCTGTGCTTGCTTGATTTTGTCTAATAGAGAATATTTCACTGATACTTGAGACAAAATAGAAGTACATCCTGCACCAACAACTTTTATTCCAAATTTCATCAAATCCTTAACCAAAGTATCACGTTCCAAACACAACATTGTTAACGAAGCATTACTTTTTCGACTCAAAGCATTAGCCACTTTATTTGCTTTTCCAGAATGGTAATGAATTGTACAATCATAATCCTTGATTAATTCTAGCCATCTCACATGTCTCATGTTAAATTATTTATGAGTGAATATATACTTTTAACTTTTGTGATCAGTATATATTTCACACTTTACTCCATACAAATGATGCCTCCAAATTTTTAAAGCGGAAACAACAGCAGCTAATTCCAAATCATGTGTAGGGTAATTTACCTCATGAGTTTTCAACTGACGTGAAGCATAAGAAATTACCTGATCATTCTGCATTAGGACGCAACCAAGCCCTTTCAATGAAGCATCACTGTAGATAACAAACTCCCCATTCCTGGATGGTAGTGCCAAAACTGGAGCATTCACCAATCTTCTTTTCAGTTCCTGAAAACAATCATCACATTCTTTTGTCCAGATAAACTTAACACCCTTCCGAGTTAGCTTAGTCATTGGACTAGAAAACTGGGAAAAATTTCTAAAAAACCTTCGATAATAGCTTTCCAAACTAAAGAAGCTACAAATCTTAGTTACATTTGTGGTTCTTGGCCATTCTTCAACAACCTTTGTTTTTGTAGGATCATCAGTTATCCCATCTTTAGAAACAATGTGACTAAGGAAAGAAATTTGTTGCAACCAAAACTCACACTTGCTGAATTTCCCATAAAATTTATTTTCTTTTAAGGTTTGAAAAATAACCCTTAAATGTCTTTCATGCTCCTCTTTACTTTTAGAAAGCACCAAAATATCATCAATGAAAACCTCCACAAACTTATCCAAGAACTCATGGAAAATTCTATTCATTAAGTCGATGATTATAGAAGATGCATTGGTTAGCCAAAAAGGCATTACTGCAAATTCATAATGTCCATATCTTGTACGAAACGCGGTCTTCGGAACATCTTCTTCCTTTACCTTCAACTGATGGTACCCCGATCTCAGGTCAATCTTTGAAAAAAACTGATCTCCCTGGAGCTGATCAAACAAATCATAGATATGAGGAAAAGGATATTTGTTCTTAATAGTGATGTTATCCAAGGCTCTATAATCAATTAAAAGTCTCATTGAACCATCTTTATTTTTAACAAATAATACAGGAGCACCCCATGATTACTTATGCTTATTCTTACTCCATATTTTTATTTTATATTCCTATGATTGTGATCCTTGGATAATTTTTAATATCTCATGATTATGCACACTTTTTCTATGGTACATGTTTTTTAATTTGAGATAACATATCCTACTATCATTATTTATAGACAAATCTTGTTGTTCCATGTTATTTTTAATAATATATTTCTCTTTTTCTCATGATTTCTCATATTCCTATAATATAACCTTCGATGATTTTGTTGGGTTTTTCCCTTACAAAGAATTTTATCACACCCCTTTATTATATTTCCATTCCCCATGTTATGATGATGAGTATAACTTATGAGAAATCTAGAATAGGTCACAATGTGGTTTGATTATAGAGAAATGTTCATGGGTATCATAAAATAATTTTCTTATATAGTTTATCCTCAAATAAAGTAAACCTTATATTATTGGTATTGTGTTTTTACTTTGAGATGTCATTTTTAAATTATGAATATAATGTAATATAATTATAATTATTATCACTTTATATCAATACCAATGTTTAAAGAATGTGTTTTTTTCATCGCATATGTGAGTACGGGTTTGGGGCACCTAAATTGGTATTAGAGTAGTGTTTTATTATTTTTGTGGATTAGTTTAGTTATTTTGAGGGATTATGATGAATGGACTTTATTTGAAACTTTAGGGATATGTATAATGGAAAAGTATAATTACATTATATAATTATGAAATTTTAGTAAAGTCTGAGTATATTTTTTCCTAGAAATTAAATACCTATGTTGATACTAGAAAGTGGATGTGACTATGGAATAGATACACCTTGGGGTAATCACCTTGAAAATGGATGGTTGAGATACAAATCGATCTTCACTCATTGAATGATGAGTAGGCCTAAGACTTCACATCTGTCTAGACAATCTCGGGGAAAATTATTTTGGTGATCATAAGATCCTTATGAACCATTATTAAGGATTTAAATATTTTGGAATTCAAGAATGAGTTATGTTAGAAAACATAATAGGAAGTTGACCATGAAAAATATTTTTTAAATTGAAGGAGATATATATTGATCCAATTATGTCATAGTTGAAATGAAAGTAAAAAGGTTGAAATAAAGGTGTAAATGGAGTATACATTTTAGTATTGATTTTTCATAAAATCATTTATTTTTATTTTATTTGATATTATGATAACTTTTTAAGTTTTAATATTTTTCTGGAAAAGATTTTTAAAAATAAAGTTTCAGAAGATATGTCTCTAGAAACTCCTAATACTTTTCTATAGAGGCATATTTGGAATACACCATTGAAAATATTGATATATTATTATGAGGGAAAATATTTGTTACCTAATTTTCCATAATATAGCTTGTTTTATATCACTTTTTAAGCTGTATCTTGAGTCATGTCTATATTTTAGATGCCCTAATCTATTTCTACTAGTAAGTGATAATTAAAAATTGAGAGGATTAAATTAATTTAAGTGGGAAAAAAGTAACACCATAATAATTTACTATATATATATATCCTTTAAATAAATCCAATGTGCTTAATAGCCATATTTTCATGAAAAAATGAACTAAGACAGAATCACGACAAATTTTATTAAAATAAAATTTTACATAATAAAAAAACTGTTATAATATAACCATTAAGTTAGAGTATATAAATAGAGGTAACATCTTTATAAAACTGATTTATAAATAAAAAAAGAGTTCATTTTTAATACTAATGAATTGTTAAAATTCAATTAGCCTAGTTATATGACTAATAAGATCACATTACACTTAAAAATGATTTTTTCATAAAATTGTATTTTTTATATGATTTATTTCAAGAATATAAATATATTATAGATAAGGTATATTTATTATACAAATAATATATTAAAAATATTTTTTTTAATTTATATGAAATAATAATAACAATTACTAATACTTTGAAAATTTATTTTCTTATAAAAAATAGTTGTTCATTATATTTTATGATTTTATTCAAAAGTTAATCTATAAAATTGTAGAATTTGAATTTTGAAAAATGAAAGTTACTTTTATTTTCATAATAATAATTTTATCTTAGGATAAATATTTTTTATTTTTTTAAAATAATTTATTTTTTGTAGAATAGTAAAAATTATAGTTTTTATTAAAAGTATAGCATTTATTACTATATCAAGACAAACATTTGACTTAAAAACATATAAAATAGTTTTAATGTTCAAATTTTTATTTATGTAATTAAATCATCTATTTTAAAATACTATGTCAAATTTAGAACACCAATGTTTAACATTTTAAAACTTAAGAAATCTTTTATTCTAATAAAAATTGTTTTTTGTCATTTTTTTTAATTATGATATCACTTGGTAAAATTATATTTTGGATTGATTCTTAATACATATAAATAATTTTCTAATAATAAAATTATTAAATTCAAGTAATTAAAAAACATTTATAATTTTATCCTGAACATCATTTTTGTAATTAAAAATATTCTTTTTCTAAAAGTGGGGTATTATGCATTGCATGTACTAATATTAAAATTATTTTTTCAAAAAAATATATTTTTATTTGAAATAATGTATTTTATTTTTTGTATAATTATGTAAAAAGTATGCAATAATTAACATTTTTTATATATTGAATGTAAAAATATTCAGGTGAAAAATAGTTAACACAACAAAAAACGAACAAATGGTAGAAGTGGATAGTATAAGTTTAAAATAATTTAAAACATGTGTAAAAATGTTTGGTTAAGTATTTATCAAAATTTACCACCACCACTCCATTATTATCCATTATTCGACCCATTTGATCATTGGATAGGGACTTTACCATTTTTATATTATAAAAAATCACACTCCTCTCCCTTATAAAAGGGTCCATCACTACCCCACTTATCTTTACACCCCAAGCCTCTTTAATTCAACAAAAACATGCCCAAATAACACTCCAATACTCCTATAAACTTAATATTTATTTTTTCCTCAAAAAATAACTCCCATCAATGCCTTATTTGTTTTTAGAAAAGGAGCTTTCTAAGGATAAAAGTAACAATTACTAATTACTAAATTTCTATTTCAATTCTTTTCATTATTCTTACTCCTATTTAAGATCTATTATATCTATTATATTATAGTTAAATCAATATTACTTTTGTACTGGAATTTTATTATAATGATGAAATAATTGTTAACTACCCTTTCCCTTTTACTTAAAAAACCAAAACACCGCTTGTGTTACATGTAGACTACCATCTCCATAAGTTACTAGATTCATTTTCATAAACTCCTTAAAATTATGTTTATAAAATTATATTTAATGTGTTAATATTATATTTATAAAATTTTTATGATTTTAAAAATATAAACCAACTCCAAACTCATTTGAATTCTATATAAACGAAGGCGTAACCCATGCATACATGCTAATTACCGCGTCCACAAAAGTGACATATTTTATTTTTCATATACTATTTTTTTCATTATAAAACACTCCTAAAATATTATTTAACACCATAAAGATATCTAGATAATATTATTATGCTAATATAATAATGATATTATGCCAAAAGAATCATTTTCCTAACCATACTCACCCATAAATTATAATTGGTTCGGGTTTGGGTTGGTTTAACCGCTTACATAAATAATGCTCTAAATTCCAATCATATATGACTATTAAAAATTAATTAATGGTGTAATATGTTTTTAATTTTCAAATATTGTTTTCTTTAAGGTTTTAGAAACATAATATCAATTTTTAACTCATAATTAATATATAAACATTATTCGTAAAACATTACCAATAAATGATCATCACCAACATTATTGTCACAAATCATAACCAAAATAATTATGAAATAAATTAATACATAATAAATAATTATAAATCTTATATTTTAGTATCTATAATTTTATAGTAATAACTAACTTTGAATCTATAACCAAGAATCAATATCACTGTTATGAAACTAGTACAAAATAAAAAATTAAAACTAATGACATATGATGTTGAAAATAAAATATGAATAACTCATATAAATTATTATAAATGGAGTTCAAAAAAATATTTTAGGTATAAATAAGGTTCATAAATAGGTGATTAATATAGTTATTTTTGTTATATATGAGGTTATAGAACATTTGGATAAGATGGATTTATGTTATGGGGTTTTGAATCTCAAATTTATATAATTGAGATATGATTCATATCCACAATTTATTTACATTTGAGGTGTATATATTGGAAATTTATTTCTTTTTGTCATAATTTTAATTAAATTTTATGGAATTAAAAATCCATCTCAAATTCTATATTTCAAGGGATTTCAATTCAAAAGATACCAAAGTTGTAAAGGTATTTATTAAATCAACTACCATAATTGAGTTATAATGTTTGCTCTTGAACTTATTTATTACAAGGTTGGATGCTTCTAGCCTAATATTTTATTTCATGGTTCTTTCACTTAATATCTTGTATAATTAATTTTTAATTCACAGATTTTACTTTGATGAATTTATATCTCAAAAAGTATATCATTATAAATAATAATTCTCGACCTATTTAATGAAGATTCACCCTCATTATCCTTATTTTCCATTCCCTATAACTATATCCTTTATATTTGTAAACCAAATTATGTTTTATGTCATGTAAAATTTAAATTTCCCTTTTTTCAATTTTCAAAAGGAAGTTTTATTATCCCTTTTTATTAAGTGGGTTTTCATCAAAATTATATAAAAGCCTTAAAATTTTTTTTCCTTTCATGATAATATGTTTTATCTTCCAATACAAATTTATTAACAAAACATATATTTATTTTTAAGGATCCATTAATAAAGATAATTTTTAAAAGTAAAATTTTTGAAATGTTTTTTGACATCAAATTTTTTAAAATGAATTATCAAAGTGATCACAACTTCATCTTTTATGCTAATGATAAAAGATTTTTTAAAAACCATTTTATAATTTTATTTCAATATTTATATTTATATATAAAGGATTTATTTCCTTGGAAATTATTTTTATTGAGTCACCCACTAAAATTATTTTATAGAAGACTCTTTTTGGGTGATTTTATTTTGGGTATCAATAATTTATATTCTTGATTTCCATTTTGATGATACAATATAGAAATGTTACGAAAACCATTTTTCTCTCCATGGGTTCTTTATATTTCAATTAATGATTGTTTTCAATTAGAACATATATGAATGGATGATTGAAATTTTTGGTCCTATATCACCCTTAAATTCATTGGTTGAAATTTTATATCGCATGAGATAATGATATTGTGCATAAACCTAATACGAGTAGCTAGGTTCACAAGATATAGTGTGAACCAAATGTGGGTTATCTAGTTTCACAAGATTGAGAATGAACCCAATGTGGGTTTTCAAGGTTCAAAATATTGAGTTTGATCCCATTGTGGATTATCTAGGTTCATAACATTGATAATGAACTTGATATAGATTAGGTAGGTTGGAAAGAATGTTTTATGGACCCGATGCAATTAACTAGGTTTACAATGTTATGGCCCCGTATTCTTATTATTATACCCTATTTCCATGTTATATACCTATGATTATTCTCCTTAGATCATGTTTAATATCTCATGATTACATGCAATTTTTCCATGGTACATGTTTTTAATTTGAATTACATGTCCTGCTATCATGACTTATGGAAAGCTCTTATTATTCAAAGTTATTTTTAATAAGACATTTCCCCCATTATCATGGTTTATAATATTAATTTGATATAAAAATTGAATATATGTTGTTGATATTTTCACTTAATAAAAATTTGAGCTCACCCATTTGTTATGTTTCTATTCCCTAAGTTATAAAGACGAGTATAACTTATGAGAAGTCTAGAAGGGAGTATAGTGAAGTTTAGTTATGGAGAAATTTTTATTAGTATCATCAAATAATATTCTTATGTAACTAATCATCAAATACCCTACAACTTCCATTCTATGTGTTATATGTTTATTGTGATATTTAATGTTTAACTTATTGAAATTATGTAAAACAAAGATAGGTTTATCTCAATTTGTATCAAACCCGGTGTTTAAAGAATGTTTTTCTAAAACTAGACCCTAAAGTGATTTTCTAATGTGCCTCAATATTGTTGCAATGTTAAACTTCTATAAAGTGTTTCAATTTATACTATTCATATATCCAATTTTCATGATAATTGATAATACCACTATCATGCATGAACAATGATCTTTTTCCACTGTGATATGACATGGTGTGCTGGATTTCAGGGTTAAAGATAGACTATCTATGATGATTATGAAATATGAAAATCCAGTTTTCAATTTTTCTATATATAGAAATCATACCCTTCTCCATCCTATAACATCCTCACTGAGTGATATCATATGGTGGAACCTCAATTTTGGATTATGTTTACATGAAAAGACATTGGAATATTGGTCACCTCCCACTAAAAGAGTATATTTTTAGGATATCCACCAAATATTATGAATCATAAATTTACTTATACCCTAGTGGCATGATGTTGGAATTTTTGGTCTATACCCAAGGGTAGCCAATATCTGATGGTGAATAGGATCAGAGGAACTTGGTGACAAGAAGACCACAAAAGAGGTCCGTGCTGAGAAAACCCTATGTTTACAAGATGCCTAGGAAGGGAGTGAGGTATTTAGACCCATCTCCCTCCATCATTCTTGCAACACCCCAACCCACCATTCTAATAAATTCACAATTCCCATGATCATGAGAAGAGTGGTATACATGGAAATGATTTTCATCCATAAAGTAAATAAGGAATTTCCTATTAGTGGAAGAGATTCTTCTGATAGATCTTGGCTGGATCACCACCCCATTAGCATCTCCCATGTGAATATTCTTGATTAGATATAACTCTATATTAGATAATTCAAGGTAGTTATTCAAGTCATTTACATTTAGTCCTTCTATAAACCTTGAGTACTCATGTTGATAGATGTAAAATCCATTAGTGATAGTGATCATGATAAGGATAATAATTATGAAAATAACAAGGATAAATAGAAAAGGGAAATGATCAATGAAGAAGAGGCTAAAAAAGATCTTTTTAGGTGGAGATATCATTGATTCTCATTCCCATTAAGAACAGTTTTATCAATATTTTCATTGATTCTCATTTTATCATTAGTATGAGTCCGAGGAAGTTTTCTTGCATCTCATGTCACCAAGTTATTCACTCAGGGGAATGATAATTGGATTGGATACCATTATTAGTAATTTTCTCAAAGAGAATCCTTGATCAGATCACACAATATAGTTGAGGGACATAGATTCTAATCCATTGGAATTATTTACAATACCACCACCACTAGATCCATTCACATAACATTATTTAGAATAAATCAGCTAGTAGAAGTAGGGGAAGATTCTTGGAATCCTCCTTTTCTCAGGGTTGGAAGGTGAATCTTGAATTTATTTATTCATTAAATTCATGTCTCTTTAAATAATTGTACTAATGCATTGATTTTCTCAGATATTAGGCCAAGACATTGAGGGTTGGCGATATTAGCTACCCATAAGTAGGTAACTCCTTCTCTTAAAAAAATTCCACAAGTTGTGATCGCAACTAGAGATGTCCAAAAAAAGGATGGATTAACCCTATTCTTAAATGATTTAGATGATATAAAAACTGAGTTAGGCTAGTTGGATGATCAAATGGTGTAAATGAGAGACCTATGTGATTTTTTTTGGAATTGGAAGTATTCATATTCCTTATAAACCTTGAGCATAGGATATGACTTAAGTTATTTTAATATAAAATATATATCGTTAACAACCATTTTTATCAATGCTTACTTTCTTTTTGATATATTTAATTATAATATATTGATAAAAAATACACCAAAGAAAATATTGGGTTCCCTATTTTTACCACCATCAGAGGTCACATTAATACTGGGGGATAATGTGTCTCCTAATGATATTTTATTTAAAAATCACTTCAATAAGTACTCCATTTCACAAAAAATAATTTTTCAGTGGTGGTCTAAAAATCTTACATTCCAATGAGTTAAGGTAAATGTTGACACTTATACCACTTAATTTACATAATTATTGAGTGATTTATGATTTTAATATATATTGTGGTAAACCTACAACCAATAATAGAAGTTTATGAGGTCATTGGTATGGTGTCTCAGTTACTTGAAGTTACTTGGGGAAGGGTTATTTTTATTCCAAATTATTCAAGGAATACTAAAATCATACATTATTTGAGTGATTTGGTTCCAAATTATATTCTAGTTCCTATGATGTATTTGGCATTAGACCCATTGTATGAAATGATTCAATCAATGTTACAATAATGGGTATAGTGAAAAATCCAAAGGTGGAGAAGTGAAACCCCACTTTATTTTCTTAGTGGACTAAATCACAACCTAGAACACATTTTTACCACAAAAAGATATGATAGATTTTATTATTATGCATCCATGTTGATGTGAAGAAAATAATTGATGTGTGAGATCGAGTAGGAGTACTCTAATCATGTCTTTTTGTAGTAGAGTTTACAACTCACTCCACAAGACTTAGGACTATAATTATTTTAAAAAAATATCATCATGTATTACTGGATTCAGAGTGAAAATTTTAAATTGAATAAGGAATGACCGTAGTGAACTGTCTATGTCTTGAGATAAAGGACCAATGAGGATTATGAGTGGGTTAGGGTGAATCTGTGATATTATATTTTTATATTTTTATTTATTTATGAAACAACCATCACCTACATTTATTGAGAAATGGCTCTTATAGAAACAACAAATAGTCGCACCCATAGGAATATAGGTATTTACAAGGATTAGTAATAAATAATTATAGCCAGTCTATGGAATAGTTTGGATGTTATCCAAGACCACAAAAACAACTTGAAAATAATCCTTTTGATGATTTCCATAAGTAGGTAATATCCATCACTTTCATAACACTATATTACGTTGATAATATATGTGATACTCAAATAGATAATATTATATAACAATGTTTTGTGACAATAATAATAACCTTCACCAACAGGTTTCAACATTTCCACTGTGCTTCTTGAACTTTGTTCACATTTTACTTAACACAATTTCTTCTTCATACACTACACTTTCTTTCACAACAAAAAGAAATAACTGTATCAATTTTTTTTTCTGGACCTATCTACCAAATACCTTTAGTCTGTTTTAGTCCGCCCGATACATTAGTTTGATTCCCTCTATCTCATATGATTGACACCAATTGAGATAAAAACTATGCCTGGTAATACTTTGACTGATGTCCATTGAATATTTTTTATTTCTAACCTTCTCATCACCCTATTCACTGACACAAAAATATAGGAAACCTATATCTTGTATCACATCATCTAGTTATACTATATCAAATTATTCAAAAAAATATATCTTCTATCAAAACCTCAATTCTTTATCACTTCAATTAGTAGTAAAAACACTAACAAAAAATATGACGTATCTGAACCCCTTCATATAGGAAGTCATCCTCTAAGAAATAAGTTTTATGAAAAAACATCAAATTAAAACCTCTAACTCTAAATTTCAATATCCTATTCAAGACTTTCTTTTATTTACAACATTCAAATTTTGTAAAATATTAGAGTCAATAATCATTTATAGGAATATTTTATTAAAACTAAATGTTAACTATATTATATAATATTCCAAAAAACATTCCTAGAATCATGATTCCTACCATCTTTATTAAAATGTTCAATGTCCAACTTATCATCAAAACATGAAATATATTTTCAAAAGTCTTTAAAAAGATTCCCAAAACTCCATCCACTTCATCATAAAAGGAACTTCTCTATGCAGTAATCCTAATAGTTTCTTCTTTTTCTGGTCTCCCTTTGTATGATGAAATTTTCTAAGAATGAAATGGAAGATGGATTCATTAGAAATCCTCTGACTGATATCTTGAAATCCCTTATCTAAATATCTTCAATTTACTTGTTTCTATTGATATTTACGATGACTTCTCTTGGAAACTTTTGTCTCATGAACTTTACTTAGAAAATTCTATCTAATGAACATTACTTAGAAACTTTTTTTTGTTTCACTCAAAAAATAATTTCATCAGATGAACTTATAAAATTTTATGTGTATTTTCTTCATCCATATATTCTAAAAAACTTCTTTTCTTCATTATATGTCAGACATTAATTGTATGGTAGACTTCATATTTTCCCTTTATCGAAAGACTTTGTTGGGAAAATTATATTCTATCATTTAGAAACTTTTGTGTGATAGAGTCTATCTGATGAATCTGAATTCTCTATTAGATAGATTCAATATATTCATCATATATACCTAATAATTCTTTTTATCCATTTCAATATTATCCATAGATTACATAACTATTCTATTAATTTTTTTACAAAAAATATTCCTTTATCCAACTTAGGATAGAATCATGAATACCTTTATATAATAATGATGTTTGAGTACATTAAATAATATAAAATCATCTCCAAATTTAATTTAAAAAACATCTCTATTTGATATAACTATGAACATAACCAAATAAATATTTAAATCCACACTCTGCCTAATTAAATCGATCCATTAGACTCTTTCCATTATACTTCATCTATTGGAAACTCTATCCATTCATCTTTTTAATAAATTCTTACAATTTTAAATGATTTTTGTTAGATAATAAAACATAAGACAAAAGAAAACCTTATTTCATAACAACTAATTTCTTCTTAACATAACAAAAACCCAAAAACTCTTGGCCTAAAAAATATACACATTTGGATTTTGTTGACTACCAAGGAACATAAATAACCAAAAATTTATATTTTATGAAATAGATAACTTATCCAACAATTCTAAGCTTATGTGAGAGAACTTGGTGTAGAAAACAAGAATCATTGATGAACAATACCATGTTATCTATAACATGGTGATTATGAACCTTTAAAAAAAATTCATAAATTTTTCCATTCCCAAATATTCTTGATAAAAGATATCAACAAGAAACAATTCCTACATCCACTTCGAAAAATTGGTAAAATAGTTCACACTCATGATGAGATCATAACATACCACATTTAAAAACTCCCCCTAAATATATTCTCTCCCGAGAAAGGTATAACACATACCATTGGCTAGATTTACATTATATCTTTTCTCTACTTTTGATAACACTATCTGAATAAAAGATGAGATAGGGGATGAATTCACATAACTTTTCATTAAAGAGTGTGAGGTTTTACATCCATGAACAAAATAAACTTATGAAATACTTCCTTAAAAAATGGTGTAGTAAATATATCATAAACTTGCTCTATTGTAGAAAAAAATTCATCTTTAGTTCATTTATTTTAACATTCTCTTTGATGAGGTGATATTTAATATCAATGTTATATGATTGATAATGTTGTAATACATTCCTATGATATTGATATCACATTTATTATCATAACCTAAGAGAAGGGGAAACTTAACATCAACCAATAAATATTCCCACATTATCTTCATCCACATTAATTGCGTTGTATCTTGGATGGAAGAAATATACCCAAATTTTGTTGTGTTGAGGGTTATTGAAATTTTCTTATTTTTATGATAACTCATAAATCCTTCTCCCAAGAAGAAAAATCTACTAGATGTGTATCTTCTATCAACAACATGGCCTACTCAATCTATATATGTGTAACTAAATAGATTGATATTTCCTTTGATGTCATATTTTATTCCAATATTTTTTATACCTTTGATATATCTGAAAATTCCATTTCTAACCATAAGATGAGATTACATTGGGGTACTTTAATACCTTTCACAAAGAGTAACAATGTACAATATATTTTTCCATGAATATATTTGATATAAAAAGATTCTAATCAACTTTCTAAACTCTTTAAGAACAACCACCTCTCCTTAACCATATTTATCCAACTTTGTTCCCACTAAAATTGGTATAGAAAAAGGATTTGAATCTTTCATGCTAAACTTCTTCAAAAGTTTCATAACATACATCTCTTGAGACAAGAAAAGGTTCTTATTCTTTTGAGAGATTTTTCATCCAATAAAGTATTTAATTTCACATATCATAGATATTTTGAATAACTTATCTATCTCCTCATCAACCTTTTCACACATTTGTTTATCCTTACCTTTTCATATGATATCATCACCATAAAAAATAACCACGAGGGAAGCCTCTTGATTTTATTTTCTATAGAGGTTACTATCAAATCCTCATTTCTTGAAATTAAAATTCTTTAAATAGGTATTATGTTTATAATATCAAGATCTTAGATATTACTTCAACCCATAAAAATAATTTTTCAAATTATGTATATAACTTTCATCATGACCAAGAATGAAGCCAAAAAATTGTTCAATATAAACCACTTTATCAATATCACCATTAATAAAATTTTACTTGATATCCATATAGAATATCTTTTTTATTCATTGTAAATAAATAATGAGAAATATTTTTTTTAGATTCAAGTATTACTATAGAGGAAAACTTTTCTTTAAAATCAATACCTTAAACCTATGATTTGCCTTTAAAAACTAGTTGTTCCTTGTTTCTTATCACTTTACCTTATTTATTCAATTTTCTATAGAAAACCCATTTTTTACCAATGAAATTATTATTTTTGGTTTGGGTACATGTTTCCATGATTTGTTCTTCTCAATCTAATCAAACTCACTATTCATAGATTAAATCGACTCTTAATACCTTAAATATTCTTCAATATCTCTTGGATCAACCTATGAATTCAAATAATTACATGAAACTAACATTATTATTCATCTAATTTAATACTATTTTCCTCTTTCATAGGGTTCTTTCCCCCTAAAACTCTTCCTCAATTTCCTGCTAGATTTACTTTAATTTTCATGATTAAACAAATTTTTATTACTATATTCCCAAATACACTATAATACCAATAATATTCATATAAAGAATAATTTCCCCAATAATTTATAGGCTATCCAGATCTATGTACTGAATTTTGTTCATAATTATTATCATAGACATTATCACCTTGTTTTGAACCAATGTTTTGGTAGTCTCTTTAAAAATTATTCTTTAGAATTTCTTTATTCTCATCCTTAAGAGAGTTTCTAGTTATAGAAATATTTTCTTTAGAATCTAATACCATTAAATTTTTTGGATTTATGATTCCACTTGTTTTGGATACATACAAAACCTTATTAACTTAGTTTTTAATCTAAACATCTTTAACCTTGTTGTTAACCTCTAAGGTTGATTTTTATTCATCTTTATGAGGTTTACACTTCTTATAACTTTCCATAACTTCTGAAATTGAGTTTTGGAAAATTTTTATTCCTCACTTAAATTAAAATAGTTTTTGTTGAACCAAATCAAATTCTTTCCCTATCACTTTTAAATTTATTCAAGCTTGATGTTAATATTTTCATCTTTGTCAAGTAACTCCTTGGTCCATCAATATATTTTAGAAAATTATATTTTTCTTCAAGAAAAAATTATTTTTTGGTTGTTGAAATATCATCTTTTTTCAACCTTTTATTTTATATTTCAAGTTTAAAAATCATTGAGAGACATTATCCCAATTATATTTTAAAAATTAAGTCCATCTGAGTCTCCTATTCTTCTTCTTCATAGCTACTACTTTCATTATTGCTGAACTTCTCATTATTCACTTTTTTAATAAGTAAGTTTTCAGAATTTTCATCACTAGGCTTTTCATTTTCCACTTAAATATCATCATCTTCCCCACATTTAGATAAAAAGCTCCACTTTTAGTATTTTGAAAACTTCTTATCCTTTCCCTATGAATATGAATTTGATTTTTCTAACCTATTCTTTAGATATCTCTATGATTTTAATTATTCTTCATCACTATCTTCATATTTCTTTAATATTGGACAATTTTAAGAAAATTTTACTATAGATTCATTGCCAAATTTATTTAATGGAAAATTTATTTTGAACATATTTGTGACTCTTTTAACCCTTCTAAAAAAACAAATGCATAAATTCATCAAATGTTTTATTAACCTAATAATCATAATTTTATTCAATGAATTATTAATTATGACCATTCTTATACTTTTCTTCATTTTCATATTTGATTATGATTTCCTGTTCAACATTTTATTTATTCATAATATCCTTTTATCTTCTCATTTAATAAGTTTTTAAAATTATATAAAGATCATAAAAAATATATATTTTTCGGATAAATATCTTATAAAGATGATACATTAACATCAAATGTATCATGAATAATTTTTATAATATTTTAATCAATGATAAAATCTTCTAGATTCTCACCAAAACATATTTTTATTCTTTGAAATTCATTAATACTTATAAAGAAGTCACCAATAGATTCATCATAAAAAATTTCAATATCTTAACACTTTAAAAACCAGATTTGAAATTTTGATTTATTCACTTTCATATTTCCTTCATAAATTTTCTTCAATTTATACCAAATACGTTTATCCATTATAATACTTTTAACCATTAAAAATTAACTTTTGGAGCATGATGAAAATATAAATTTTGTGGCACTCCCATCATTTTAAAAATTACTCTTGTCAACAAATCTTAATGTAGAACCCTTAATAGGATGAGGGATACCATTATTGGTGTCTTCAAGAGATTAATATCTAATGAATTGAATATATGGTAATATTATATCCATCTAGATATGATAGTTTTTACAATAAAAGATATAAATCCCCTTACAATTCACCATGTTCTAAATATCCATGGAAACTATCATTTTCTTCAAACATTAGCAGAGTCAACAAAGGGAATCATATCTCTAATATATTTTTAAAGGACCAACTAGGATCAATGTGATCATCTAATGGGGGTTGAGGTGAATTAGTAATATTCTATTTTTATGTTTTATTACTTAAGAAACATCCTTCACCTCTATTTACTAAGAAATGAATCTACTATAAAACAACAAAGAAGCACCGCTATAAGAACATAGAAATTTATTGGGTTCACTACTTAATAAGAGTAGCTAGTTATTGGTATGGTTTGGAAGTAATCCAAGACCACAAAAACCACTAAAAATAATCCTTTTGGTGGTTACAATAAGAGATGAATATCTATCACTTGTTTAACACTATATCCCTTTATAAGTGAATGATTTCCCCTCATAGATAATAGATATAACAATGTTTTATAACAATAATAATAAACCTCACCAATAGATGTAAATGTTTCCATTATGCCCCTTGAAATTTCTTCACAATTTCATTAATAAAAGTTATTCCTCATCTAATTAAGTTTTTTTATTAACAGTTAATAAGAACATCTTTATCAACTTCTTAATATAAACCTATATGTACAATGTCTTCAGTCTGATACACTTAGTATGATACGTTGGTTTGATGACCTATATTCGGTACTTCATATGATTGATACCGACTGATAGAAAAACTATTTCCTATACCACTTCAACTGATATAAAATAAATCCTAGTTTTTTCTATGTTCTCCTTTCTTGTTTCATCTAATACTAAAATATATAAATACTCTGTCCAGTATACCTCAATCCAGTGTTATTATTTATGATGCTTCAATAAAATATCTCTTCAATTGGCACCTCAAATCTTCAATACTTAACCAAATAGTAACATAAATAACCATAACCATGGCATATTTTCATCTCTTTATATATAAAAAAATCATACGAAAAATAAGGGTGATTTATGAACTTAAAATTCAAAATTACCACTCAAATTTTGAACATCCTACTTAAAAATTTCATCAGTTGACCACAACCAAATTTCATAAAAGATAAGAGTCAAAATAATTTTTAGGAATATTTTCTTAAAACTCAACATCAACTATATTATTCAATATTCCTACAATCATGGATAGAATCACGATTCTTCCCTTTGTGATTATTAAAATTTTGAATTTATAGCTCAATATCATTACATTCAATGTCTTTTCAAAAGACATTACAAAGATTCTCAAAAATTAATTAGATTCATCATGAAATGAAATTATTTGTCTGGTAACCTTATTGGGTTACTCTTTTTTCAGTTATACTTTGTTTGATGACATTTTTCTGTAACTCGGTATCCAACGAATTTAATAGAAATCCTTTGATAATTATCTTGGAAGCCTCTTTATATTTCTCTTTAAGCAACACGTGTAATGGATTTTTTTGATGAATTTTCTCAGAAAATTATGTGTGATAAACATTACTTGGAAACTTATATATGGTGAAAATTACTCAAAAACTTATGTTCATTGATTTTTCAAAAATTATTCCACCCAATGAAATCATGAATGTTCATGCAGATTTCTTCCATCCAAAACTTCAACAAAACATCCTTTATATATGATCTTTCAGATATTATGTTCTCAATGGAATTCATATATTCCCTCTGTTAAGATTATTTGTTGAGAAATTTCTATCTCATCATTCAGAAACCTCTATCTGATAGAGTCTATCCAATTACTTATAATTCTGTCTTTGATAGACTCACCATGTTTTTCCTATGAAATTTTTACTTCTTGTTTTTTATTATAACCTCATCAGAAACTTACATAACTCTTCTATTCATTGGTTTTATAAAAACTATTACTTTAATAAACTTAGGTAATAATCATGAATATTTTTTTATAAGCATGATGTTTAATTATATTGAAGAACATCAAATCATCGCCTGATTTACATTTACCAAAAATATTTATCTAATAGAACTTTTAACATAAAAGAATAAATATTTAGAGACACACTCCATTATATTACATTGTTCCATTGGACTCCTACCATTATAATCAGACCATTGGACACTTTATCTATTCCCCATTGTAAGTAATTATCAATAATGTTAAGTGATTTATATTAGAAAACAAAATACAAAATACAATATAAATATAAACATTATTTAATTAAAATAAACTTATTTTTAATATAAAAATACTTAAAAACCTATTGGACTCAAGAATGATTTAGATACTACTAAGAAGGTGGTGGAGGAGTAATGAAAGCTGACTAAGGAGGATAAAAAAAATAAAAACACATGCTGTTTCAAGGGAAGAAACATTGCATAATAGAAAAGAGAACGAGGTTATTAGGTTTTCTAAGCTTTATTAGGCTATTGAGGACATAGATTGATCATTTATTTATATTTAAGACAAGATCACACATTACTTGTAGTAGTATTAGAATATATTATATTGTCTATATATTTTTTTAAATTAGGGATAGACTTTGAATTGTTGATGTTTCTCCTTTTATTTCTAAATTATAAAGAGAATCCATTATATTTAAGTAATTTCTAGTATATGGAATTTATTTATTTTCAAATATTAATCCTGAAAACTTATGAAAACTCATATAACCTGACTTGATTATGGAAAGGGTTAAATATATCTATTATCTCTATGTAATGTTCTCCCAAATTTGTATAGGAGAGATAGATAGGTATCACATATTCCATCACCATAGGTTAAGGTAAACCTATTAGATAAAGGGTGTAACATGTTTAATTTCATCCTAGACATGTGCTCCTAGATGGATATAGTTGATTTAGATATACAATGCATGTTCCATCACTATAAGGTAATGCTATTCCATTTTAGCATAATAGATTAAATGAATCAGTAAGATAAAAATAAAAAAGGGGGTTTTCATGGGTGAGTTAATGCTAAAAAAAGGTTAAAATTCCATGAAATTATAAAATTTAGAATTTTTATCAAATAATTTGAAATAATATTTTTGATGAATTGAAATATTCACTAAATTTTTCCTAGGTCCTTAAAACCAAATGGAATGGATCATATTTTTATAGGGAAAATATGGGTTCCTATAGGATCTATGCCTCTTACTTTTCAGTTCTTTGATTTTTTTCTATGTTTTGATGGAAAAATTCAATTAAGAAAGGAATCAAATTTTGCCTAGGATACCCTTTTGAGGGTTTCAACCTGACAAGAACCACATCCATTTCTTTTGGTAGTTTAAATTAGTTCCATTTAAACCGAAAAGGGACAAATTCTAAGGTCATATAACTTTGACCAAATGGTGATTGTGTTTAAATTCAAATAGATTTGTTCAATGGATAATACATAGGTTTCATATCTACAAAATAGATAGAAAAAACCAATATGAATGAAGGATCAGACACCAATATAAGAAACCTCAAGGGGAATGAAATGACACAAACTCACTGGGGTTTAGAATCAAAATCATTTTGACACCTTTGAATAGGGGATTAGAGGATGCCCTAAATTGTAGAGTAATTTACTCAAATCAGAAAATGATGAGATGAAAACATATTGGTTAGTGTAACCATTAATTACGTTTAAATGATGAGTCTATTACTATACCATTAAATTGATATATAGAGGATAACTATTGATTATGTTCAAATGAATAGTTTCACAATAATGTGGTTGAATGTGATTGGGATCAAATTATCTTCTCCCTAGGGATTATGACATAATCTTGGAAAGTTATTGGCATGTTAAATATGAGAATCATATATAATTACCATGCCTAGGGGTCCATTAGGATGAGATATACTTATTACCAATAAACCTAGATAGTTTATAGTGATTCAAATACTCAATATAATAATAATGATGTATGCGGAAGGATTTTTTAAGTGCGGTGGAACACTCTGAAATTAAATTGACTATAATTTATTTCTAAAAAGTATAGAATGGGAATGAAATAAAATAGGGATTTGTAGCTGGGTTTATGATAGGTGGATTTTATATTTCTATATATCCTCTAATAATAGGAATCAATACACACAAAGTTCTTAGTAAAAAATATATCCTCCGAGCACAAGGGTGGCGTAAAAGTTCCCAATATGAATGGAGAGACCATAAACATGGATGATGATAAAATTTGAGGCCGGGCCAAGGATAGATGATCCAATAATCACTATGTATCATACAATAATAGGAATCAAGGAACACGTTGTTATTGGAAGTGAATCCCCTATATAGATCTGGATTGTGCACAAGATAAATTGGAATGATTTTTAATTCAGCAAAAGGGTTATTAGGGAAAAACACGATGTGAATCAGGAGAGCTCGATGTTAGGGGGGAAATAAGATGATGTGAATAGGTGCTCAAATTATAGGATAAATGATGAATCCCGACAAGAATTAGTGTAGGTATCAACACTAGGGTAGAATGAACAATGGAGTGTAGGTGAAGGATCATATCCAAGCCCAATATTGGTGGTCTTAGCATCACTATATATTCTATGGAAATAATAATCAAGGAATAAATAGTTCAATATATAGGTGGGTTTTTTATTTACTAATTTATGAAGAATTAGTAAAAACCAATATTAATTGGTATCCCATACACTAGGGTATATAACCAATATTACCCACTAATGTAAGGGGTTAAGTTCATATAGAATATACCTCTCCAAGTAGTTTAGGTTTATGTGAGAAGGAACATTTTTCATTAAGATTAATGTCTTATGAAAAGGACTTTGTTCTATTCAATTTAGATTAGTTCCTCAAGGACATTAACACAATATAGTTTAGGGTCATCTGATGATGGACATGGTTTTGTTCATTTTAATTTCATATAGTACCTACTTTAATTTGATATAGTTTAAGCTAATATGAAATGGTACATATAATCCCACATGAGGTTATGCAAATAATTTCTTAAGAAACCTTGAATTGTGGAGGGTGTAATATGTTTTACATCCATTTTAATTAGGTTGTAGGATCTATTAGATTAGAACTTGTGTATGGCATAATGTATTTCCATTTTTTATCCACCTTTAGGTGTTTCTTCCTATATATTATCAATATTATCATATATAATACAAATTCCTCTTGAATTAATGAAAACAGATTAAATTTTTTATTAAATTCAAAGATGAAATAGTTTTTTTTCACCTCAAGGTTATAAAAGGTGTGAATACTTTACTCATTAAGTCACTCTAATATTTCAAGATGGACTTGGGATCATTCATCTATTGTTAATTGATCATATATAACTATATGATGTGAAGGAAACTAAACATAAATTGTAAAGAATGATTTCATCCCATACATTAACGAATATTGGGTTGCTTTTTTATAAGTATTGGTATTAATGCGATAAGTCTAGAAATAATGTTTAAATTTATCAAGCCATGAATTTTTATTCTTATCGATAATTTTATTAAGGGTATTAAAAAAATCTTTATTGAATGCCTTTATTTATCCTTTTTTAGATGTATGGTAATAGGATGAGTTATTATATTATAGATATATGTCCTTACAAAACATATATATCTTTATTTCACATCAATTGGTGCCATTATCTATCAATATTGTGTGAGGAACTCCATTTTTTTTTAAAATATTGGATTTCAAAAATCTAATCACTACCTTTATTTTGGCTTTAATTAAGGGTATAACATTATTCCATTTCTAGAAAAAGTCATTAGTTCTAAGGATAAAATTGAACTACCTCAAAGTGGCTAGATTGTGTGGACCCATAAAATATATCCCCAAATGGAAAATAACTCTGGGTATTTGGATGTGTTCATCAACTATGGGGATTGATAGATGAAATTAGTTTGTATACTACATGAAGAAACTTTTTGGTAAATTTTATACAGTTATGAATCATTGATGTATAGAAATACCCTTGTCTCCTAATTTTGTGGAAGTTCATAGGCCCTGTTTTATTACCACTATTGGTGCTATCATGTACTTATTACATGAAATTGAGGGTCTCTCCTCCTTTAATTAATATGAATAGGATCTCATCAAAGCCTCATTTGTAGAGGAATTTTTAGGAGTTGGAGCCTTTGTAATGGAATATATTTTACAATTGTAAACGAGAATTACCCTTTCTGTCATGATCTTGAGGAAGGGCTCCATTATGAAGATATTACACTAAGGGAGTCATTTAGTTGGTTTTTGGGTTAACTAGGGGAGATGAGGAATCACATTTATCTGAGGACCTATCAAGTTCATTGATTTACTCTATATACTTTTTGAATAATAGAGATGTAACACTTAAAATGGGAATGTGTGTAACCATATTATCTTGATTTATATTCATGAAGGTAGTGGATTATACTAACATAGGCTTCTCATACATGGATATTACATCTTTTTAGATTAATATCCATTAAATTACATAGAGACACACCTAAGGACCACAATAGTTCAGTGAATTTGCAAACTTGGAAAACGATCTTCATAATTCAATAAATATATTCAATGTAACCCATAAATATCTACCCCTTTATCACTTCTACTAAAACCTTTCTTTATAACCTCAGGAAAGGAAACATAAGAAAGGGTGAGATAAGATGTTCAGTAAGGGAGAACAAGGGATATAAGTTAGCATAACATGACTATAAGTGTATGAGAACATGAGAATAACATTTGAAAACCAGACCATGCATATCAATGATCATAATCATGAGTCTTGGAATAAGTATTGGTTGTTCATAAGACATTAATCATAAGGTAATCAAAGTACATGATCTATGGGAGTATAATATTGGCATAAGACATAGATTTGTGTAATACACATAAAAAAGAGAATATTATGTCATGGATACTAAAAAATATGTTAATAACATGTTAGACTAAGGATAAACACCCATTTACCTAATTTAAGCATGGAATGATCTCCCTTGTACCCTTTTTCAGGCTTGAGAAAACCACCTATGTACCCTACATTTTGAGCTTGGGATAACCACCTATGTACCCTCTGATATCATATAACATTTATCATTAACCAATGAATTTGAGGGAGATATAGGTCCCACCTATCACATAATCCATACATTTTTGTTCTACAAGATTATAGAGCATTCATCATATCAGAACACATGAAAATAAGTGGGTTTCAAAAAACATTTAATTATAGAATAACCCATGGAAAAGAAACAGGTTTCATAATCATTTAATCACTTTATCATAACATAACCCATGGAAAGGATATGAGTTTTATAAAAACTTAAATAATATCATAACCTATGGAAGAGAGATCGGTTTTATAATGATTTCATCATATCATCAAATCATAACCCGTGAAAAAATAAATGGGTTTCATAATTTTTTTTCATGGTATAACCTATGGAAGAAAAATGGATTTCATAAACATTATGAAATCATAAACCATTCAAATAAATAATAAGAATGGTATCCTTGGTTTCTATTCACAGTAAAGAATAAGTTACATTAAAAGATTCCATATTAGATGGAAAATTATTTTTAAAGGTATATTAATTGGAATGTTTCTTGGGGGAGATAAATTTTCTTTTTAAATCATTTTTTTAAAACATAAAATACTTTAAAAATCATCTTCTTATAAAATAAAATTGAAAACTTATAAAATAATATTTGAAAATCATATAAAACATTTCTAGAGGAAAATATCCTTTCAACTTTGATATTTTTTTAAAATATAAAACATTTTTAAAATAACATTGAAAAATTGTGAAGTAATATTCAAAGAAAATAATGTTCAGGACATTGGGAAATTACATTCATGCCATACACAAATACTCCTTTCACATTTTTGGTAATAACAAAATGAGCATTGTTTGGAAAATGAAATGAAGATTCTATTAATTTTTTTTGAAAAGTCCTAAATGAGTAAAAATGAATTTAATAAATTATTTGATTAATGTTAAAAACATTTCTTAAAACTTTTGATTTGAAAATATGGTTTTGGAAGAAAAATAATATCCATCCAAAGTGAGAAATAAAGTATTATTTTCTTAAAAACAATTTCTCAATTTTTTAAGGTACCAAATAGTAAACAATTGGTACTATTACTTGAAAATATCATGAATAACCTTAGGAGAAGGAAATTAATTTTTTTCTTGAGATATTTATCATAATATTTTATCATTGGAAACATAATAAAAAACAATCTTGATAAATGATGAAATTGTAACATAAAATATTTTCCACTTTGGTAACTTCAAAAAATATTCCCCATGATGGAATAACATAAAATGGAACTCAAAATATCATGAGGATAAAAAAATAATGATATAACATGTAAAATGGGATGTATATACACCTTATTAAATAATATATATGAATAACATACCTACGTCTCAAAGATGGAAAATTGGGACCAAAATATCTTATCAATTTGTTAAATTTTGAATTATAAACCCCATAAAAGATAGATTATAAAATAGATATGTAAATAAAAAAATATTTAAGGATAATAATCATAAAATGAATCCATAGGTAGTATATAAACCACATAACATAAACACATGATGAATATGGAATGTGTCTTAGAAAAAAATAAAAGTGAGACTGAAATCCCTTACCGTAAGTCTCGACTTCCTTTTTACACATTTGAACCTCCTGTATAATTAATATAATTTAATAATAAATCTATTAAATTACCATTAACATATATATATATTATACCATATATTATTTAATTATGTCCTTTTATTACCCATTTATTAACAATTACTGGTTAAATTCACGCTTCTGGTAATAATTGTTTCGTTTTTCGTATATGTTTTGAATTTTTATTTTTAGTTATATTATTTTAATAATGGTTAAGTAATATAAATAATTTTAATCATGAAATAATTATAATATTTATAAATTAATTATACATTTATTGCTAATAAGGAATGATGGTTTTGGTAAATAATGTACATTACGATTAGGGACACAATAGGCTATATATACGCATGATTAACATTTCCATTTTTCAATGATAATTATAGAAACGAGGTAGGTAATATCTTATGTTTATATAGTGTAGATATTATAATAAATAACATATCATTTCTTTAAATATATACCTATACATATCATCCATGTGGTGTTATGAAGAAAAGAGGGTAACATCACTTCGTGAAGGCAACAATCCACACGTATAAAAATAGATTTGTCATCTTTCAGTGAGTGAAAATGTAAGAAATAAAATTATATATTATCCTTAAATAATGATAAAAATTTAATTAATATCATATAATTTATTTAATATGACATATAATAATTAAATGTATACTTATTTTCTTCCATGTAAAGTGTTAGTGAAATTAAATCACATCACTTTGTGTGGCAGTTTTCTATTGTATACACGAACAACATTATCATATCCCCTAAGTGATGGAAGGTAAGAAGATAAATATGATATAATGACTCCATAAGTATAATTAAGTTATAAATATAATATTTATATTTTATATCCATCATAATACCCAAATGTGAGAGGTGGTAATGGAAGAATGAATGGCAATGGTTCACGATGTGGTAATCTTCCATACACGTGAAGGATTATTTCATAACCCATTTGATGGAAGAGTATATGGTTATAGGTTATGACCTTAAAATATAAACATTTAATTATATGTAATATATTGAGTTTATTATATAAGTATGTTTTAATAATAATTTAAGGAGGCTGAAGAACATTACATCTTCCTAAAATAACCTCCTTAGGTTTGCACAAAAATCCATCCAATGTTAGATTTATGAAAAAAATAAGGATTCAATGATGATTAAAGAGAATTTTTAAAGTTATTTGGTCAGGTATTGGATGATTTTTTTAATGTGTTAACAAGATAGGATAAGGGGTTTCCTTTTATAAGTGAGGTGAGTGGCACACTTAAAATTTTTAGAAAATAAAAAGGTATTCCAACATTTTTATCATAAAAAAGGATAAAAAACGGATTATTCTAGACAAAAAAGGTATAAGGTCTAAATATTACTTTAAAATGGGTGTTTTACAATCTTTAAGTCATTTTTACCCTTATATTTTTAGTTTGACGCCCGATAAATCCATTTTTACCTTAACCGTGGTATATGATTTTTACTATTTTTACTACTAATTTTGGAAATAAATTAAGTTGAAATTATTTTATAATATAAATTATTTATATTAAAAATATTGGATTCATTTTTTATTATTTAATTCAAAGAATTGGAAAATTTTAATTTAAAATCAATCATGTAGACATTATGATAAAGATAGTTTTTAAATAGAAAATGTTCAAAAGTTTACAAAGTTATTATATCAAAATTTAATATAATAAGGATTAAAATGAACTAAATTAGACATACTAGTGTATAATTTAACTAATATTACTTTAAATTTAATTTAAAATATAATTTAAACTTACAAATAAATTAAACTAAAAGGCAGTTTTCTATTAAACTCCAGTATTTTTCACTATTCATCAAAAAATTAATTTTTTTTAGAAAATTCATAAAATTTCTCTAATATAATTCTAATATTATTATTTCCCAAATTAAAATTATTTAAAAAAAATCAAAATGAGTAAGAAATTAAATTTAAAACAAAACCCCCAAACACGACGAAAAGCGGGATTTAGAGAAGTGTATTTTTTCAAGAATTAGATGATTTTATATTAAATGTATATCTAATAATAATAATTTTATGAATATAAATTAAAATTTATTTGTATTTAATATATAAATTTAATTTAAAACACTAATCATTAAGGTTTATTTTAATTAATTAAAATTGATAAGCATTATGAACTTTAAAAAAGTTTTCAGAAAAACCCTTTTTAAATCCAAAAATAATTATACCATAATACAATATAAAGTTGATTAAAAATTAATTAAGTAGGTTAAATATACATTAATAATAAATATGTTACATTAAAACATAATTGTGATTTTTAATTACTTAATTTATTGAAAACAAATGATAGTTTCAATGAAATCGGTATATTTCACTATTCAATGAAAAATTAATATTTTTTTAAAAAAACCAAAAATTTCACCATAAGTTAGTTTTAATATGATGATTTAAAAAATGAATTTAATTTTATAAAATATAGTTTTCAAAATATCTAAAATATTTTATCATAAATATCAATAAAAATCATTTTGGATGAAAACATATTTTTGATGAATATAATCACTTTACTAAAAAATGATTGATTATTTACTAAGAATTATAAATAAATATATAATGAGTTAGAAATTTACATGTATGTTTCAAAAAGTATTTTTTAATATTGATACCCACCTACTTAACAACTAGGTTATAATAATATTATTTTATGGTTTGATAAATCTCAGTGTAGCGTGTCGTACAAACTATTAAAGAAACTCATTGTTGCATGTAACACAATCTATATAAAAATTTATAGTAATTTGAAATGAAATATTTCATAAAATCTTGTGATGTTACATTCAACCCCCCTAAAATTAATTTCTCCATATAATTTCTTCTTGGTATTATAAGGTTTAACATTTAAAATTTTATTCATAGAAACCCACATCATACAAATGAATAATAAAACTTCCCTTAAGAAGGGAAAGTTTGAAACATAAAGGTTACATAAATTAACTCATAATTATGTTTCCACATAGTAAAACATAGGTGGGATGTAAATAAAATGTGTAAATAATTATATATAGTGATAGATATCATTGATCATAAGAAAGTGGGTGATTTAGAGTAGGTTAACAAACACAAATACATGAACTAAAGAAGTATGAAAAAGGGAAATTATATCATCAAAAACAAAAATAACATGGAATTTTTTTATTTCAAGATCCTTTTACTAAATTTGAATAATTTTCACAAGAATATATAATTACCTTATTTCATTACATTTTATAATCACAATCTCACCTTTTGGTTGTGCCTTGATGAATTTCTACTTTATATTTTAATCCATGAAATGAAGGTAAATTTGTTATGCCTAAAGCACTGAAGGATTATAAGATACATAAATAAAATGATAATTCATTATGTATATCTTTATTTTTCATCACACAAAAATCGTTAGGATAGTTTATCCAATATGCATAAATATTCTTATGGAGAAGTAATACATTAATCTATAAAACTTCAACCAAATTTCAACTTAAACCATTACATAAATGGTTATCCTTATAACCCTTACAAAATTCTAAACTTATAAATAAGTTCACTAAATTCCTAAAAATAAACTTAATATTAATCCCCCAAAAAACTTGATGTAGCTCTCAGTTATGAAAAACCAAATATGTTAACACTTTCATCATGTATTCTCCTGAAACATTGTAATAACATGAATTATCATAAAATATTATTAAAAAAATACATGCTTCCTGATTCCTTGAATAAAACCATATATTATGGAATATGTTCCATAAATCCAATAATACTGTAAAAAACATCAATGATAACATAAACTAATTTTTCAGAAAATATTTAATTAGTTCCAAGGTCATCAATTCTATCCAATTTAATTTATTCCTATAAATAATATATTTATCCAAACTAAACACTGTTTTTTCAACATTAGTAACGTATTAAGGGTTATCTTCCCTTTATAAAAATATCAACTTTCCATTTAAATCAATTTTTTTAGTCATCAACATCATTCAACATATTCTTTCAAATTTATAATGAAAAAGATATACTTAACAATAATTATATATTTCATAGTTATTTAATTCCAATACATAAATACTTAAATCATATCAATTCATTCTCAAACCATTAACTAGGCTTCATCATCTTATTCATTAATACCTCCTTCCTTTAATATTTCATTCATAGTCAGTTCATCATCAATAGTAAACCATTACTCATAAAACCTTTCAAATTATCTTCATGAGATTTCCCCTTAGGAAATTGATTTTCATAATTCCCATTCTTTCCACATTTGAAACATTCAACCATCGCTGATATCTTGTGGAGACCATTATTATCATCCATTAAATTAAATAAAATTTTCATTTTCCTCTAAAATTAATTTCTTTGTTCCCTTTTCCATAATAAAAACATATTTTTATCCATTTGAGACATTAAATTTAGTTCTTGTTCCCACATTATTGACATATTGGAAAGAGTGCCTTCTTTCCTCCATGGTCTCTATCACCCTAACTCTTAAAAAACTTTATCATTCTATTCTTTGGTGAGTTTTATAGTTATTTAAGATGTAAGTTATCAATTATATATCATGATAATTGATTATAAATAATTAAAATATACTACGCTCCAATCACCATCCCATTTGGATACTCATTAGAAAACTTTCCATCACATTCAATGTTAACCCAGTTCCTTCTGGTTATCATCACTGACTAAAATTAAAAATAATATTGTGAGAAACTCTAATCATAGTGAAAAACTACATAATCATGAAAAAATAACTTATAAGATTTATAAATCATGACACTATCTTTCTAATCTATAACACATTAGGTTTATCCTAGGTCATTCATAGTCATCATCTATTTAAATCCTTTATGATGGTTCCTAAATATTTTGTGAATTTCAAAAGCATATCCATTGAGAGTGTCAAACTAGGTGTGAAACAAGTCTAATTTTCATGTACTAAGGGACAATCGAGTCCAGCTTAATGCACCATCTTTGGAGTTTTCCCATAGTTAGCTCTGTGCCAAATCCACATTCACATGTAATATCTAGGCAGGGATGTAATTTCCTGGAAACCACTTGATCTATCCTTTACCAAAATTATAGGAAATCTTTCTATACATTGACTAATCCATGGAATTATCCTTAGAGACATTCCTATACATATCCTTTGAAATATATCTAGGGATCTCACTAAAGTTTTCTTGTCTTAGTTTTCATAGGTTAACTAAATCTTTCCTATAATACCAACTATAGAGACCAAGGATTATCATACATGGATATTACATCCTTTTAGATGAATATTAATTAAATTATATGAACACACCACTGATTACCATAATAGTTTATTGCATTTATAAACCTTGAACACAATATTATTAATTCATTAAATATTTTCAATGTGTCCCATAATGGTCTTCCCCTTTATCACTCCTTCTTAAAAACATTTATTCATAATATAGGGGAAGTAAACATAAAAAAGGGTGAGTTAAGATTCTCATTAAGGGTGAAAAAGGGATATAAATAAGCATAACATTAATATAAGGGTATTATAATATGATAATAACATTTGAAAAAAATACCCTTCATATCAAAGATTATAATCCCGAGTAACATAATTATGATTTGTAGGTCATAAGACATGAATCCTAAGGTAATTAAATAACATGATCTATGAGAGCATAAATTTGGAATAATACATAGATTTGTAGCATAGACATAAGTATATAGAATCATATTTCAAGGCTACCCCCCAATACATTCATAAAAAGTTAGGATTGGGATAACCACCCTTGTACATGCTTTAGGATTGGGATAACCTCCCATGCACCCTCTTTTAGGCATGGACTAACCACCCATGTACCCTATTAGATTTTAGAACATTTATCATTATCTAATGAATTTGAGGTATATATAGGTCCCACCTTTAACTTAATCCATAAATTTATGTTTCATAAGATCATATAAAATTCCTCTTATCTGAATCCATGAAAACAAATGGGTTTTATAAAACATTTCATCATAGAAAAACCAGTGGAAAATAAATAGGTTTCAAAATCATTTCATCATTTCATCATAACATAACCCATGGAAAATATATTTATTTCATAAAAAATTCATGATATCATAACCTGTGTAAAAGATACTGGTTTCATAATCATTTCATCATCTCATTAAAGCATAACCCATGGAAAAAGAAACAAGTTTCATAAGAAATTTTTCATGGTATAACCCATCAAAGAGAAATGATTTTCATAAAAATATTGTCATAATAAACTATTTATATAAATAATAAGAATGATATCCTTAGTTCATGTACCCAGTAAATAATAAGTAACATAAAGGATGTCATCTTATATGGAAAATGTTTTTTAAAGTTAAATCACTTGGAATGTTTCTTTAGGATGACAAATTTTATTTTAAAATTACTTTTTTAAACATAATACATTTTGTAAATATTTTTATTTAAAAATAAACTTGAAAAATTATAAAAGAATATTTAAAAATCATTTAAAAAATTTCTCAAGGAAAATATCCATCCTAATTTGAAAATACGTTTTAAAACATAAAACATTTTGATAAACATTTACTTTGAAAATAACCTTGAAAAATTATAAAGTATCTTTAAAATAAAATAATGGTCATGATGGTGTAAAATTCTATGCATTCCATACAAAAGTATTCCCTTCTCATTTTTAGTAAATTCCAGATGAGAGTTGTTTGGAAAATGACATGAATATGCCATTAATTTTTTTTGTGAAAAGTAAAAAAGACTAAAAATTACATTAATAAATCAATTTAATAGTGTTGATTTTTTGATTTTTTTTATAAAACATGGCTTTGGAAGAAAATTGATTTCTGACTAAAGAGATAAATTAATTTAGATTTTTCTAAAAGAATTATCTCAATTATTTTAAGTACCAAAGTGTAGAAAAATTGTAATATTACTTAAAAATATCTTGAATAACCATAGAAGAATATAATTCATCAGTTTATTAAGATATGGATCATAATATTTTATCATCAGATACAAAATAAAAAAATACCGATAAATGGTGAGATTATAACATAAAATATTTACCACTTTAGTTACTTTGAAATGTAATATCCATGAAGTAATAACATAAAATGGAACTTAAAATATCTTTACGATAAATAAATTCACAATTTTACATGTCAAAGGGTTTATATATACACCTATTTCAAGAATATATGTGCATAATATATGTACGTCTCAAAGAAGGAAAATTGAGACCAAAATAGCTTAATGATTTGTTAACATTTGACATGTAAATTACATGAGAGATAGAACCTAAAATGGATATGTAAATCCAAAAAAATTAAGGAAAATCATTATAAAATACATTCTTGGGTAGTATATATACCACATAAAATAAAAAAGTGGTTAATATGGAATGTGTCTCACCGAAAAATAAAAGTGAGACAAAAATCCTTTATCGTAAGCCTTGAATTACTTCATACAAGTTAGAACCTCATGTATAATAAATATTTTAAATATATATAATTATATATATCAAACCATATATTAGTTTCTTATGACATTTTATTACCCATTTATTAACAATTCCATGTTAAAATCACATTTCAGGTAATAACTGCTTTGTTTTTTCATATATGATTTGATATTTTATTTTCAGTCCTCTTTAATCAATCATGTTTCCATAATATAAATAATAATAATCATAAAATAATTAAAAAATTTATACATTAATTACACTTTTAATACCAATCATGAAAGATGTTTTTGAGGAATGAAGTAGGTTGCGATCGTGGAGATGGTATGTTGTACATACGCCTGAGTAACGTCTCCATTTTTCAATGATTAGTATAGAAAGGAGGTAAGTAATATATTATCTATACATAATGATCATAATATAATAAATATGATATTATTTATTTAAATATAATTATAAAAATCATTTATGTGGTGTGGTGATGAAAAGAGAGTCACAATGCTTTGTGAAGGCAGTTGTCCATATATACACGACCAACATTATCATCTTTCAGTAAGTAAAAATATAAGAAATAAAATTTTATATAATACTTAAATAAAGATAAATATGTAATTAATATCATAATTATTTCATTTATAGAAAATATAATAATTATATTTATCCTTATTATCTTCTATATAAAGCGTTAGTGAAATCGAATCACAACGCTTCGTGAGGCAGTAGTCCACAGTACACACAAATGACATTATCGTATCCCCTACAGAATGTAAAGTAAAAAATTTTATATTATTTAATGACTAGAAAGGTATAATTATGTTATAAATATCATATATATACATTATATCCATCATCATACCCTATTGTGAGAGGTGGTAATGGAAAAATGATTAACATTGATTCGTAAGGCATTAATCCATCGTACACACAAACAATGATTTTATAACCCATTTTATGTAAGAGGATATTTTTCTAGGTCATGAAATTAACATAAAAAAATTATAATTATATTTAATAATTTTTTTATTATATCATCTTGGTATAATAATAATTGAAGGATGTGGAGGAAGAAATAAAATAAAAATTCTTATTGAAGAACTTTACCTCTTCTTCGAGTAACCTCCTTAGGTTTGAACCAAAAGCCTTCCTAGTTTGGCTTTATGAAGAAATAAGGATTATATTATGTGAGGATGTAATTTGGAAAGTTATATTTTTAGGTGTTGGCTGACACAAAAGGGTTCAAAGGTGTGAATAAGAGAGTATATGGGGTAACCTTTTATAAGTGATGTGAGTGACACACTTGTAATTCATTGAAAAGAAAATGGTGTACCCACGTTTATCTCTTAAAAAAAGGCAAAAAAATCAATTATTCTAGATTATTTAAGGTATAATGTAGAAATATTTCCATAGTATATGGGTTGGACATGTTTTGAGTCATTTTGACCCCTATTTTTTAGTTTAACCCCTAGTAAACACATTTTTAACTTAACCACGACCAATATTTTTTACAATGTTTTCTATTAATTTTTGTAAAAAAATTAGTTGAAATTATTATATAGTAAAAATTATTCTGATTCCAAATATTGAAACCATTTTCTAAATTCCATTCAAATAAATGACAGAATTTAATTTAAAATTAATCTCACAGATTTGATGAGAAAGTAGGTTTTTAAAGAGAAAATGTTCAAAAGTTTGGAAAGTATTAATAAAAAGATTCAATTTTAAATTGACTAAAATGAATGAAATTTTATTAATTTAAATAAAATATAACTAATTATACCTTAAAACCAATTTTTAAAATAAATTAACTTTATGAATAAATTAAATGAAAATACAGTTTTCAATTAAAATTTAGTATTTTTCATTATTTATCAAAAAGTATTCCTTTTATTAAATTCTCAAAAATTCACACAAATATAAATTTTACATGATTATTTAAAAAATTATGTTTATTTTTAAAAATAAAATTTATAAAATTTGTAAAAATTAAATTTAAAACAAAACCCACAGAGGCAATGAGAAAGTGGGTTTTCGAAAAGTGTATTTTTTTCAAGTAAAAGATTATTTTATATTAACTATATGCATAGTAATAATCATTGTATGAATATAAATTAAAATTTATGGATATATAATCTATAAATTTCATTTAAAACATTCTTAATTAGGAATTATTATAATTAATTAAAATAAATAAACATTATGCACTTTAAAACAGTTTTGAGAAAAACCCTTTTTCAATCCAAAAATAAACTTATACTCAAATCCATTATAGAGTTTATTAAACAGTAATTATGTGGATTAAATATAAATTAAGAATAATTATGTTACTTTAAAACATAACTGGGAATTTAAGTTACATAATTCATTTAAAAGAAATGATAATTTTACAAAAATTAGTTTTTTTTATTATTTACTAAAAAATCAATTTTTTTTAGAAATCCAAAAAAATTCAACAGAAAAAAATTTTAATATGGTTATTTAAAAAAATGAAGTTCATTTTATCAAATAAATTTTACCAAATATCTATAATATTTTCTCATAAAAATCAATAAATATCATTTTTTGAAGAAGATATTTTTTTATAAATATAAGAACTTTACTAAAAATTGATTGATTATTTATTGATAATTTATAAATAAATTTATATTGAGTAGGAAATTTATAGTTATGTTTCACTGAATATATAATACTATTCATACTTATCAAATTAATGGCGAGGTTATAATAATATTATTTCATAATTTTCTGAAGCTTAGTGTTGCGTGTCATGCATACTAATTGGGAAACTCGTTGTTGCGTGTAAGGAAATATATCTAAAAATTTAAATTAATTTGAAAAAGATATTTCATAAAATATTGAGATATTATAAGGGAATATTAAATAATTCATCAAATCAAGAATCTTATTATCTTTTAAAATGAGAAAAAATGGTTCTAAAGTAATTGGTTACATAAATTCTTGAACATCATCAATTAAGGGTATTAAGTCCCCTTTCTGATAGTATAGTCTCCATTACTTTTGATAATTATAAGAAAAAAATCATATTTTCTATTCCATTGGTAAATCAATATATAGAAGTTCAATTTCAAACCTAAAATTAGATATGGGTACTCTTCCTCAGTTTCAGGATATCACTATGTGAGGAGGAAAGATTATAGAAGAATTAACCTTACTAGAGAAATGAATAAAATCCCCAAGTTAACCTAGTTGATCTCTGGTTCCTCTATAAATTTTCCATTTAGACTATCAGAGGCGACATCAAAGTAAATTTACCATGTCTCAGAATTTTCATGGATTGAGAAAATATATTCTTTAGGGAGTTCTATGTTTATAAAAGACACTTTAGGGGAAGAATGTGATACCAGGAAATCTTTCAAATATTTACCTTTATTTACCTTTTTTTTATAAAAAATTGATATCAAATTGCTATGGGATGAAAAATAATCTTTCTAATGGCCCATCATCATAGAAAGAGCCAAGATGTTTTTAATTACATCTATATGAGAGATTAAGAAGATATCATGATGCTCTATATAATGATATAGCTTCTACACCACAAATATTAGTTTCAGAAAATTATTCTTAATGCATGTCTATCTAATTTCAACATTGATTATCATTCTAAATAGATAATATAAGATGTTCTATTTAACTGCATCATTTTTCTAGAAAATGAGTGCACCACGTGATCACTATATATTTTCTACATAGAGGCTGGGGGTTCCATTTCTACAAGTGGTACCATAATTAGAGAATAAAATAGATATATATTGAGGTCATTGAAATCCCTCTAAAGATATTCATTACATTGATATTTTGTTTCTTTATTTATCAATTTCTAAAAGGAAATATGTTTTTAATGATATTTCTAATGAAATTCCCAATATAGGAAATGGTCCCTTTATGTTCTCTCAACTCATATAGGTTTGGAGTATAGGATTATCAAGCATCACCCTAGTTTTCTAGAGATCAACATTGATACTATTATTATAGACCATACAAACAATAAATTTATTTTTCAAGACCTAGAACATGCATTTTGATGGTATTCTCTTCAAATCATGTTATAAACTTTTAGTAAACAGTACCTCAAGTCCAACTAGGTGATTATTATATTGAAGGGATTTCACTAATAGATCATCCAAAAATAATTCCACTATCATACTAAAAAATACTTGAAAATACATTTCACGGAATATAGGAATGTTTCCCAATATTATTGAAACAAAATGTCATTAACCAATAACAATACTCCCCTTTGGGTTCCTTGATGTCTGTTTCTTCTTTATCCCAATGAGAAATTTGAATTTGAATATCACCAGAATACCTATCCATAAATTAGTGGTCTTGGAAACCAATTGTTTCCTAAATTAAAAACACTTTAATTAGGATTTATAATTCATTTTTCAAACAATAATGTTTCAAATATTTAAAATAGATACATACTATGTTTTTTTTCCATTATTGTTATTCATGAGGAAAATATTTTTGAACCACATGGTATATTGGAATTCATCGATAAGGTTATCATTTATTATCAATTTTGAACTCATCTTCCACCTTGTCATAATGAGTTGGATTCATCATCTTCACTGCTTGTTTGTAATGATGATGGCTATCTAAAATAACGAAATGAAGAATGATAGTATGGGAATCTAAATCCACCATTTTAATATAGTTCAATGTGAATACATTGTGGTGTTTTTTGATAAATTTAATGCATTCCTCCTTTTATTTGGGAGTCATATATTAATTTATCAACATTGGTCATGGAACTTCTTTGATGGAAAATTCACCTTCCTAAGTTCATTGATAGTGGTTAAAACACCTTCCCTAAATGCTTGTAGGGAATCTCTAGGCTCTTAATCCAATATTTCATCAAGGGAGGAAGATGTAAACTCTTCTTAGGGTTCAACATATGGTGCAAGGGATTTATTGTATACATTGAGTTCATACTCATTTTAAGATTGCGGGGGTTCATCATGCTCATCTAATAACTTGTGAATACAGAAAAAGGATCCCAATACCTAGGTTCCTCATGTGTGGTACATATCTATCTAATTAAATATCCTAGTATGTATTGAAATGAAACAAGTAATTCCTAAGTTCAGTTAAAGATGATTGCAGTCATGATCAATCTGCAAATATTACATTATAATCCCTTCTACCATTGATGGAGATAGCTCAACAAAGATATCTAATTACCCATTATAAAAATGAAAGTGATTTGGGGATCCTCTCTAGTGGTTAGCATGATCCTATGACTTCCCGGATCTATTTTTGTTGATTATATGTGATTAATAGGGAGTATAAAATCTGTATCTAGACCATTCCATAAATTTATTGGAGCTACTACAAGTCTACCATGGGAAATAATATATTTTTCATCATTCACCAATAACTATTATCCTCCCTTTTATAGTACTTTACATCGATGTGTAAAGGTTCATAGGGCTCAAAGAAAAAATTGTTACTATATATAACAAATACCTTTCTATAAATCCATTGGTGTTATGAATAGGAACCGAATATAGTAATATGAATACATGTTCCTTCCAACAATTCATTTAAGTCCATGTCTTAGTGAAGTAAAATGAACATAGAATGAGATACATGTTCTTTGAACTATGTTTTCATTCTTGATATTTCCCAGAGGATTCTGCTCACTCTTTTCATACCATTAGATTTTAAAATTGCAAGGGGATAGGTCATACCTTATTTATCCTAAATATTGGATATTTTATACTAAAATGAGGTTAATTATTGAATCATTATCTATCAGAGATTATAGAATGATGACATCATCAAGATTTACAAATTCTTATATTGGCCTGATGTTTCCTAGTATGAGAACTTACGAATATTTCTCTATAATGGATATGACTATATGAAATTTAGTGGAACACATTTTTATATGATATAATTCATCCACAAACATCTCTATCTCAAACTATTTAGGGTTTAATAGAGACTCAATTAGATATTATTTTGATATTTAGGGAGGTGGAAGGAATCTAGAACTGAAATCATTGTCTAATAGGGATTATAGAATGATGACTTCATCAAGATTTAAAAATTCTTATATTGTCCTAATGTTTCCTTGTATGATAACTTACCAATATTTCTCTATAATGGATATGACTATATGAAATTTAGTGGAACAAATTTTTATATGATATAATTCATCCACAAACATCTCTTTCTCAAACCATTTAGGGTTTAAGAGAGACTCGATTAGAGATTATTTTGATATTTAGGGAGGTGGAAGGAATCTACAACTGAAATCATGGGAGAAATGATGGATAAATGCATCAAAACAACATTATTTTGATATATAGTTATATTCCTTCTACAATTTGATTTTCCTCAAATTTGATATGAAGATGACCTATTCTATAGTATAGAATTTGATGATGTTTTTATTATCTAAGGGTTTGGTTGAGTTTCCTTCCCATATCATAAAATGTGAGAGATGATTTTATATTTTTATTAGGATACTATTGGTTTTGTCATTTCCCAAGAGGATCCACTGAATTATAACTAATAGGTTCAAAAGCTAGATTTAACACTGGTGTTGGTTTAAGAATGGAATCAATGGTTTCTACCTTACCAGACCTTCTTAGCTGTTTTATGAAGTCAAACAAGATTTATCTTTATTGTACTAAATAGAATATTTTATTCATTGTTATATTATATAAAACACTTATAACCCATTATAACAGTTCAATAGAATGAGAACTATTTATAGTTCTTCTTAGAGAATATGCATTTAGATTTTTATAAACCATTCCTATGGGAGTTTCAAACCTAGGGAATAATATAAACCATTTCAACTTGAAATGTAGTATACAACCCTCTCATTAACAAGCTTCTTGGAGATTGAAACATCATGAATGATCATGTTTCTCAATGTTGAATTGGATTGATCAAAAAACTAATATTACAGAGATTACCATCTAGTAATGGATTTAGCATCTAGATTAATATACCAGGAAAATACAGGTCCCTCTAAGATCTTAATTATGAATTTGATTATTGTCACTTATTACTATTCTAGTGCTCTAAAAATTATACCACACTGGGATAAAAAGTGTGTGAGGTGCTTCTCTAGATATCATATTATATTAAATGTTAATATGATGAGGTTTTTAAATTTGGGTTGAGGAGGATTCAGATATGCCCACTCAAGGAATGTTTTCATCTCCAATATTACTAATGTGTGTAGAGATTCATTAACTTACAAATAAGTAGTAATAGACTCAATATGTTATTTTATAAATATCACTTAATCCAAATATTTTTTGGATTCAATTGGAGGTTGATATTATTAGTTATCCTATGCTCATAGAGGGTAACTTACTTGAATTATTTAGATGAATTATATTACATAGTGTATATTATTTCCCTAGTGGGAGTAATTAATAGAAATAACATGGTGTTGAAACTTGGAGGATAATATAATTTGACCATGGATTGACTAGATGATTTTTCCATGACTTTATTTTCCAAACAATCTATTCCTATTAAATAAGGCCATTCATTAGAGGCATTAATATTTCAGTCTTGAAGTTTCTCATAGTGGGTAACCTTCTCCAAAGTATATAAACAATAAAATGATTTAATTATTTTATTTTGGATTTATTCCAGGAAATCTTTTCCTTAATAGAAAGGATATCAACTCTTTTGGGTAGTGGGTGGGTGGTGGATACAACCACACCTTTCCCCTTTACTTTGAAAGTATCTCATCTACTAGGAAACAATTAGATACTTGGAGGAGCTCCCAGATCTTGCTCTTTCCTTTTATTATATGTATATAAACAATCTTATAGAACTCTAGTTTTAATGACATTATGAGTGGATGGATATTATTTTCTAGGTCCCTTCGAATTTGTTTCATAATCTAAGTTATCAACATGGCTTGTTTAAAAAACATTCACTGAAGAGAATCCCATAGTAGGAACCATATCCTTGTCCACATTAGAGTAATATGTAAATTTTTTATCCCCATAATATCATTTAAGGGATCAATCTTAGCCCAACAATTTTTTCATATCATTGGAAGATATCTTGGACCTATTACCACTTACAAGATTTAAACTCTCCCTTTTTCACACTCATTATGATAATGTGGTAGGTTATTCATGGATTGTGATCCTAAGAAAGTATCCTACGAATTCTACTTAATGTGATCTAGATGAAGGGGTGAGTCATGAAATACTAGTAGAAAATATTACATGTTCATTTCTTATGTGTATTCCCTTAGTTTTGTGAACATTGACCTCCTCCACACAAGTGATAAAATACCCTCTTCCCTATTGTCTAGGTTTTCTTCAACATTGTGGAATTCATAGCTATATCCATTTATGTATGTAGAGATTCCATGGGTAGTGGTGAATCTTATAATGTACATATCCTTAAAAGCTAGAGATTCTCCTATATCATCGCTATAATTACCACTGGAAACCTCATATTCTTCTTAAGTTATATTATGGAATGATAATATTGAAGAGTATTACATATCTATTTTGGAAAAGAGATATCTTATAAAGATAATGGTTGTTATTTTATATAATTTTTATCTTTTATGCTGGAATCCCGATTCACCTTTCTAATGGTGTGGTGCGGAATATTTTTGGGTTCCCACTCCCACCGAGAATATCTCTTCGACATCCTTATAGAAACATGGTTTCACTTGATTGACTAAATAACATACCTAATATATATGTCTAAATCTTGGTTTGAGGTGCTGATGTTACACATTGTGTTTTTCAGATAACCATTTTGACCATAAAGTGGGGTAAATTAAAGAACCCTAAATTCACCCAGCCTCTAATAGATACTTGGGGAGAAGCATCATAGTCAATTTAATAGAGGACCCTGAGGCTATTTAATATATATTATTATATTAATTCATTCTATTTATCTAAATTAAAGTTCCAAATTATGATAAGTGAAACCAAATAAATTTGGAGACATTTCTTAATTAGCAACTTGTGATGGTCTACATATCCATTGTATAGTAGGTATCTATATTTTAAGAAATGAAACGTGTCCCAAAAGATACAATTAATATGGGGAATATATTCATTCTCAAGAATTTATAGGATAATATACCACTGGGTGGACCTTGGGAAGAACCTGCCCGATATCTTATCTTCAACCAATTCATTACACATGAGGTCATGGTTTTTGTAATGTAGTTTTTAAAAATGGGCTGACAAATGAATTATAAATTCATTTTTTGGAACCTTATACGATTAGGATAAAAAGAATATTTTTGAGTTCTATTATCTTTTAGAGTGAAGGATGAGTTTGTGGTAGAAATTAGTTAATGGATGGAACTCTACTTGTAAAGTATTATTTTTTTTTATAATTATTCTATGAAGAAATTAATTCTTAACCTTTAGGGAAGGTATAGTACACCCAAAAACGTGTTATCCTAATACCTTATTTTTTTGAACCGATGATATTTTAAATCATCATAGATTGATGTCTTTGAGACCTCACTTTTACACTTGTTTGAGATTGATGACCTCAATAAATCCCTATAAATGTTTATGATTTTCCTCGAATTATGTGTCTCTAATTTCCACCAATGTTCTCTTAATCGAGATCATAATTTGGTGGTGATGTTTTCATTTCCCTTTCCCACTTATTAAGACTAAATTTTATTAACCCAATTTCCGATGTGGGTTTTCTGTAAAGGTATTTTTCTATTTTAATCTTTTATTTTCAAAAAACAATTTCAAATAGTGAGGATGAAATTTATTGAAGGAGGGGAGAATTTAACACCCCAAGATTTCATAATATGTTATCTCTTCAAATTATTTCAATAACTTGCGTTACACGCAACACTGAGTTTGAGCGCACCACTACTTACTAAACTAGCTGTTCAAAAAGAGGTTATGAATAGTATTAACCACATTTTAAATTTTATATATCCAATATAATTTTAATATTCATATTTTGTGTTTCATAGACATAATATAAGAAAAATTCAATTTTTAAGATAAAAGAGGTATTTTAAAAAAAAATCATTTTTTCCGCCTTTTAATGGAGAACCCTTTTTAAATCTTATATTTGACAATTTTATATATTAAATTTAGTGAAATTAAATTCTTCTTTTGAAGAGTGAAATAGAAATTTAGTTTGGATAAATTTTTGGCACTTTTCTGATAACTTTCATATTTTGATGAATAGTGAAAAATACTAAATTTTAATTAAAAACAAATTTCTTAATAGAAATAATTTATAGTGTTAAATTATACATTTGAGTGGTTTTAAAGTGTCATTAGATTATATTTTTATCATTTAATATAATTTAGGTCATTTTATGTAATATCACACTTAAACTAGACATAAATCAGTGTTAATCTTTTGATAGTTATTATTTCTTAAAAACACGCTTTTTTATTTTGACAATGGGAATTAATTTTAAATTAATTTCTGCCACTTTTGTGTTTTTAATTTAGAAAAATTTATTCCATATTTGGAATCAGGAGTTCCAAATTTTTTTAGTAGGTCACTTTTATTTTTAGACATTATGAATATTTACTTCAGTAAATATTTTATTTACCATGGTTAAAGGGTAAATCTGGTAAATAAGGGTAAACAAATATTTTTATAAAAATAATAAATTACCATAAAATGTGTCATGTTACTATTGGTTAATACATGTATGACCATGACCATCCATGGGTCGATTTTGGGACCACTTGGATCCACTTGAGAGTGATAATGAGATGAATGAATCTAAAGTAAAGACAAAAATAACAAAAGCATGTATCTTTTAGTAAAATATTTTTATATGGGGTTATATAATTGATCTCTTCGACTATAATTATTAATTTTAAATCTAAAAAACATTTCCTACATGTTGATATTTTATTTATAATTTTTATACATAATATAAATATATTTATTTATGACACAATAATGATGCAATATTTTCCTTATTAATAAAAAAATCAAATAAATGATATTGTAAATACTAAAATAAAAATAATTTGAACGTTTTTATGCCATAAAATAATTTTATATGTGAATAGGACATGTTCAAATTGATTAATTGTGTTTTTTTCAAAGTAATCAATTTTTGATTACTTTCACAAAAACCAAAAACTAAATAGTGTCAAAATTGACATAAATGAGTTTCTAAACAAAAAATTATATTATTAAATTATATAATAGTCCTAAAAATAAATGGTTCTGCCAAATAACTTATATAATTTTAGGTATATTATTAATTAACCACTTGAGGTTCACTTGGAATTTTATAGTAAATTTATTAACTAATTATTATAATAATGAAAGAATACACGGTAAAACTTAAACTATTTAACTAAGAGTTAAATCTAAAATACAAGGTTAATATGGTGACCCAAACCAGTCTAAAACATAATGGTTGAGAGGTTTTTGACCCATACCCACCTTATGCTCTAAATAAATCAATTTTGAGCCATTATAAACCGAAAATTATTTTATTATAAAATAATATTTCAAGATTTTCCTAAAGTGACCCTCACCTCTCTTATAAAAGAGTACTTTCCCTTCTCTCAAAATCACACCCCCAGATCCACTTGGCTCGGACAAAAACTACCCATATATCCTCACAATTTCCCTCACATAAACCTATAGTCCTTAATTTGATCCAAAATCCAACTTATGGAGCCCTTTTGATCAACTCAAAAGGAAACACCCGAAGAAGAGGTAATAATTTCACCACCCTCTTTCAAGTTCTTTTCTTTTTCCACTTCTTATTTCTTTGTTGTTTCCATACCAAAATAATAACTCCAGTAAGTCCTACATATTTTTATGAAATTATAAATATGTTACAACCAAATTCATTATTCTATCCATCCTATAAATGACAATGTCACCATACTTGCGTACGTACGGCTTACCGTCTTCACGTCGTGGTGTAGTTTGTTATTCAAACACATAATTATTTGGATGGGTACAATAATGATTATAACTGATGTAAATAATAAATATAACATGTTAATGACTTTTTATATATTATATAACATCCAATTACATATGATTTCACCATCAATATAATGATATTGTCGCTCGTGCGTACGTACGGATTACCGTCTCCACGACGCGATGAGATTCATTCCAACGTTCTCCATTCAATGATGATTATAAAAATATATATTATTAATAAGTATGTAATATATGAAATAATAATTCTATAATATATATATATATATATTTATTTATTTACATATTTATTATTCACATACTTCTGTTCAATACGATATGAAAACAGATACAATGTTTATGCGTACGTACGACATAACGTCTCTATAAATGGTGCCTTCCATTTCAATATCTATACATTATAAATATTATATTCTAAATATATATGATATATAAATCAAGGTTTATATTCTTTATTTATGTAAATCATGATCTAAATGATACGATCAAGAATAAAAAGGTAAAACACGTACGATAAAGAAAGCGATTATTACCCGAAATGTTAATTTAATATGGAAATAATTATTAAATGGGCAGTTTAAAGTCATAAATGAATCATATATGATATAATAAATATTAATACAATTCTGGTATAATTTAATAACTTACTATGGTCATTATATAGGAGGTTAAACATACCCTCGACCAAAGAAAAGTGCAAGGTAAGGGTTAATTTCACAATCTCATTATTATCTGAAGTTGTTTTTATGAAAGAATCTACTTGTACATATTTATTATCCATATCCATGTTTCATAAAAGAGTTTTCAAAGGGATTTTTAAGGTACTTTTTACAAAAACATCATTTTAAATGTTTTAAAGATTTATTCTCTAAACCTTTCTCATTAATGTCCTTGTTTTCAAAATGGGTTTAGGGATTTATTTATATGGACATGAATGTTTTAAAATGTTAATTCCTTTCAAAAGTTTCAAAGTGGTATGAGAAAATTTTATTCAAAAAATATTTTAAATGAATTCCTTTATATGACTTTGAAATGACTTCATGAAAAGTGATATTTCTCTCAAACTTTTTTACTGATCATTTTCAACTATGCCAACATCCTTCATGGGATATTATTCTTGATCGAGTTTGATTTATTACGATATAAATATTTCATATTTTATTGAAGGTTTTGTGATATGTTTGAATGTGGATGTGTTATTTTTATACCATTCATGGTTTATGGATAAATTATTGACATTTCGTATGCTAGTTTTAATCCGAATGTTTATGTTATGTTTAAAACTTTTCATATGAGGAATTCATTAGACTTACTAAGTGATGAGTGGAGCCCGTTATAGCTTCTCGATGCATCAGTAGGTCTCATGAGACAAACTAGTGTCTTGGCACAAGGCCTTGACCAAATCTTATTTGTAGTCTTGTCATAAGGCCTTGACTATGTGGTTATGATGTCTAGCATTATGCATTACATGATTATGAAATTATCTATTGATATTACATGCGATTATTTGACTAGTAGAATATCCATGTGAATAAGTAAATGGAATTATTTGATTTATCTTTTCCATATTATTCTGAAGTTTAATTTTAAAAGGATTTTGTTTTAGTGTTATACATTGCCTTAGTTGTTTATGCTTATTTATGAAAGTTTCCTCTTTATTGTTATCCTTACTAAGCATCTGAGCTCAACCCTTTCTATGTTTTATTTTTTCAAGTATGTGAAGAAGTATATTATGACTGACGTGCAGGGATAATCTAAGAGATATGATTATGGTCAATGGAGACAATGTTGTTGTTGTTTTTAATTTTATAATTAAATATAACGTTCATGTATGTAATCTATTTTCCAAGACTTCTAAACTGATCGGTCTTTCGAGACTTGATTCCTTTTAATCATGCCAATGTATTAAAATAATGCACCGAGTCTAGGTAACTGGTTTTGGGGTGTTACAGTTGGTATGAGAGGAATTTTAGAAACAAACTTGGAAATAGATTTAGATAAACTCTGATTAGGGACATTACCCTAAGATAGACTTTGAGGATTAGTATTGAATAACTTCCTAGAATTTTTGTAATGTAGAGATTTTGTGTATTTTACAATCAATACATTCCTATATGGATACGAGTAGATAGAGGTGACTCGGGCACAGATGTACCTAGGAGTGAAAACTCCGACAAGGAGTTTCGGGCTTGACCTAGGCACTATTGGAAATACGGGTTTTAACATCCTCGTAACAACGTCTGTTTTGAAGAAAACAGACGCCAATAATAATAATAAACAAATTTTCCACGTCGGTTTTGAGGAAAACCGACATGGAAAATAATTAAAAAAAATTCTGCGTCGGTTTTTAGGAAAATCGACGCTGAAAAAAAAATAAAATAAAAAATTTGCGTCCGTTTTTTTGAAAACCGACGCTATAAGATATCTTTTCGGTGTCGGTTTTCTCCAAAACTGACGTCGAAACTATAAAAAAGATATTCGGTGTCGGTTTTTAAAATAACAGACGCCGAAATGTTTTTTTTAAATTTTCCACGTCGGTTTTCTCTAAAACTGACGCGAAAAGTCATTTAAAATTATTTGGGGACCGAAACCCTCATTTTGTTCGATCATCGAAATCAAGTTTCAATGCGGCGCTTTGAACTCTCGACGACCTTCAAACCTGATTTGCGATCTTGGATGGCCATTGTTGAAGGTTTTGTACCATTTGCATGATTTTCGGTATGCGTTCTTCCTTTTTATCTCTTGTTTCATCTCCCATTGTTTATTTCTTCTTCAAGAACCCTATTTTGTGTGATTTTCATTATTGGTTCGATTTTAGTTGTTTTTTATCATTATTTTTGGTTTTTATTATCATTGTTGGTATAGATTTTATAGTGTTCATTTTTTGAAGTCATTATACCGAGCGCAGTTTGGATTTAACATCTCCATTTGGGTTGAACTTCAAATTTGTTGTTTGTATTATCATTATTTCAGTTTAAAATGATGTTTCATTACATTATGAAGTACTATATTTTTAATTCAATTTCCATTTTAATTAATTCTTCTTCAAAAAAATAATTTTATTGTGTTATTTATTGATTAACTTAGTGTGGTTTGGTTGTAGTTTGTCTTGTTTTTTTGTATCTATATTTATCATTTAGGTAATACTGTGTTATCTGGGATTAACATGTGAATATTTTATTTCATCAGTGACTTTGAATTAAATGTGATTGAAGTTATAAAATTACATTACACCCATTTTGATTTATATTTTACATTTTAAAACAACCAATTATATTTTTTTACTTTCAATAAAGAATTGAGATTTATTAATAATTAACTACCCATGTCTGTGGCTTGCATTTCACACCAACATTTATTAATTCTTTGTTGGTTAATTTTTTTCTATACATTGTATGAATGTATTTTTTAGCTAATGGTGTTTTGTCTTCCAACATTGTTGACATTATAAGGACTCAAATTAAAGAAAAATTGATTCCTTTGACTACATATCTAACACATTAAAATTGATATTTAATTAATCATTTAATTAAATATTAAAATGATAACAAGAGTAATTTTTTAAGTATTGTACGAGCTATTTAAATGGATTTAGTAGAATATATTATGTATTCTATAGGATGTGCATTCTCTATAATAGTGTAACCACTATATTGATTCTCCCATGCATGGTTGCCTCTATGGTAGCTCGATTGGCTATAGCTCGTATCCTTGTTGATCATTCTCTCCCAGGAAAATTGCCCCATCCCAAACCTCCTCCCTAATCCCACCTCTACACCTATCCATACTCTCCACCTCACCACCTCTCTACCTCTCCCTCCCAATCCCTTTCTGAGCTTCTCCACTACATACCCACCTCCGACTGGGACTCTACCTTCCCCCTACCAACCTTTAACTCAACATTCATGTTTCCGCCTTCATTCCCATTGCCACCTTAATTTCCATAATTGACTTAATTACTGTGTTCCCTTCAGATCTACCTCCCAGATTCTCATTCTCATTTTTTCCACAATGTCCATCCATCCTCTCGAATAACATCATCCGCATCACTAAACCCTATAATGGGTTCATCCTCTATCTAGAACTGCTACTATATTCACCATCATGTTAATCTCGATACATGTATTTGTTAGTACATAGGTATAGATCATACCACAAAATCGTCAATAATTTATACATATTTCCATGTACTCCCACATTTCACTTATTGCATCCTTTAAATTAATGTACTCTTCAATATTTTTGACACATGAAACATCGAAATATTGAAACTATGTAAAATGATCTAATAAATTTTAAAATAATGATATTATAATTAAATTATAATATCAATATAACACACATGTATATAATATACAAATAAACTATTTTCTCTATTTGTAAACATGTTTCATATCTGATGTCTTTTATCTGATTATCAATAGTTTTTATTAAATATGTTTTTGTTTACAATTTATCTGATAGATATTTAAATGTTTATATGTTTTAATATATTCATCAATTATATTGTGATATCATGTATTAATGGATCATAATTGGATTTATTTATAAAGAACCACTAGTGAATATGAAAATGGAGTTGATAATTTTTTGGAATTTGCTAAACGACATCTTCAAAATATTGATTTGATTTTCTGTCCATGTGTGAAGTGTGTAAATATGAGAAAGTTAAACTCCATATAAATCAAGGATCATCTAATTTGTTATGGTTTTAGCCTTAATTATACACGTTGGATCTTGCATGGTAAAAGAACAGAAAATTCAAAATCCAATGTTGATGACGATATTCATAATGAGGCAGAGGATCGTATTGAAGAATTAATTCATCATTTAGGTGTTGAAACCATCGAGAAAACACCAACTGTTGAATGATTTTTTAGAGATTCTGAGAAACCATTATTCCCAGGTTGCAGTAAATATACAGTGTTATCAGAAGTTTTGAGATTAGTTAACTTAAAATCAAAAAATGGGTGAAGTGATAAAAGTTTCTCCAGTTTACTTGAGCTTTTAAAATAGCTACTTCAAGAAGGCAATGGGCTTCCAGATTCCAATTATGAGGCGAAGAAAATATTATGCCCAGTGGGATTGGGATATAAAAAGATACATACTTTCCCCAATGATTGTGTACTGTATAGGAAAGAAAATGAACATTTATTAAGTTTTCCTACATGTGGACATCGCGCTATATGATGGATGAGAAAGTAAACTCAGATTCATTCTCAGGTGATGTCATGTAATGTTATGAAAAAATAATTTTTTTACTTTCCAATGATATCATCCAATATTTTTTGCATACAATTATGATAATTCAATTCTGATTTATTTTTAGGTACCAAAATAAAAACTCTAGCTAAAGAAATTTGGTACCTTCCAATAATTCCTCGTTTGAAGTATCTATTTGCAAATTCAATTGATGTAAATAGGTTAAGATGGCATTCAGATGAGCGCATATCTGATGGTAACTTACGTCACCCTACCAATTCACCACAGTGGAAGAGTTTTGTTAAAAAATTTCATGATTTTGGAAGTGAAGTTATAAATCTCAGAATGGGATTGTGTAATGATGGAATGAATCCATATCAGAGCCTCAGTAGCCAACATAGTTCATGGACTGTTTTGCTGGTACTTTACAACTTGTGCCTACATCTATGTATGAAGAAAAAATATGTTATGATGAGCTTGATGATTTCTGGACCAAAAAAACCGGGAAATGATATTGATGTGTATCTTACACCATTGATTGATGATTTGAAACTGCTATAGGAGGAATGTGTTAAAGTTTTTTATGCATACAAGAAAGAGTATTTTATTTTGCGTGCTATGATAATGTTCACTATAAACGAATTTCCTGCATATGGAAACTTATCTGGATATAGTGTTAAGGGACATAAAGCATGTCCAATTTGTGAAGAAAAAACTTCATATTATCAATTGCAGAATGGAAGAAAGACGGTGTACATGGGAAATCAAATATTTTTTGCGAATTGATCATCCTTATCGTAGATTGAAAAAAGCATTTAACGGTTTACAAGAATACAAACTCCCCCCTCGACCATTGTCAGCTAAATAATATTATGACAGAGTGAAAGATATTGATTCGACATTTGGAAAGAGAAAAAGTTCTGGTTTACAAAAACATATCTGGAAGAAGCAGTCTATTATTTTATAACTACCTTATTGGATATTTTTAGAGATAAAACATAACATTGATGTTATGCATGTTGATAAAAACATATGTGATAGTTTGATTGGAAATTTGTTAGACATTAAAGGAAAGACAAAATATGTATTACATGCTAGATTGGACTTGATATTAATGAGAATACATTTGGAGTTAGCTCCTGCTGTGAAAGGAAACAAAACATATTTACCTCCGACTTGTCACACATTAAGAAAGATTGAAAAGATGAATTTTTTTCAGTGTCTTCATGGTATTAAAGTACCCAGCGGTTTTTCTTCAAATGTGAATAATGTTATGTCATTGAAGGATTGTAAATTAATAAGTATGAAATCTCATGATTTCCATGTGTTGATGCAACAAATTCTACCAGTAGTAGTGCGTGGTATATTACTAAAAGCTGTCAGAAAGACAATCATCAGGTTATGTAATTTCTTTAAATCCATTTGTAGCAAATTCGTTGATCCAAATTTGTTAGATGTGTTGGAGAATGAATCAACTCTTATTCTTTGTCAACTATAAATGTATTTCCCACCCACATTTTTTGATATAATGGTTCATCTATTGATTCATTTGGTGTGTGAGATAAGAATATGTGGGCCTGTTTATTTAAGATAGATGTATCCTTTTGAAAGATATATGAAAATTTTGAAAGGATATGATAAAAATAATTATCTACCAGAGGCCTCTATTGTTCAAAAAGATGTATCAGAATAGGTGATTGAGTTATATACTGATTATTTGAATGAGTTGGAGCATATTGGTCTCTCTGTATCTCGACACATGATAGTTGATAGAGAAGGTAGAGGGGTTTGAGGCTTAAAGGTAAAGTTCATTCCACGTGATGAAGTGATGCAAGCACATTTATACATTTTGAACAACACAGATGAGGTTCAACCATATATATCCTCACATATTGCTAAATTAAAGTTACGATATCAGAAAAGAAGTGAAAAGTGGTTGATGATTGAGCATAAGAAGACATTTGTTTCATGGTTTAAAGAGAAAGTCACCCCAGATATATCTGTATCAGAAACATTGAAGTGGTTAGTAGGGGGGACCATCTCTTAATGTGATCACATGGTCTGGTTTTGATATCAACAGCTACACATTTTACACAAAAAACCAAGATGACAAGAGTACCGTTCATAATAGTGGTGTGATGGTATTTGCTGAAGTAATGCATTTTTCAAGTGCCAAAGATAAAACCCAATTTATGCATCAACATCATATTTTGGAGTTATTGAAGACATATGGGAAATTGATTATATTAAATTTCGAGTCATTTTTTTAAGTGTAATTGGGTTGATAGTAATAGTGGCGTGAAACATGATGAATATGGGTTTAAACTAGTTGATTTGTAAATATTTAATCACAATGAGGAACCATTTATCATGGCAACACATGAAAAACAAGTATTTTATGTCATTGATCCGTCGAATGATCAGTGGTCAGTTGTTTTGCAAGGGAAAAGATACCATTTGGGTGATGAGGATGATTCTGATGATGCTAGTGATTTACATGAGCCTTATTCATCTATTACACAATTTCTAGATGATTACAATGAGGATAAGACAGACATAGTGCATGCAGTATGTACCAATCATGATGAAGGCATGTGGTAAAACACTAAATTAGTCTCCTAATTTTTCTGGTAAATATTTATATTTTGTGTCTTTTTTTAAAACTTACAAATGCTTGCCTCAATTTTTACATATTTATTTTTTCCTTCCTTGTTTCTAATTATTCAGTTTTCTAATGATATGAAGGTACACAAAATTTCATTAAACTTTCAAGTAGCAATGTCAGATACAGATAGAGAGGAGCATTTACCGAGGTATATCTATTTTGACATATTATTAAATATTTATTAATATACTTATTTAATGAAATAAAACTGTTAATTTACAAATTTTTTTTTGCAGGACTACTGATGCGTCCTTGGAAGAGGAGACTTCTCCAGTTACTACTCAAAAATCAAGTTCTCAAGTTGGTAAACGTGGTATTACACGTTTACCAAAACTATCACTTGCTCATGATGATAAAAAAGTACACATCTATTTTGATGATAATAATAATGCAGTTGGCCCAAATGCAGTTCAGTTTGTCAGTTATATAGCGATGCAGAGCCGTTACAGGATTAGCATTTTATATCCTGATTGGAAGTCAGTGGACAGGACATCGAAGCAATAGCTTTGGGAGGCTGTGACTGTAAAATATCTTACTTTATTTATTTTATCTCATTTTTTGAATATTATATATTTTAAATGAAATATTTAATTTATTCAATTACTAATGACATTCAATTTTGAGGAAACCAAAGAAATTAAGAAAAGACATCTCTCTTTAGCGGCGGTTCGATGGAGAGATTTTAAAAACAAACTGAAAAAAATTATGTTTTTTGAAGGAGAAGGTTTGAAATCCCATGTCTTAAGTATCCATATATAGATGAAGAAACATGGAAGTGATTTGTTGACAGTCATCAGGAAGAGAAATTTCAGGTATGGTAATTGTTTTATATTTTAAAATTTATGCTATATTTTTCTTATTACTTAGTAGTTTATTTTTATATAACAGGCCTCCAGGAGATCTCATCAGGAGATACAGTTGAAAAACCTATACCCTCATACTTTATCACGTGGAGGGTATTCATATTTGGAGCAGAAAATGATTGAAGAAAAATTTGAAGCATTAAGAGCTCGATCAAGTAGTGGTTCAGAAGAGGTCCAATTTGGTCCTCAATCTTCTCCCACTTTCCATTAGAAATGGAAACGAGCAAGAAGAAGAAAAATGAACAATATCTTATAGAGGAATCTCATCAAGTGGATGATAAAATTGTAAGTAAATATTATTTATTTGTTAAAATTTTTTCTATTTTATAATTTATAAACACTAATATAACCTTTTTATTTTTCATTTCAGGATGAACTTTAGGAGCAAGAGACACCGGGCTCTTTAATCCCTGAGGGTAGGATGGAAATCCTAGCCACTTCTTTGGGAAAGGCAGAACACCCTGTCTATGTTAGAGGATATCCGGAGGGTGTTAGTATTCGGAAGGTTTTTGTTAAGAGTAAGCAACCAAAACACCTATAAATAGAATCCTTAAAAGAAGAGTTGAAAGATATGAAACAGTCTATGGGTGATCAAATTCAAGAAGCAGTGCATAAGGCTTTATTAGAAAACTTGGCAAGACAATCACAGTCTGCACAACCTTCCCATGTATATTATTTATTTATCATCATTTTTTATATTTTATAAATTATAATCACTAATATAATTTTTTCATTTTTCAGCCTTCCCATTCTGCTCACCCGGACTACCCTGCCTCATCTTCTTACCCTGCCCCATCTACGTAGCCTTCGGAGGTATATTATTTATTTGTCATCAATTTTTCTATTTTATAAATTATAAACACTAATATAAGTTTTTCATTTTTCAGCATTATCAGCCTACTCACCTGAACTACCCTGCCCCATCTGCTTACCCTGCCCCGTCTACGCAACCTTTAGAGGTATATTATTTTATTTTAATCAATTTTTCTATTTTATAAATTTTAAACACTAATATTACTTTTTCATTTTTATGGCTTCTCAGCCTCCTCACCTGGACTACCCTGCCCCATCTGCTTACCCTTCCCCACCTGCTTACTTTAAGCCTCCACCTCCTCCCTTGGATCAAGCCTTATATTGTGAGTTATTTGAGGGAGATCCTCATGTACATATTGTTGCGTTAGGACAGGTGCATTTGTTGGGGGACTCGGTACATCATCAGCCAATCCAGATGGGTCAGGTTAGAGTATCAGTACATGTTATTATAGATCCGACTACTCTACTAACATTTCCTACTATGGAGATCACCAGTGTTAGGGAATGTACGAGCCATTTTTTACTTTGGACAACTGTACTTCTTAGTTATATTTCACTTTATGTATGAATTTTTTTAAATATTAATTACAAATGATTCAAAATTACTTATAATGTTTTCTAACATTTAATTTATATATGAATATCTGAAAGAAAAATAAACTTCACAAATGCAAAAAAATGTTCAGGAACAGTTTTTTGTAGATACTTTTGATATTTATTATTGGTTAAAAAGATTATCTGAGTCCTCTTATTCCTTGAATTTTATCTATGAGTTTCGGATGACGCTCGATATATGTGAAAGAAATTATGAATTGAAATTAATGAAAGAAGATATCATGAATTTAGTTAATTTTTAAGAGATCGCGCAGAGTGTGGTGAAGTTGTTTATCATGTAAGTAAATTGACATTTGAATTGCTATTTATTTACTAAAAGATTGTTATATCATTGACTAAATATATTTTCTTTTTAAATTAGTTATACACACAAGATTATTTTAATAAAGGAAACAACAAGCATTTACGGATTTATAGATCCAGAGTATATTTCCTTAGAAGCCAAACATGTGAAGAATCATGAAAGGGTTCAATATATATCCAAGAGATTAACACAGAAAGATATTCAGTACTGGTTTTTTTCATTTCTTGATAAGTAAGAACATCAACATTTTTATGAACTAATTATCATTATAATGCCATTAATTGTGAACTTTTTGTATTGTAGGGGGCATTGGATGTTAAGTGTATTTTCCCCAAGTGAATGCGCCTTATATTGGGTTTTATCTTTATTAGGAGGAGTGCGTAAACCATTTCTCACCTTATTAAACAGGTAATTTTTTTATAAGTTCATTATGTTTAATTTTCATTGTTTACACAAGTATTATTGGTTCATATATAAAAAAATACATATCATGGAAACATTTTAACAAGGAATACATGTCAGAAAAGAAACCAACAGAAATCAAATATGTGGAAGTACAGGTAATTAGTTTTTATATTTTTGTTATATGTTGTTTTTTTAATTAAATTTTTTATAACTATAGTGTCATCGTCCAAATGGACATGTTGAATGTGGTTATTATATTCTACGATTCATGTACGAGATAATCACAACTGGGAAAACTATTGATTTTCATAAGGTTAGTTGTATTAATTTTTTATATATTTTCTCCCATATTATTCTATTTTTTAATTTCATATCATTCAATATTATTGTATGCATTCAATGATTCACAGCCTTATTCCGAATTTGATATGACCCATATTCAATCTACTTTTGCGAACTATTTGTTAAGTCTGATTAAGATTTGAGCTATGTATATTCTAATATTTATAAATAATAATACATAAGGGTACAAAAACCTAACTCTTTTAATATATTAGGTATTTGAACCTACTAATAATCAAATGAATGCTTCAATAATATCCAATAATGAGCATGCCGTAAATGCTGGAGTTGTGAGACTTGAAAATGTCACAAAATTTCTTGAAGTCATTGATTGCAGGTATGTGTATTTTAGTTTTACTTTAGATAATTTTTTTTGATTAACTAGATATAAGAATTGAAGTTATACAAGGCATTGGATGATAAATACTGTTTAATTGTTTTTGTATATTATGTTATTTTTACAAGGGTTCTGAATTTTTTGGGAAGTGTAATAGGAAATATTTAATAAATTTTTTTATTTATGGCGTCGGTTATTGAAATAACCAACGCTGAAAAAAAAATTATTTAGGGCGTCTGTTATTTAAATAACGGACACCTAAATATTTAAAAAAACTAACTTCAGCGTCGGTTTTATGTAAAACGGAAGACGAAAGCAGGTTCGATCGGGGCTTCGGCGTCGGTTTTAGAAAAAACTGACACCGAATATTCTGTCAAAAATTAGTTTCGGTGTCGGTTTTATGTAAAACCGATGCCGAAACACTTATCAAAATTGTTTTCGGTGTCGGTTTTTGAAAAAACGACGCCGAAAAATATATTTATTACGTCACCTTTATAGACATCGGTTTAAAACCAACATCAAAAATTTAAAAAAAAACCGACGTTAAAATATGTTTTTCCACTAGTGAGGGTATCCTGGTACATGACAACGAGCCTTACTGCACTCTTGGTTACGACACACCCATGTGATATGCTTAGGATAATTCACATTTTCCTTACACGCCATTATAAAGGATTTAGGAGTAAATACTTATTCTAAGAAACCATTTTATGATTATAGATTATATTCAAACTCTTTTCAATTTATGTTAGGTATTTTACAAGTTTCAAATTATGCATTGCGATTCATAAACTAACCTTGTGCATGCCTTTGTTTAGAAACGGTGCGCAAAAGATGGAAGGATAACTCCAACAATAAACATGATCCAAAGAGTTATAAGGAACATATATTTCATGGTATTAAGCCAAAATTTAGAAAGTAAATAGTCTTCCATGTATTATCATCATATAAAGAAATAATATAATGTGTTAATAATATAATTAAAGAATTCCTTGAATCATATGGCTTTGAAGGGAAGCCAGAGAAGAAAAGGATGAAAGAGAGAAAGATGGATAAAGGGAATAAGGGAAAGAAGGATTTTCCCATATATGATAACTATGGAAAGAATCACCATGGTAAATTCTTGAAATGAATGGGAGTTTGTTATAAGTGTGGAGAAAAAGGCCACCGAGTAAGTGATTGCAAGCGTAAGAAAAAGGTTTCAAATGTACAATGCTTCATCTGCAAGGATTTGGGACACTACATGAATCAATGTCAAAATCAATAGAGTATACCATAAATTATGTTGTTGGATAACAATCATGTTATGATATTACCACATATGAAGAGAAATAACTAGTGTTCTTATGTTGATATTAAATAATTATGTCATTTGAGTGTTATATCAACTATGTACTAGTTATATGAATTATGGAAATAAATAAGTATTGTACTATAGTACTATTTCATTGAGGATTTGAGATTACACGGTACTAAGAAAAGTGACTCAACGACAAGTTAAACTTTTTAGAAAATACACGGTTGAAGGAAAGATAAACCTAAATATGGTCCTAATACTGAGGTAGTGATTTTTGAAATATGAGATGGTTGATTTAGATAAATAATATTGGATATTCATGACAACCTTGGAACTGATTAACGGTTTGTTTATTCCATCATTGTTGGAGTATTTAAAATTTTTGGATATAAGGAATATATCTAGTATTCTATAAGGAATAAGGGAGAATGAATGTAACCAATAAGATTTTATGGTAATTCAGGGTGTTACCGTGTTTTAAAAGAATACATGATGAAGGTATTCACATGTTATTACGTGGGAAAAAGGATCTTCATTGTGTTTACCATCCTTATAATTTTTTGACTGTGAGTTTGGACAGAAGTATTTTGGAAAAGTCTAAAGGTTGGAATGAATTAAGTTAAACCTTGTATACTATTGTTTAAGGTTAAAAAAACTTCTTAAAATTATTATTTTTGGATTGCTATAAAAAGGACAACCCGGAGGTCGCGCCCGTTAAGGCTGCCAGACTTGAACCCGCAACCAAAGGGCGAAAAGTGTGTATCACCTACCATTGGCCCCAGTGATGACCTGGTTTATATAATGCTGTTTTTGAAAATGGGCTGACAAATGAATTATAAATTCATTTTTTTGAAATCCTATACTATTTGGGTAAATAGAATATTTTTGAGTTATATTATATTTTGGAGTGAAAGATGAGTATGTGGTAGAAATTAGTTAACAGATGGAATTGTACATGTCAAGTATTCTTTTTTCTACTTATTCTATGAAGAAATTAATTCTTAACTTTTAGGGAAGGTATAGTAAAACAAAAAATGTATTATCCTAATACCTTATGCTTTTTTGAACCGATGATATTTTAAATCATCATAGATTGATGTATTTGAGGCCTCAATTTTACACTTGTTTGTGATTGATGACCTCAATCACTCCCTATAAATATTTACGATTTTCCTCCAATTATGTGTCTTTAATTTCCACCAATGTTCTCCTAATAGTGATCATAATTTGTTGGTGACTTTTTAATTTCCCTTTCCCACTTATTAAGACTAATTTTTATTAACCCAATTTTCGATGTGGGTTTTCCACAAAGGTATTTTTCTATTTTAACCTTTTATTTTAAAAAAAATTTCAAATTGAAAGGACGCAATATATTGAAGTAGGGGAGAATGTAACACCCCAAGATTTCATAGTATGTTATCTCTTCAAAGTATTTCAATAACTTGCGCTACAGGCAACACCGAGTTCGAGCGCACCATGACTTACCAAACTAGCCATTCAAAAAGAGGTTATGGATAGTATTAACCACTTTTTAAATTTTATATATCCAATATAATTTCAAAATTTATATTTTGTGTTTCTTAGACATAATATAAGAAAATTCAAATTTTAAGATAAAAGATGTATTTTTCAAAAAATACAGTTTTTCCACATTTTAATGGGGAACCCTTTTTAAATCCAATATTTGAAACTTTTATATATTAAATTTAGTGAAATTAAATTCTTATTTAGAATAGTTACATAAAAATTTAGTTTGGATAAATTTTTAGTACTTTTTTTATAACTTTCATATTTTGATGAATAGTGAAAAATACTAAATTTTAATTAAAAATAACTTTTTAATCGAAATAATTTATAGTGTTAAATTATACATTTGAGTGGTTTTAAAGTATCCTTAGATTGTTTTTTTATAATTTAATATAATTTATTTCATTAAATGTAATTTCACGTTTAAACTGGACATAAATAAGTGTTAATCTTTTAATCGTTATTATTTCTTAAAAACACGCTTTTTATTTTGACAACGGGAATTAATTTTAAATTAATTTCTTCCATTTCTGTGTTTTGAATTTGGAAAAATGGATTCCATATTTAGAATCAGGAGGTCCAAATTGTGTAAATGGGTAACATCTATTTTTAGACATTATTAATATTTACTTCAGTAAATATTTTATTTACCATGATTGAAGGGTTAATCTAGTAAATAAGGGTAAACAAATATTATTATAATAACATTAAATTACCCAAACATTTGTCCTATTCCTATTGGTTGATACATTTCTGACCATGGTAATCCTTTGGTTGATTTTTGGGACCACTTGGAGCCACTTGAGATTGATAATGACATTTTATTTTAATTAATCTAAAGTAAAGACAAAAATAACAAAAGCATGTATCTTTTAGTAAATTTTTTTATATGTCGTTATATAATTGTTCTATTCAACTATAAATAATAATTTGAAATCTAAAAATATTTCCTACATGATGATATTTTATTTATAATTTTTATACATAAAATAAATATATTTATTTATGACACAATAATGATGCAGTATTTTCCTTATTTATAAAATAATCAAATAAATAATATTGTAAATATTAAAATAAATATAATTTGAAAATTTTGATCCCATAAAATAATTTTATAAGTGAATAGGACATGGTAGGATTGATTCAATATTTTTTTTAATTAATCAAGTTGTGATGACTTTCACAAAAACCAAATACTAAATAGTGTCAAAATTGACATAAATGAGTTTTTGAAACAAATATTATATATTTAAATTATATAATAGTTATAAAAATATAAGTTTATTCCAAAGAAATTATATAATTATGTTTATATCATTAATTAACCACTTGAGGTTCACTTGGCATTTTATAGTAAGTTTATTAACCAATTATTATAATAATGAAATAATGCATGGTAAAAGTTAAACTATTTAACTAAGAGTTAAATCTAAAATATAAGGTTAGTATGGTGAACCAAAGCTGTCTAAAACCTATTGGTTGAGTGGTTTTCTACCCATCCCCACCTTATCCTAGAAATAAATCGTTTTTGAGCCATTATAAACCGAAAATTATTTTAATATAAAATAATATTTCAAGCTTTTCCTAAAGTGACCCTCACCTCTCTTATAAAAAAGTACTTCCCCTTCTCTCAAAATCACACCTCCAAAGCCATTTTTATCAGCCAAACCCTACCCAAATATCCTCCCAACTTCCCTCACATCAACCTAGAGTCCTTACTTTGATCCGAAATCCAACCTAAGGATCCCTTTTGATCAACTCAAAAGGAAACACTTGAAGGAGAGGTAATAATTTCACCACCCTCTTTCAAGTTATTTTCTTCTTCCACTTCCTATTTCTTTCTTGTTTCCATATCAAAATAATAAATCCAGTACCTCATAATTTTTTTGATTTTATTATAAATATGTTACAACCAAATTCATTATTCTATCCATCATATAAATGAAAATGTCACCATATGTGTGTACGTACGACTTACCGTCTCCACGGAGTGGTGTAGTTTGTTATTCAAACACTTCATTATTTGGATAGGTACAATAATGAGTATAAATGATATAAATAATAAATATAACATGTTAATTATTTTTTATATATGATATACCATCCAATTACATATGATTTCACCATCAATATAATGATATTGTCGCTCGTGCATGCGTATAGATTACCATCTCCACAACGCGATGAGATTCATTCCCACATTCACCATTCAATGATGATTATAAAAATATATATTACTAATAAGTATTTAATATATAAAATAATAATGATACTGTATATATATATATATATATATGTATGTACTTACATATATCTTATTCACATACTTCCATTCAATACTATATGAAAACGGAAACAATGTTTATGCGTATGTACGCCCTACCATCTCCATAAACGGTGACTTCCATTTCAATATCTATCTATTATAAATATTATATTATAAATATATATGATATATAAATCAATTTTTATATTCTGGGTGTATTTAAATCATGATCTAAATGATACGATAAAGAATAACAAGTTAAAACACGTACGATAAAGAAAGCAATTATTACCCGAAATGTTAATTTAACATGGAAATAATTATTAAATGGTTAGTATAAATCCATAAATGAATCATGTATGATATAATAAATATGAATATGGTTCTGGTATAATTTAATAACATACTATGGTCATTATAAATAAGGTTAAACATACCCTCGACCAAAGGAAAGTGCAAGGTAAGGTTTAATTTCACAATCTATTTATTATCTGTGGTTGTTTTTACATAAGAATAAACCGGGACATATTTATTATCCGTATCCATGTTTCATAAAATATTTTTCAAAGGGGTTATTTTTAAGTTACTTTTTATTAAAATATAATTTTAAATGTTTTAAATATTTTTTCTCTAAACCTTTTTCATTAATTTCCCTGTTTTCAAAATGGTTTTAAAGATTTATTTATATGGAGATGAATGTTTTAAAATGTTAATTCCTTTCAAAACATTCAAAGTGGTATGAGAAAAATTGATTTAAAAGAATCTTTTAAATGATTTCATTTATATGGATTTTAAATGATTTCATGAAAAAGGGATATTTCTCTCAAAGATTTTTACAGATCATTTTCAACTATGTCAACATCCTTTACGGGATATTATTCTTGATTGATGTTGATTTATTATGATACCAATATTCCATATTGTATTGAAGGTTTTGTGATATGTTTGACTGTGGATGTGTTATTTTTATACCATTAAATGTTTATGGATAAATTATTGACATTTCATTTTCTAGTTTTAATGCGAATGTTTATGTTATGTTTAAGCCTTTTCATATGAGGAATGCGTTGGACTTAGTAAGTAATGGGTGGATCCCCCTATATCTCCTCAATGCATCGATAGGTCTCAAGAGAAAAACTAGCGTCTTGGCATAAGGCCTTGACAAAATCTTATTTTTAATCTTGGAACAAGGCCTTGACTACGCGGTTATGAAGTCTGGCATTATGCATTCCATCATTATGTAATTAGCTATTGATATTACATGTAATTATTCGACTAATAGAATATCCATGTGAATAAGTAAATGACATTATTTGATTTATCGTTGTCATATTATGATGGATTTTAAGTTTAAAAGGCTTTTGTTTTGGTTTTATACATTTCCTTAAATTTTTATACTTATTTATGAATGTTTCTGCTATATTGTTATCCTTACTAAGCATATGAGCTCACCCCTTTCTATGTTTTCTTTTTTCCCAAGATGTGAAGAAGTATATTATGGATGACCTGTAGGGATAATCTAAGGGATATGATTGTGGTCAATGGAGACAATGTTTTTGTTGTTTTTAATTTTATAATGTAATGTAACGTTCATATATGTAATCTATTTTCCAAGACTCCTAAATAGATCAGTCCTTCAGGACTTGATTCCCTGTAATCATGCCAATGTATTAAAATAATGCACCAACTCTAGGTAACTGGGGTCAGGATGTTACAGTTGGTATCAGAGGATTTTTATAAAGAACCTTGGAAATAGATTTAGATAAACTATGATTAGGGAAAATTACCCTAAGATAGACTTTGAGGATTAGTATAGAAGAACTTCATAGAATTTTGGTAATGTAGAGATTTTGTGTATTTTCTAAGAAATACATCTATGTCTGGATACGAGCAGGTAGAGGCGGCTCGGGCACAGATATACCTAGGAGTGAAAACTCTGACAAGGAGTTTTGGGCTTGACCAGGGGTATCTTGGAACATGACAATGGGCCTTTCTACACTCATGGTTACGACACTCCTGGGGGATATGCTTAGGATAATTCACATTTTCATTACACGCCATTATGAAGAATTTAGGTGTAAATACATAATCTATGAATTTTTTTTATGATTATAGATTATATGCATAATATTTTCAATTTACATTAGGTATTTTTCATGTTTGAAATTATGCATTGCGATTCATAAACTAACCTAGTGTATATTGTTGTTTAAAAATGGTGCCCAGTAGATGAAATGAGAACTCCATCAATACACATGATCCAAAGAGTAAGAAGGATCATATATTTCTTGGTATTAAGCCAGCATTTAGAAAGAAAATAGTCTTCCATGTATTATCATCATATGAAGAAATATTATCATGAGTTAATAAGATAAGTAAATAATTCCTTGAGTCCTATGGATTTGAAGGGAAGTCAGAGAAGAAAAGGATGGAAGAGAGAAAGATGGATAAATGGAATAAGGGAAAGAAGGATTTTCCCATTTTTGATAACTGTGGAAAGAATCACCATGATAAATGCTTAAATTGAATGAGAGTTTTTTATAAGTGTGGAGAAAAAGGACAACGAGTAAGTGATTTCAAGGGTAAGAAAAAGGTTTCAAATGTACAATGCTTCATCTGCAAGGAGTTGGGACACTATGCGAATCAATGTTCAAATAATCAAAGTATACCACAAATGATGTTGTTAGATAATAATCATGTTATGATATAACCATAGATGAAGAGTAATGACTAGTGATCTTATGTTGATATTAAAGAATTATGTCATTTGAGTGTTATATCAACGATGTACTGGTTATATGAATTATGGAAATAAATTAGGATTATAGTACAGTACTATTTCATTGAGGATTTGAGATCACATGGTACTAAGAAAAGTGACTCAATAGTAAGTTAAACTTTTTATAAAGTACATGTTTAATGGAAAGAAAAACCTAAATATGGTCCTAATACCGAGGTAGTGATTTTGGAATAAGAGATGGTTGATTTTGATAAATACTATTGGATATTCTTGACTACCTTGGAACTAATTAATGGTTTGTTTATTCCATCACTGTTGGAGTATTTAAACTTTTTGGATATAAGGAATATATCTAGTATTATATAAGTAATAAGGGAGCATGAATGTAATCCATAAGATTTTTCGTAATTCAGGGTGTTATCGTGTTTTAAAAGAATACATGATGAAGGTATTCACATGTTATTACATGGCAAAAAGGATCTTCATTGTGTTCACCTTCCTTATAATATTTTGACTGTGAGTTTGGACAGAATTATTTTGGATAAGTCTAAAGGTTGGAATGAATTAAGTTAAACATTGGATACTATCATTTAAGGTTAAAAAAACTTCTTAATATTATGTTTTTGGATTTTTATAAAAAGGACAACCTGGAGGTCGGGCGATAACCAGTCGCGTCCGGTAAGGACGTGAGACTTGAAACTATAACCGAATGACGACAAGGGTGCATCACCTACTATTGTCCCAAGTTATGTCCTGGTTTATATAATGTAGTTTTTGAAAATGGTCTGACAAATGAATTATAAATTCATCTTTTTTAGAACCCTATACTATTAGGATAAATAGAATATTTTTGAGTTCTATTATCTTTTGGAGTGAAAGATGAGTTTTTGGTAGAAATTAGTTAATAGATGGAACTATACTTGTAAAGTATTCTTTTCTCTACTTATTCTATGAAGAAATTAATTATTAACCTTTAGGGAAGTTATATTAAAACCAAAAATGTGTTATCCTAATACCTTAAGTTTTTTTGAATCGATGATATTTTAAATCATCATAGATTGATGGCTTTGAGGCCTCAATTTTACACTTGTTTTTAATTGATGACCTCAATCACTCCTTATAAATATTTACGTTTTTCCTCCAATTACATGTCTTTAATCTCCACCAATTTTCTCCTAATCAGGAACATAATTTGGTGGTGACTTTTTCATTTCCCATTCCCACTTATTAAGACTAAATTTTATTAACCCAATTTACGATGTGGGTTTTCCACAAAAGGTATTTTTCTATTTTAACCTTTTATTTTCAAAAGACAATTTAAAATTGTGAGGATAAAATTTATTGAATGAGGGGAGAATGTAACACCCCAAGATTCCATAGTATGTTATCTCTTCAAAGTATTTCAATAACTTGTGCTACATGCAACACTGAGTTCGAGCACACCACGACTTACCAAACTAGCTGTTCAAAAAGAGGTTATGAATAGTATTAACCACATTTTAAATTTTATATATCCTATATAATTTTAACATTCATATTTTGTATTTCTTAGACATAATATAAGAAAAATTCAGTTTTTAAGATAAAAGAGGTATTATTCAAAAAACATAGTTTTTCCTCCTTTTAATGGAAAACCCTTTTTAAATCTAATATTTGACACTTCTATATATTCAATTTAGTGAAATTAAATTATTCTTCAAAAGAGTGACATAAAAATTTAGTCTGGATAAATTTTTGGTACGTTTCTGATAACTTTCATATTTTGATGAATAGTGAAAAATAATAAATTTTAATTAAAAACATTTTTTTAATCGAAATAATTTATAGTGTTAAATTATACATTTGAGTGGTTTTAAAGTATCATTATATTATATTTTTATCATTTAATATAATTTAGGTCATTAGATGTATGTTCACATTTAAACTAGACATAAACAAGTGTTAATCTTTTGATGGTTATTATTTCTTAAAAACACGCTTTTTTGACAATGAGAATTAATTTTAAATTAATTTTTTTCCACTTATATGTTTTTAATTTTGAAAAATGGATTCCATATTTGAAATCAGGAGGTCCCAATTGTGTAAATAGGTAAATTTTATTTTTAGACATTATGAATATGTACTTCAGTAAATATTTTATTTTCCATGGTTAAAGGGTTAATATGGTAAATAAGGGTAAATAAATAATATTATAATAATATTAAATTACCCTAACATGTGTCCTATTCCTATTGGATGATACATGTCCGACCATGGGCATCCTTGGGTCGATTTTGGGACTATTTGGAGCCACTTGAGAGTGATAACGACATTTTATATTAATTAATCTAATGTGAAGACAAAAATAACAAAAGCATGTATCTTTTAGTAAAACATTTTTATATGGGGTTATATAATTTATCTCTTAGACTATAAATATTTATTTTAAATATAAAACTATTTCCTACATGATTATATTTTATTTATAATTTTTAGACATAAAATAAATATATTTATTTATGACATAATAATGATACATTATTTTTCTTATTAATAAAAGAATCAAATAAATGATATTATAAATATTAAAATAAATATAATTTTAAATTTTTGATGCCATACATGAATTTTATAGGTGAATTATACATGGTATTATTGATTAAATGTATTTTTTTCCAAGTAATCAAGTTGTGATGACTTTCAGAAAAACCAAATACTAAATAGTGTCAAAATTGACATAAATGAGTTTTTAAAACAAATATTATATTATTATATTATATAATAGTCCTAAAAATCTAAGGTTCTACTTAAGAACTTATATAATTATATTTATATCATTAATTAACCACTTTTTGTTCTATTTTCATTTTATAGTATGTTTATTAACCAATTATTATAATAATGCAAGAATACATGGTAAAAGTTAAACTATTTAACTAAGAGTTAAATCTAAAAGATAAGGTTAATATGGTGACCCAAACCTATATAAAACCAATTGGTTGATAGTTTTTCGACCCATACCCACCTTATACTCTAAAAAAATCAATTTTGAGCCATTAGAAACCGAAAATTAGTATATTATAAAATAATATTTCAAAATTTTCCTAAAGTGACCCTCACCTCTCTTATAAAAGAGTACTTCTCCTTATCTCAAAATCACAACTCCAAATCCATTTTGCTTAGAAAAAACCTTCCCAAATTCTCTCCCGAATTCCCTCACATAAACCTAGAGTCCTTACATTGATCTAAAAGCCAACCTAAGGATCCATTTTGATCAAATGAAAAGGAAACACCCGAAGAAGAGGTAATAATATCACCACCCTCTTTCAAGTACTTTTCTTTTCCACTTCATCTTTATTTTTTGTTTCCATACCAAAATAATAACTCTAGTACCTCCTAAATATTGTGATGTTATTATAAATATGGCACTACCAAATTTATTATACTATCCATCCTATAAATGATAATGTCACCATACGTGCGTACGTACGACTTACCGTCTCCACTTTGTGGTATAGTTTGTTATTCAAACACTTCATTATTTGTATGGGTAAAATAATTAGTATAACTGATGTAAATAATAAATATAACATGTTAATTATTCTGTATATATTATATACCATCCAATTACATATGATTTCACCATCAATATAATGATATTGTCACTCGTGTGTGCGTACGGATTACCGTCTCCACGACGCGATGAGATTCATTTTCACGTTAACCATTCAACGATGATTATAAAAATATATATTATTAATATGTATGTAATATATGAAATAATAATTCTACTAGATATATATATATGTACTTACATATATCTTATTCACAAACTTTCATTCAATACGATATGAAAACAGAAACAACGTTTATGCGTATGTACGACCTACCATCTCCATAAACGGTGCCATACATTTCAATATCTATCTATTATAAATATTATATTATAAATATATATGATATATAAATCAAGTTTTATATTCTATATGTATTTAAATCGTTATGTAAATTATATGATCAAGAATAACAAGTTAAAACACGTACGATATAGAAAGCGAATATTACCCAAAATGTTAATTTAACATGGAAATATTTATTAAATGGGTAGTATAAAGTCATAAATGAATCATGTATGATATAATAAATATGAATATGGTTCTGGTATAATTTAATAACATACTATGGTCATTATACTGGCGGTTAAACATACCCTCGACCAAAGGAAAGTGGAAGGTAATGGTTAATTTCAGAATCTCCTTATTTCCGAGTTTGTTTTTATGTAAGAATATACTGGGACATATTTATTATCCATATACATGTTTCATAAAAGATTTTTCAAAGGGATTCTTTTTAAGGTACCTTTTAATAAAACATAATTTTAAATATTTTAAAGATTTATTCTCTAAACCTTTCTCATTAATGTCCATGTTTTCAAAATGGTTTTAAGGATTTATTTATATGAACATGAATGTTTTAAAATGTTAATTCCATTCAAAAGTTTCAAAGTGGTATGTGACACTTTGATTCAAAACTATCATTTAAATTACCTCCTTTATATGACTTTTAAATGATTTCATGAAAAAGGGATATTTCTATCAAAGATTTTTACTGATCATTTTTAACTATGTCTACATCCTTTATGGGATATTATTCTTGATCAAGGTTGATTTATTATGATACAAATATTCCATATTTTATTGAAGGTTTTGTGAAATGTTTGAATATGGATGTGTTATTTTTATACCATTCAAGGTTTATGTATAATTTATTGACATTTCGTATGCTAGTTTTAATAAGAATGTTTATGTTATGTTTAATACTTTTCATATGAGGAATGCATTGGACTTAGTAAGTGACAGGTGTAGCCCGCTATAGCTCCTTGATGCATCAGTAGGTCTCATGAGACAAACTAGTGTTTTGGCATATGGTCTTGACAAAATCTTATTTGTATTCTTGTCACAAGGCCTTGAATATGTTGTTATGAAGTCTGGAATTATGGATTCTATCTTTATAAAATTAGCTATTGATATTACATGTGATTATTCGACTAGTAGAATATCCATGTGAATAAGTAAATGGAATTATTTGATTTATCTTTTCCATGTTATGACGATGTTTAAGTTTAAAAGTATTTTGTTTTAGTTTTATAAATTTCCTTAAATATTTATTCTTATTTATGAAAGTTTCCACTATATTGTTATCCTTACTGAGCATCTGAGCTCACCCGTTTCTATGTTTTATTTTTCCCATGATGTGAAGAAGTATATTATGACTGAACTGTAGGGATAATCTAAAGAATATGATTGTGGTCAATGGAGACAATGTTGTTTTTGTTTTTCATTTTATAATGTAATGTAACATTCATGTATGTAATCTATTTTCCAAGACTACTAAACTGATTGGTCCTTCAGGACTTGATTCCTTGTAATCATGAAAATGTATTAAAATAATGCACCAACTTTGGGTAACTAGGGTTGGGGAATTACAGTGGAGTTGTAGGTTCACCTAGATTTGATTTCATAGGCACCTCTTGATTGAGGTTATTTTGATTTAAATGTGATATAGGGTGTAAATTCATGTGAAGGAGACAAACATTCATGAGAAGGACCTTCATGGAATATACCACATGGAGTTCCTCCGTGGTTTCTAACTTGTCACTCATTGTAATGGAGAGGACCTAAATTTTGTTTAGTTTCTTGATCATCACTCATAAAAACTCCATTTTTGTTAATTTATTTGTTTCTATAATGGGGAGGACCTCCAGAAGAACTCTTTTCTTTATCATCACAGGGAGGACCTCCAAAATTTCTAATTTGTTCCTTTCTAGAATGGGGATGACTTCTAGTCCTGCTATTCATTTCATTACCCCAAGGGCCTTCATTAAAGACACCCTGAGGAGGGTCTATAGATGTTTTATTATTGATTTGTTGAAAAGGGTAGGAAATACCTATTGGATAACCATCTTGATGCATAGAGGAACTCCACAAATAAAATTTCAAGGAGGAAATATTTTATTACTAACAATTTTTCTATGAGAAGGATAAAGGGTTTCATATTACTACGGGGAGGAACTACACAACTATGGATTTGGGAAATACACCCATGGTTTTTGTTTCCATTATCAGGTAGAAGACCTATACTGTAACAAACCACTCCCTCTAAAGATTCCCCTCCTGTGATTCCAATGAAGAAAGGGAGATAATGACCCCCAATTCCCACCCCTAATAGGCCCCGAGTTGGTGACTAACACCAAGGGTGTACAAATATCACAGTATGAGAGGCATTACCATTTTTAGGAAAAAAATACTAGGAGATAAAATGAATCATACACAATGAAACTCCAAGACATAATATAAAATAAATCCAAAATCCATCCCACATGCATGTGTAAAAATAGAACTGTTACAATAAAAAAGTCTCCAAGGTAAATATCAAAGTTAAAGCTAAGCATCGACATGAAAAATTTCAAGATCTGAGAAATAAAGGTCTAGCATGTGAAATACTATTGGAAACCTGCAAACAGTTTATATATGTAGGGTGAGTATATGTGTATACTCATTAAGAAAACCAATGTCCCTCATGCACATGTGAAATAGGCATACTAATTCACCCATGAGAAAACAACAAAACCAAACAGTACCTAAGTAGGTATACTAAACATCCTATCCTCAAAAAGGCACAATCACCAAATAACACAAGTCAAGTAATATAATATAAAGAACATCAATGATATGGTACCCCACACCACTTTCCCACTAGTATGCCACTCTCTCCCAATATCGAATGTCTTGGCGCTCCCATCCCTTCTGTATACTAAAACACATCCTTCCCACACACTCCTAGGACATAAACCACATCCAAACCCACCCACACAAACCTAGGCCTCACAACACAAGCCACCCACACACACCTGATCCACAAAACACATCACATATCATCCCAGAGATACATGGGAAAGAGAGTCACATCTCATCCTGAAGACACCTAGGAAAGCACAAACCACCTCGCCCGAAAACACCTGGGCCATCACATCTTTCCCGAAGACACTTGGGAAATCATAACTAACATATATGACACTCACATACCTCCATCCATCATATCCTATTCCATACCTACCACATCTAGAAGAGAGATCGAAAAAGAGTAGGAACCCATCCATCTGTACTCCTCACCAGATGTTGGGAAAGGAACCCTCCCCAGGGTGATGGGGGTGTTTGGAACATAGTGCTAAACTAGGGTGGGGTTCATATATAAATATCAAATTAAGTAAAAGTATATACATATATGATACCAAACACTCAAGCCCAACCTATGGATTCTCAGAAAACCACAAAAAACACAACATTTCCAACTCTACTGCTACCTGTAAATGCACAACACCACAGAAATATCCACAAAACTCATTCCACACCCCCACCAAATTTATTTAGAAATTTCCATTATCTATTAAAAAATTCATTTATTCATTCCATCAATACCTGGGAAACTAATAAGCAAAAAATACAACAAGAAACACATTAAAATTCATTTTAGTAGGAAAAGAGTCCGATTAATAATTAATGTAGATTCTCATTTATTCCTCATTTAACACTCATTCATGATATATCATATATAGATCTCTAGATATGGGGTGAATATTCCTTCATGTTATCCATGGTGATTCAACCATACCAATCTCCGCCATGTTTCTTCAAATTCACCCCTCTCAATCCATCCTTCCAACATAAAAAAGCCCCCAACTCACAACCACATCCAAAAACATATCAAACCACAACCAGTTTCACATCCGTGCTGAAAACGTATACCACACCCATACTACCATATCAACAAAACCAACCCCCTGTGCACAATTGTTCCCACAACCACATCACCACACAAACCAATAAAAACATACATATATTTATCAAGGCATACCTCTTTTAATTTACACTTGTTAATTCAGGGGTTATCACAAAACAGTATGATTCTGTGGGATCCATTTATTTGTTGAATATACATGGTTATTAATTTTCATATATAATTATTCAGAAGGAAACAAAAAATACTCTATAAAACCCCTTTTCACAAACAAGGACCCCTAACAACAATGATTTTTAGTGGGTAGTTAGCCAATAAAAATAAAAATATCAAATAGTGAAAAAATATAGGAAGACCAAAATTTACTTTTCCAATCCCCCACATAATGATATTAAACCGATATAATTATATTTATTAAATTGGTGTTAAACTATATTCATAAAGGAAGACATTCATACACCCACCCCACATGATATAGAATTAATAAAGACAAAGAAAAACCTACTTGTAAGAAAATGAGATCAACACTTCCTCATTGCATAGAATAAGGGGAAAGCATGTAACAGGAATAACTCCAAGGAAAACACAAAACAAAAGATATAGCAGCATAATCAAATCTTATGAGAATAACAGTTCAGGGCATCTCATAACAAGAGAAAGAAAAAAGGGAGAAAATGGTGGTGGTATCTCGCCTTCAGAAGATCCAAACAGATCCACTGCCTAGATATGTTTTTGATTTTCCATTAAAGGAGGACCTGGTCAAGATAACATGATTTGACTAATTTAAAGCCCTTGGAACCATAGGAATTTAATTATAGGAATTATGGGATTTGAATCAGTCTCAAAACCCTTAAGTCCTTAAAAGAAATTTAAATCAAAGAAGATACAAAAAGGGAAAAACTGGGAGGAGTTGGAAACATTATTCATGATGCATCATTAGGTGAGGTACTACTCAATGAGGCATTGCACGTGAGGAACCACTCACAATACATTGTTAGATGAGGAACCACTGGATGAGAAACCATTAGGTGAGGTACCATTGGGAGAGCGAATGCTAGATGAAATTCCTACCACAGTCAATGAGCCACCATGAGGTGAGAAACCATTGGGCGAGGCATCACTGGATGAGTGATCGTGAGAAAGTGAATACCAATGTGTCACCACTAGTAAGCGGTCATTAGTGAATGACCATTAATGAGTCACCACCAATAAGCCACCGCTAGTGAGCCACCACCAGCGAGCCACCACTATCAAGTGACTTCCAGGGTGAGCTAATACTAAGGTGATCCACTGTTGGAAAACCTAGAAAATTGGGAATTTTGAAAAGTGTTTAAATGAGTCACCTTGACCTATCAGAACACCTCAATGACCAAATTCTCACAAAGTAATGGACCAGAGTGTTATGGGCCATTAAATATGATACCTATCAAAATATTCTCACCCTGGAGAATTCAAAACCATCCTGAAAGGAAAAGAGAGGAAGGGTCCCAAAAACCATCCCTTGATATACCTCTCAAGGACCTCATAACCCTTAGAATGCTGCTAAACACACCAACATTCAATGATAAACCACCTTATGTTTAACAAAATCTGGAGTGGAAACCTCACATAAATGAAAACCTACTATGACTTCGGAAAACCATGATTTTTTCAAAATTGGTGTTAATGTGATAACCAGTATGAAAAAAACAAACTACCCAAGAACAAAAACCATTCCATCCTAAATGCACAAATCAATGAATTCTATCCTCCATGTCAAGTTACTATCCACTCTGGGTGACACTAACTCACCCATGAAGGTTTAATCACATCACAATTAATGAATCTCAATTAGGAATTAGGTCCTCCCCCTTTCACATGTCAATATTTTATCACACATCACCACACACACACTAAAAACCAAGAGAAAATAGCTCATATCATATAAAATATGGTTCACAAATTACATTACAAAGAAAAACAGAGCAAAGGAAAACTCAAAAAAACTCTAGGTACTGGGCATGCATCTACGTCTCTCACTCCCAAGTACTCTCCTCCTAGCCACCATGCCACCACAACACACGAAACAAATGAATAGTCCACCCACATAGTGCCTTCTCTCAATGATCCTCGATCTCTACTTATCATTCCACAAACATCACATCTTCTTCAGTATTTAAATATCCCTAATCAATGACATGGGAGACATCGTTGAAGATACTAATGAAGTTAAAATATCTGAAAGGTATTGTGGATCCTCTCCAACAACATAGGCAATTCCAATTGGTATGCCTCCTTACCAACTCACCCCAACACCTCAAAGGGTCTGAAAAACCTGGGGGAAATCTTAATTCCCCCTCCAAACTTCCACCACCCACGGTGAGTTGAAACCTTCAAGAACACATGGTACCCAACCTCGAACTCTAAGGGCCTCCTCCTACGATCAACATAAGACTTATTCTAGCCCTCTTCTACTTTCATCCTCTCACGAACAAGCTATACTTTCTCAGACATGCTCTACACCGCATTAGGACTAAGAAAAAATGTCTCCCCAACCGCCATCCAACCCAAATGAAAATGACATGGTCTACTATAAAAATATCCAAATAGAGACATGAAAATGGAAGAGTGATAGATATTATTATAAGAAAACTCAACCAAAGGTAGGTGTCATACCCAAGATCCTCCAAAGCCAAGACACATGCCCACAACACATCCTCCAACTTTTGGATAGTCTAATCTATCTTCCCATATATATAGTTGTGGAAAGCAGTTATGAGGTGTAACTGGGTGCTGAAAGCGTGTTGAAGTCCCCTCCAAAATCATGAGGTAAAATGTAAATCCCTATTCAAGACAAATAGATCTTATAACTCCATGAAATTACAAAAATTCATATATGTACCTCTTGGCCAAGGAATCCATTTCACCCGACTCCTTGATCACTAAGAAGTGGGCCGATTTCGTCAACTGATTCACTATCACCCAAATAGCATCACAAACTCCTTGAGCTCTGGGTAACCCTATGAAGAAATACATTGAGATTTCATCCCATTTACACTTTGGAATATCCAAGGGCTGCAACAAACTAATAGGAACACGATGCCTGGCCTTCATCTGCTAGAAAACCAAGAACTTTACCACAAACTCTGCCAATGCTTGTTTCATCATGGTCCACTAAAACTGCACCCAGAAGCCATGATACATCTTGGAAACTCCGGGATGTACCACCAAAGGTGATTTTTGAAACTCACAAATAACTCCATTACTCATTTACACCATAATAAATAACTTTCCTCAAAACAATATCTGATTCTGACCATCCCATGACCATTCGTCCAGAGCATCACCATGGACAACATGATCATGTATCACCTTTGCCACTGAGTCTCCCCCCTGAGACTCCTCCACTTACTGCATTAGTGAAGACTACACCATCATCTGAAACAAATTTCATTTAATACCATCCACTCTTTCATCTAAGTACAAGGATGCCAACTCATCCAACTATCTCTAAGAATCTGTAGATTCCCAGACAACTTCCTTATACAAATTTCTACTCAAATAATTGGCCATGAAATTTTCCTTTCCTAAGGTGTAGGAAATCTAAAAATTATATTATAGAATATTTTCCGTCCACATACACTATCATAGATTCATATCATGCTGGGAAAAGATATACCTAAATCAATTATGATCCATAAAGACCACAAAGAACTCCACAATGAGGTAATTCCACTGAAACTTTAGTGTGGACACAACGGCTGCTAAATCCAGATTGTAGATGGAATAGTTACATTCATGGGGAAATAACTTCCTAGAACCATAAAAGATCACTACTCACTACTGCATTAGAACGCATCCCAAACCTAGATGGGAAGCATCATCCTCTAGAAACAATAGCACTGGGGCACTGGATGAATTCCTTTCCGGGTAACTGAACACTGCCTGACACTGATCTCTCCACACAAAAGCTTAATCCTTCTTATCCAAATCTATCAATGGGGCAACAACTTGGGAGAAATCGGGTACAAACCACCAATAATACCTTGCAAGACCAAGGAAACTATGAACCTCTACCACATTCTTAGATACTAACCATGAAACAACTACTTCAACCTTTTATGATTCTGCTGCCACACCCTATTGGGACACCACATGCCTGATGAAATATACCTCTCATGTCTAGAACTTTAACTTGGAAAAATTTCATTAGAGATGGTGGCCTCAAAGAACTCACAAGATAGTTCTGAGATGCTCGACATGTCCCTCCTCTAACTTTCAGTAGACCAAGATGTCATCAATGAACATGATGAAAATCTAGTCTAGAAACTCATGAAAAATGGAGTTCATAAGTTTTGTGAACATAGCTGGTGCATTTGTTACACCGAATGACATGACTAAAAACTTGAAGTGCCCATACATATATCTAAAAGTAGTATTTGGGATATCTCCCCCCACCATTCTCCCTCAATTGTTGATATCCATACCACCTATTGATCATAGGAAAAAAACTCTCCCCTCTCAGCTGGTCAAAAAGATCATCTATCCTTGGAAGTGGGTAACCATTTTTTATCATCACCCAATTCAAACTTTAGTAGTCTATACACAACCTCAAACAACCATCTTCCTTCTTCATGAAAAACACTAGATAACCCCACAGTAACACACTGGGATAGATAAATCCTTTATTAATTAGACCATCTATCTAAATCCTTAAATCTCACAACTCGAAAGGCACCATTTGATAAGGAGCCATAGAAATTAGAGAAGCACTAGGTTTCAAGTCTATCCCGAACTTAAAATCACATAAAGGGGGTAGCGTTATAACCTCCTTAGGAAAAATTTTCATGGAATTCCCCAAATACCCTGTGAACCTCCACCATCTCAGCCTCCACTGATTCCACTGAAATCTTTGTTAACAAGGAAAGAAGAGGATCCACACACCAACTGCCCACCTGACAACCCCGTTCACCATCAAAAACCACACATTGACCATCCACATCCAAAAACAAGAATCTCCTCCAGAAGAAGTTGATAAAAACATTTATGTAATACAACCATTCAATTTCAAGGATGAAATCATATGGCTAAATCTATAGAAATAATAGATTCCCACAGGACTGATATGGTCCCATCATCAGTCTACACCCCCAACACACATCAAAAAAGTTGTTCTGGCCTCTGAATAGAATAATAAACATGAGGGGAATGGTATGCCTCTCTATGTCTAGTCCCAGATAATGGTATAGAGTGGGTAAAACAAAAGAGTTAAAAGATACTGAATTAAAAAAATCACAAGCAAGGGTACTGAACAAACTAATCATACCTATTATGATCTCTGGCCCTACTAGAACTGTTTCCCCTACTGCGTGCAACTGACCACACTTGGCTCATCTTATTCACTATTGGATACCGCCTCCAAAAACATGCTTGGGTCTCAGAACCTGAGTATGACTAACATCATGTGGTTGGACTCTAAATTTTCCATATCCCCTTGAGGGAACAAAATCCTGGGGCCCCTGATACTGGAACAACCTAATTGGTAACTACTACCGAGGTTTGCACTGAACCTATCCACCTCAGTCAAACTAATATCAAGGAACTACTAGGCACTGGCTCTGACGATGACCATGAACCCCAAAACCGAAAAAAACAACACAAATCTCATAGGAAAAGTATAAAACCCACCAGCACCAGGAGGCTAGAAGGGAAACTACTGAGGCTGACTCCCTGCTGTTTGATACCTAGAAGGTCCTATCACTTGATATATTCCACTAACAACTCTTCCTATCAAAGAAATATGTTGGCTCCCCTCTCATGATAGACCTCCTCATGAGTGCATCCTCTTAATCACCTTCACCTTCTTCTGAACCTCTAGATATGTTTGAAATGTAAAATGAGTAACAAAATACTAGATAAAAGGCATAGTTCCTCTTCAAGATGTATCACAGGACACTCCTCATCTAGAAAGATATCTGATAAAAAACAAAAAGATACTTGAAATTGATTCCAAGATCCTGTACTGGAATACTCCCTTGCTAAAGGGAGAGTAACTCCTACATTTTCTAAACCTTCATGGTCAATGAATGGAACTCCACTCAGAACTCCTTCTGGAAGTCTACCCACAAAACATCTTCCTCTTTCCTCTCCTCGAGGTACATCATCCAGCATAGACATGAAACTCCCCACATCTGACTGACTGCCAAAGGGACCCAGTATCCCTATGAGGACCAGATAAAACTAAAGGCGATCTCAAACTCCTCCAACCAGCCCTCTATCTCCACATATGAAGTTCTTCCATCATACTTTCCCAAAGACTAATGATGGGAATCACACAATTACCCCTACCACTAATCCTCCTCCTCAGCTGGTTCAACCATAAAACAATCAACTAGATCAGCATACTAAACCTCCACTACCTGATCCATACACAGACAATGTATAGGATCCATAACTGAAAGGTAAACAAAAAATTTCCGAATCCCGATAGTATTTAATTTTATTAATTCTTATTTCAATTTATTTTATTCATTAATTTTAACCTTTAGAAAAAACCCCAATTAAAACATTAATAGAAGTCATTTTGATGCATGTACCTTTCCTAGGTCTCTACCCTACAAGAATTTAGGTCTTACTTGGATGTTTGATAAACTCAGATTCCATGAACTAAATCATGGGGGCCCTAAAATCCCATGTACAAGCTAGTCTCCCTAGCCAATGTCATGAAAAAAGGTCAATTGGAACTATTTTCATACCATCCAATGAAATCCACACTTTTCATAACTCCAAACTCTATCCTTTATTTCAACCATCACCTCTGATACCACTCTATCACAACCCCCTATCTCAAAAGATACCCCTCCTGGGATGGAAATGAATAAAGGGAGATAACGACCCCGGATTCCTACCTTCAATAGGGCCTCAGTTGATGACTAGCACCAAGGGTGTACAATTCTCACAGTGTGGGAGGCATTATCCTTTTTAGAAAAACAAGATCGTGAGATAAGATGAATCATCCATAATGAAACTTTAAGACATAATATAAAATAAATCCAAAATCCATCCCAAATGTATGTGTAAAAATAGAGTTGTTACAATTAAAAAGTCTCCAAGGTAAATGCTAAAAGTAAAGCTAAGCAGTGACACAACAGCTATCAAGATTTGAGCTAGTAAGGTCTGAAACAATCCTAAAAATCATTCTAGAAACCTGAAAATATTTTATATATGTAGGTTGAGAAAATAATTATACTTAGTAGGAAAACCAAAGTATCTCATACACATATGAAAGTGGAAAACTAATGCACCTATGGGAAAACATTAAATTAAACAACACCTAAAAAGGAATACTAACCATCCTATCCTCACCAAGGAACACTCACCAAATAACATAAGTCATGTGATATAATATAAATCACATTGATGATAGGGTACCCTGCATCACTTTCCCACTAGTATACTACTCTCTCCCAATATTGAACATCCTGGTGATTCCACCCTTTCTATGTACCACAACACATCCCACCCACACACTCTAGATCCACAAACCACATCACAGCCTACCCGCACACACCTAGGCCTCACAACACAACCCTCCTGCACACACCTGTTCTATAAACTACATCATATCTCATCCCGAAGACACATGGGAAAGAACATCACCTCTCATCCCGAAGACACCTGGGAAAGAACAAACCACTTCACTCAAAAACACCTAGGACATCACATCTCACCTAGAGACACCTCATCCATATCAACTTACATCTAAGACACTAATAGACCTCTGGCCATCAGATATTGTGCCATACTTACCTTTCCTAGAATAGAGAGAGCAGAAAAGAGCAAGAACCCATCCATCCATACTCCTGACTAGATTTTGGGAAAGGAACCCTCCCTCATGATGATGGGGGTGTTCAGAAGATATTACTCAACTAGGATGGGGTGCGTATAGAAATGAAAAATTAAACACAAGTATATACATATATGATTCCAAACACTCAAACCCAACCTATGAGATCTCAGAAAACCACCAAAACATGACACTGTCAACTCTACTAATACCTCTAAATGCACAACACTACACAACAAGAAACAAAACCCATTTCAAATTCCTTGGAAAATTTATTTAACAATTTCCATTCTTTATTAAACAATTCATTTATCCATTACATCATCTCCTGGGAAACTACGAAGCACAATACACAACAATAAACACATTAAAAGTCATTTTAGAAGGAAAAGAGACCAATTAATAATTAAGTCATCATCTCATTTCCTCCCCATTTAACACACATTCATTGATATATCATTTATCAATATATAGATACAGGGTGAATAATTCTACATATTATCAATGGAGAAGCAACCATACCAATCTCCACTATCCTTATTCAATTTCATCCATCCAAATTTATCCTTAAAACAAAAAACAACCTGAAACTCACAAACACATCCAACAACATATCAAACCACAACCATTTTTATGGCATTATGAAAACGTATACCACAACTAGAATACCATATAAACAAAATAAACTCCCTATGCATAGCAGTTCCCACAACATCATCACCACACGAACCATGACAAAACATATTAAGATTTATCAAGGCATCCCTCCTATAATTTTAACTTTTTAATTCAGTGGTTATCACAAAACAATATGATCATGGGGATCCATTAATTAGTCGAGTATACATGGATAACAATTTTCATATATAATCCTTCAACATGAAAAAAAAACATTACATAAACCATTTTTTTCAAAAACAAGGACCCCAAATGACCATGATTTTTAGTGGGTAGTTATCCTGTACAAATTAATATATCAACCAAATACAAAACACAATAAGAACATAATTAACTTTTCCCAACCCCTGTATATTGATCTTAAACATGTTTCACTATATTTATTAATTTGGTAATAAACTATCCTCACAAAGGAAAACATTCATAAAATAACTTCAAATGATACACAATTAAGAAAGAAGAAAGAAATCTTACTTGAAAGAAATGGAGATCGACACTTCCACGTTTCACAAACGTAGGGGAGTGCAAGCAGCAGGAATAACTCAGAATAAAAAATGAACCAAAAGCAACAAAAACATACTAGATTCTTATAGTAAGAAGGGGTTAGGGAGTCTCACACCAAGAGAAATCGAGAAGGAATAACAGGGGGGAGGTATCTTGGCCTTCGAAAATAAAAAAAAGATGCGGTCTAGATATGTTTTTGATTTTCCATTAAAGGTGGATTTGGTTAATATTACAAAATCTGACCAATTAAAATCCCCAATTCCCTTATTAATTTAATGATATTATTTATGGTATTTGAGTCGATCTCAAAACCCTTCAAACAAGGCCATAAATCATTTAAATGAATGAAGCTGTAAAAAGGGAAAACTGGGAGAAGCTGGAAACACTGTTCATAAGGAACCAATTGGTGTGGTATCGCTCGGTGAGGCTCTTCTCATGAGCCACCATTAGAAGAGGCACTGCTGGATGAGCGACCATTAGGAGAGGCACTGTTGGAAGTGTGACCACAAGATGAAAAGTCTACCACTATCAGTGAGTCACCTCAAGGCGAGACACAGCTATACAAGGAACCACTGGACGAGTACTGCCAGCGAGCCACTACTAGGGAGTGACCACCAGTAAGTCACCACCAATGACAGACCATTAACGAGGGACTATTAGTGAGTGACCATTAGTGAGTCACCACTATCCAGCCACCATCAGCGAGCCACCACCAGTGAGCCATTGAAAGCGAGCAACTGCTAGGGTGAGCTACTTCCAGGGTGAACCACCATTGGAAAACTTAGAAAACTATGAATTTTGAAAAGTGTTAAAATGAGTCACCTTGACCTTCCAGAACACCTCATACACTGGATTATCAAAAAGTAATGGATATGTGAGGTTTGGGTTCTTACATATAAAATGAGGTATTTATGGAGGACCTCCAGATCTATATGATATATTACATGGTAAGTACATCTATAATGGTTGTTGTCTTCCCTTATTAGTGAGGTGTTTTATAGAGTATCCATTAGTGAATTCCTTGATATGACTTGAGGAATCTAGAGAAAAAACAACATCAAATCATCACCAAGTAACCATTTGGTTATGTCATTGGGTGTCAATCATATTATAGGATTTAGAGTTAGGTACTAAATCTTTCAATTTGATAGTTTATGACCCTTAGAAGGCTCCCCTATTTAGTGTTCTAGTTTGAAAAAATAGAGTAGTGAAAACCTTCTCCATAGTATACTAAGGAATAAAATCCAAATGTGATAAAAACTTCCATGGTTAAAAGGATACCTTCTCATAGGATCATGGGTGGTCGTATATATGTTGTGGATATCCTATTCTACCACTATGAGATATGTAAGGTATGCATCATCACTCTTGAGATAATATTCCAAATCCTTTTGATATGGTGATAGGGGCCACCTATCCCTTATGAGCTCATCTTTCATATAATGATTAGTGTGTATTCATCTACTTGAGATAAGAAAGGGTGGTTTCGAGAGTTTAGATGACTCCATTGTACATGTATTCCCTCTCCATGAAATTTACCACTTTGAACTGAAGGATCTAGGTTGGGGACAATGTTCATTATAGTTACATAACCATAAAATTCATCATGTAAGTGACATATGTTCTGGGGGCTATCAAATAGTTATGTGAAATTTCATAGGTTTTATCATGGTTTCCCCCATCCTAGTTAGGTATTTTTATGTTTTTTAGTGTTTTCATCGATAATTCCATTTGTATATGATGGGAAATATGGGGTATAAGACCCAAACAAGGAACAATTTAGTGTAGTATCATATGTGAGAATTCATGTTGAATCATATTTTTTCACAAGTAAAGGATTTAACATTGGATTAAATATTTTTTATTTTCATTTCTTTCATTTCCATTTCTTTATGGACCAAATTACCAAAGGCGGGTGGATGTTTTCAAAAGATTATAATCTTTTAAATATTATCTACTGATTTCAAGATTATGGGAGTTTGAATTATCTATGAGGATATTTTCAATTATTTTGATGATTTATTATATATTTAATACAAATTGTTTAAATCCTTCCGGATAATTATACAAGTTACCCACATTGTATAAGAGATCGATTAAAACCATGGATTCATTGAGTACATGAATGTTGTTTCTTGAGAATCATGATCAATAAAAATGCAAGGCTCTTAAAATAAATGATTAGGGGTCTATTTATTTGAAAATACCCATTACCTCCCAAACTATGAAAGGTGGGGTTATAAACTACATAAAATATGGGAAGTTTTATAAAACCATCATCTTTTCACCAAAAATAAAAAAACTCACATCCATAAAGAGATGAATTCCATTAATAAAAAAATTAAATGATTCCATAAATAATTCATGTAACTATAAAGGAAAAATACCTATGCCCTAAAAATGATTCTACCCACTAAATAAATTATTGATTCCACATGGAGGAACCACCTATCCACTTAAAAGTATTACACATTTTGTGTAATTATTTCATTTCCATAAATCGATGAATTATTTACATGGTCACAGATGGATGGATTCCTAATTATTATGTGGAACATATAATTTATATATGTTATAATACCTTAATTTAAACATGATTTCACATTTTAACCTAGTAGTTTTTCAAATTTTATTCAAAAAGTATTTATAACTTTTTAAAGATTTCACAAAACTCTTGGAGTTTTAAAATTTTCAAGGAATTTGACAAAATATAAGTTCCACCATTGGATATCTATTATTATGGATTTAATTTAAATCAATATTTATGGTGTGAATCATGGTTCACTGGGTACAACTAAATTTTGGGTATTTTGTATAATTTTTATAGATTCATTAAAGGTTCCAACATTAATTTTACTAGAAATTGTATTTCAGTTGAAGCATAACCAAGGGAATCCATTGATGCACTGAAATATGAAAAAACATTTTATGTGGGATAAATTTGGATCAAAAGTGACTTAACTATTCCAATGAAACAATTAATTCTAGATCATGGATGGTTTCTTATAATTTTTTGATCGACTAGATTCAATGATTTGAATACAAAAATCGTGTATCTATCTGAGACTCATATTTATAGGGAAGGTAATCAAGTGGCATATTAGATTTTGAAGATAGAGAAACACTTAGGTGAATCTTACTAGACGTTTTGAATCCTTGAGGAATATTTATCTTTAAAATTATATAATATTTTAGGTGACTCATATGTTTAGTATTTTTTCATTTTTATCATAACTTCATTACATTTTTGTAATTTAAGTTTTTTGGGGGTGATTCCTTTATGATCTTCCTCATGTATTTTTTTTAAATTTATCAACAACAATAAAAAAAATAACATAAACAAAAATAATAATATAAAATTGGATTGTTTTAAATCCAAGTATATAAATTGTAAATAATATAATATATATAGTGTGTATGTCAACCCTTCAAAGGTAGGGTTTGGATTGGCCCATTGGGGGCCCTTAGGTGGGTGTGATGTTTCATTTATTATAATCCATCTACCATTATTAAAAGTTCCACATAAGGCACACATGAACCCAAAGGTCTAGGTTATACTATCATCACACATCATATGGATGACTTGCACCCTTCCAAACCCAATTGGTGGACCATGGTAGAAATTCCAATAGTTACAAGTAGAATAATATATTGATCAAAATATTTGAGTAAATATATGTATTAAGTTCATAAATATATCCATGAATGTGTAAATATATATATATATATATATATATATATTTGTGTTTGTGTGTTTGTGAATTAGATATATTAGTCATATTATTAAATTGAATATTAATTTTATTATAATTTTTTCAATGAGGTCATAGAAAAGTTGGTAAAAACCCTTCTCAACACTAATAAGTATTATATTTTATAAACCTTGTGTTCATGTATTCAAAATTTGTTCATCTCCCATTATATTTCTCCCCCTTCTGCTAAATTTTAGAGTAATTAAGATTTTTAGTCATTATTATTTTAAATAAATAAATAAAATTATAATTTTTTTTTGTATTTTCTTGGATATAATAACATTTTTTTATTAAAATTGGTTGAAGTTAAAACATATATATGTGTGTGTGTAGTCCTAAAATGATAGTTTAACAATTTAATATATATTAAATAGAAAATACAGTCAAGTAAAACTTGAAAATATAAATAATAGAAGAATTGGGGTGGAAACATGATTTATTTTTGATGGGGGGATATTGAGGCATGAACCCAAGTTGAGAAAAAATGAAAGATAAATGAAAAAATTGTTACATGGGATAAAAAAGCCTCAATTTTTGATGGTTTGGTAAATTGAATTCAAATGGTTGAAAATTTTGAGAAACATTGTCCCATATCTCGATCTCTCCTCACCCTCCGCTAAATTTACTCTTCAATATCATATATGTTCAAAATATTATCAACATGAATATTAGGAAATCATGACCATATTTATGAAATGAAGTTAGAAACTATCATTTGGTTTCAATTTTTATTAAAATTCAGGATATTTCTCTAAACCCTTCACTTTTATTCACTTTTTCACGGATTTTTTGATTCCTTTAATTTTAGATAGATTAGATGGGTGATATCAATTGAAAAGTTTTAGTTTATTATTTGGAAGATGTATTTAATTCTCATATTTACAATGATTATAGTTTTATGTGTGTGTTAGATAAAACTAAAAGGATGATAAAATCATCCTTTATGATGGTATAAGTTTCTATAGTGATTAGAATCAATAAAAATATATTGATAATTTGTTTACATAAGTATTAAATGGTATATTGTATTTTATTAGTTATCATTTATTTAAATAAATGAATTTTTATTAAAATTAAGTGGATTAAAAGCTAAGAAATTTATATGGTGATTCATTGATAGTATGGATATAACAGGATAACCAGGAAAATTACTATAATTTAACTATATAAGGCTGAGTTAAGAATTGGTATCAAATAACAATTACATATTTTTTATTTAAATTGATGTGTATTGGTAATAATAAAACTTTTTAAATGTGGTGTCATAAGTAATAATAAAAATTCAAGTTTTTAATTTTAATTAAATGATGACATTTTTCTTAAATCAAGGAAAATGTTATTTTATGACACATTTAGTTGAATATAAAAGAATTAATTACTTATACATAGTGGAAATATAAGTTGATATATTTAATGTGTGACAAGGTGTATTAGTAATTATTTATTTGAATACTTGACCATGATGATAATATATCAGAATTTTTTTTATTTCAAATTGTTATAGAATAATTTTAGGGAATTATTGAGAAATTCCTTGAGGTTATGTTATGATTCCATGTTTGGAAGTATGGTGTAATGTGAGTTTACTTAGAGTAGTGATTTATTTTAAAATTTTATTGACGAAGATGGTATTATTGGATGGTGATATAAAAAAATAAGTCCTAATACCTACAATTTGAGTTGAAAATATGATTAGATTTTATTATCTAGAATTCAAGATAAAAACAAAAGTGGATTAATTTTAAATATTAGGGATCATGAATTTTATAATTTTTAGGCTTTAGGATGAGTTCTCGAGAGAAATAATTATTCCTAAAATCAAGATGAGTACATAAGAGGAATAATTATTCATTAAGTCTAGGTTGAGTACTTGATAGGAATATTTTTATCCAATCTTTAACCTGAATGAAAAATAAATCAAAGGTATGAAAATACACGTGACAAAACTTGAGTGGACCTGGTGTCTATCAAAGGTCATGTTTAATGATTTATATAGTTATAGAGAATATTTTTTTTTTGTTTTCAAAGATTATAATATTTAAGAGGGGTGAATTGAAGTTTTAAAGAATCTTTTGAATAAATCTTTCTAAAAACAGAATAGTTTTGATCTAGTAAAATCTGTTTCTATGAATTATAAAAAATATAGAATTAATGTTAAATAAAGAAATAAAATAATAAATTTAGAATATGATGTAACTCTAAATTAAATATAAATATATATAATGGTGAATATTAAACAAGCATATGATAAAAAATATAATAATAAAATTATTATTCCATATCATAATATGAAAGTCCCCAAAACAATATTATTAATAATGGATATCTATGTTCTATCCCTTAAATTTAATTACATTTAATACAAAGTGGATGGAGGATTAAAACTATAACTATATAAAATAGTTTCTATGGAAGAACCTCTTCAACTAGAAGATTATATGGACAAAGATCATATCCAAAGAGATTCACCGAACTAGAAAATTAGAAAAAAACCTACCCCTAAAAATATATAATCTATATAGAATGAAAGTAAAAAATTATTGTTCCTTTATAATGAAACACTCATAAAAAGGCACTAAAAATAACTTAAATAAAAGAATATAAGTGAATTCTCTTGGTATCAGTCATTGACATTGTTATTAAATTGATCAATAAATCTAAAATTACTCTTCAAGATCATGATCCATCCTCTATTTATAGGAATTTGATAAATTGGTTGTTATAATGATATCATTGAGATTTTTAATTTCCATATATAATCTAATACATTTGGTTTATAGATTTATGGATGAGATATTGAAACATTATTTTTTTCCTTAGAAAATCTAATTTTTTTATGTAGATAGTTTAGATAATGAAAAGTTAAAATAAAATAAACACACTGGAAAATTTATACATGAAAGATATAAATTTCATAACTAGAAAAATAGTATATATCCATAGTCTTGTTGCCTATGTATTCTATTAATGTGGATAAATCCCAAGAGGATATATTGAGGTGTAAAGACTATATATATAGCATAGTCCATGTGGATTGGATAATATCCATAGGCACATACCCCTGGATATACAGTCTTTTTAGGGAAAAATTATACTTATGGGTTTTTCATCCGACATCTTATGCATAAGGTTGAACTTACGATACCAATACACTAAAACTCTTATTATACATATATGATCTAATTTTAAATATATATTTTATTATTATTATTAAATTATGTATATTATGGTCACTCTGTGGATATAGTTGACCAATGAAAGGGCTTGTAGCCATAGGAGGATATGCTAGTGGCTATAAAGGGATGGTGCACATACCTATAGCAATTGGAGACTATACATGTGGCTATAGTGGGGGTTCAAGGGCTTGTATCCATATAAAGTGTATTCCTATGTCTATAAAGGGATGGTGTGCAGGCCTTCATCGATAGGTGTATATTCACATGGCTATAGGGGTGGACCGAGGGTATGTATTTATGAGGAGTGTATGCTTATGGAAACTAGGAGATGGTGTATGAGCCTGTAACAATGGGTGGTCTATGTTTCTGGGTACTGGGGGATAATGTGTGGACCTATATCAAGGGGAAGCTATGCATGTGGCTACATAGGGAAGGCCCAGATCCTATGGACACATAAAATCTATGCCCATGGATACACCCTATTTCCCATAGGAAAAAATCTCCAATGTTATTAGTCCGGAATTTGTTTTACATATGGACAAAAAAAATCCCACCTGTGGCTATAACCACGTGGATATAACCATGCTTTGACTCATGTTTCAAATAAACATTAAAATAATGATAAGTGTATTGAGATTATTAAAAATATGGATTCATAAAAATTCATTTATAAAATGACTCAAGAATCCCCCCTTTTGATAATCATTAGACGCAATAAGAAATAATAATTAAATTATTAAAGGAATAAGTTAATATAAGAAACTTACCTATTTAACTAAACATTTTAATATTTGAAAATTTCTCCCCCTGAAAGTGTTCTCACTATGAAAGCATTTATCTCCATTAAAATAAAAACTTATTGTGACAAAATGTCTCCCACTATTTGATTCTTAAAAGTAAACAAATAGGTTTAGTATAAAAAATTTAAAGATAAGAAAAATATATAGAGATAGTAAAACATTTTAATTGAAATTTTAATGAAATTAAATGAAAAGGAAATTAATGATTTATATTTTTTCTTGATTATAATTTATTCATTCTTCTATCTCTATAATCATAAATTATTACATATCACTCTATTTATGATTATTATCAAACTTCTACATAGCCTCAATGTTATTTTCCTCTAACATGGTCAATATTATTTCCTAATTATTAACAACTTCATATTTTTTTTTAATATTATGGAAGTTTTGATTATATTCATCCTTGAGATGAAATAATCCTACTTTCTTTTGAGCTACCCAAACAAGCATTTCTATTTGATTCATAATGGTTTTAGAAGATGTGAAAAAAACATTCTATTGATGAATGATATCGATGAGTTCAATTATTTCTAGGAAAAAAAGATATGAAAATCATATCCATGATTTTGTCCTTGAAATATAATTGCTTTCAAATATATTTAATATTGGTAGAGACATGATGATAACTTTTTATAGGGACTTTTACATCACACATACTTATCATTTATTTTACTTCAGAATGTACAATGTTATCCTAAGAGGGTGTATCATATCAATATTGTAGATTCTCCTCACAAATATTTTCTAAACATAATTGGTCAAATTAAACAACATAATTTACATTATAAAAATTAACATCATCATCTTTATTTTATTATAGTTATAGAACTTTTTTAGATAGACTCATTAGCATTATTATCTATAGTATTCCAAATCAAAGATTTTTTTGAACATATTTTTGACTTTTCTAGAACTGTAGTGGGTATAAAATGATAAATAGAAGATGTATACACATTTAAATTCCTAAATTTTAATTTTATTTTACTATAAGGTATTGAATAAAAACAATTTCTATTCTTTTGGATATTATTCCCCCTGTTTCCTTTCTTCTTAGATGGTTACCAGTGGTTGAAAAAGCCTTGGTCATTTTGATTTATGTGACCCAGTTTTCTTTTTCTTTTATACTTCCATCTATTTTTTGCATCTATCTCTTCTTTTCTTTATTATCACTTTTTTCACAACCTCACATTTTCTTTTCTCAGCCTCATCTTTCTTTCTGTTCTCTTCTTTTTGTTTACATTATTATTTTTTTTTTAATTTAATCATAATATACTTTTGAACGTTATACATTTTTGGTTATGGTCTTATTTTACCTTCCCTTTTAGTTTGGATTTTTATTACATGTTATCTTAATAAACCTATCTTATTTTTGTTTCATTTTATTGAATCCTTTAGCTATGGATAGAGTTCTAATCTATTTAGGATGTTATTTAACTTTATATATTTTATTTTTATTCTCATTCTAGGTCTCTTCTTTCTCCATTCCTTCTCTGTCATTCTGAGTTATGTTAGTTAACAAATCTACCTTATTTTCATTATCATTGTATAAAGTGATATTAAACTCTTTAATATCTTTAAGAAACACACAGGTAGATTATTCAAAATTTAACATCTAGTATAAATTTTTGAAACTTCTTCATGTATATATATAAAAATTCAAGTCTGTATATTATTTATAAACTTAATTTGGGTGATTATTTATTTATTTACTGTATTATATTTAACCTTTGAAGGTTTTCAGAGATAAAAATGTTTATCTTAATTTAATATATATATGTGTGTGTGTGTAAACTCAATTCAGAATACAAATATATAGAAGAATCTATACTTTCACCATGTTTATATCTCCCATTATTATAAAAATAAAATTTTGAAACCATATTAAAAATTCTCTATTAAAGAGCTATATTTTCCATCATATAAATATTATATTTAGAGGGAAATAGATTTATTTTCCCTTCCTCATTTTAAAAATTTCTTGATGGTTTTGAAAGATTATTGGGAACTAACAAATACTATATAACTATTATATATCCAACCATATTCATAAACTAATATAGAGTGATGAAAAATTCATGATATTCTATAGTTTCAAATGAAAAAGTATAATAAAATTGATGAGTTATGGAATTATATAATGGATAAAATTTCTTACATGGTAAATTTATCTGTTATCACTATTGAAACATTATTATACTCTTCATTATAGATCTATTATTGTTTTACCAATCCATATCTATCAACCTTCCATAGATAATCTCTTCATAAGTTATCTTACTTTTTTCTTCTGTTCCTCAAAATTTAATGGAGTATAAAACTATATTGTTTTTTTGAGATAATGAATAATGACTGATCTTAAAGAATTCACACTATGGAAATAGAAACTGAAATGGAAATTTATTAGGGCTATAAGAAAATCACTATAATAAATTTGGAGGGTTGAATACCCTTTATATTGATAGGGCTAATAAATGTTATCCATTGAACTAAAATTGGATGAATGACTAGGACTTGTTCTAGAAAAGAAGGAATATGAATGAATTTTATCAAAAATTTAAATCCTAAATCTTGATGTAAGTTAGTTACCCTTGATATTGAAAATCTAATTAAAAAATAAATGGAAAATAACATATAGTGTAACTGATATAATATTTTTTATTCCAAAGTATATAATTGACCCATAAATATAAAATCATTTATTTATTAATTATATTTACATGATTTACCCTTTTTTAATATATAATCATCTATAAAATTGACTTAGAATATTATATTTTTGATTATATATTCTAGATATTGACCCCTTAAATAATTTTTATACAATAAATGTTCCCCCATTTCTATAATTTTTTCACTGTAATAATGATCAAGCCACAATTTTTAAAATTTTTAATTTTAATATATGACATAATTTTCACCTTTATTTTCCTTTATTTAGAGATAAAAGGTTAAAATCTTAGATTTTTTTTAAAAGTAAATTGTTAACATGATTATATTCATGATTTTTATTGATTTTATCTTTTTTAATTAACATGTATATTGTGTATAATGAATCTTTGGACTTCATGATTTCCAACATACCCCAAATACAAAGTTTGAAAGTATATGGATGAAGTAGAACTATAATATGGTAGGTATAGACTTCTAAAATATTCTCTGGACCTGAAAATGAAAAATTACCTCAACACGTAAGAGTAATTTTCACGCTTCTTGAAAGACATATGAAATAGCCTCTAAGGAAATTACAAATTAAAAGTCTCTTATGAGAAAAAATATGTGTCATTTTCCATTTTATGTAAATTTTTTTTGTAAGGGTGAATCCTCTATTTGATTTGGGTCACCCTAATGGTCTATCAACTTGGTAAGGTCAACTGAATCATTTCATTAGGATGATTGAGTCATTTGATAAGCATTATTTACATTATGTAAGGGTTCTTTTCTATAGTATAATGGTTATCTTGTAGAATGTATCATTTTCTGAAAATTTATGGGTGAAATTAAATAATAAATTTATAGCGGTTCTGTCCTTTCATTAATCAGTAGATGAAGGACACACTGTGAAAATATTAATCACACCACAAGGGGGTTTTATGCATGTGTTAGATATCATGTACAACTATGAGTTGGAATTTCATGGATATTATTTGGTTGTTTATTTCTTAATCTCATATCACTCTATAAGGATTAAAGATAATTCATAAAGAACCAATATGGATTTATGATTAATTAAAGTGCCACATTCTCAACTTGTAATGTGTCTTTTGACTAATGGGTTATTCTCATTCATCAATGCATGAACAAATTAATTAATCCCAATATAAAAATTCCATAAGGAATTCATTCAAAAATTGAAAAAACTAGTGATCATAGGAGAACCTAGTGCGAGATAAATAAGAATCCAGATGGAACCTAAGAACCATTAAGAAGATAATAAAATATAGAACACCCTAAAATATGGTGACATAGATAAATAAACACCTACACATGGAATTATTTCATGTTTTAAGAGAGATTCAGGGGATGGTAAGATCTTATCAAAGTGGATTGAACTCAGTATGATGGGTGATGATTTTACTTTATCATTTCAATTAATATACTCTATCTCAAAATGGAACACACGAGCCATTTAGAATTTCACCTCCCATCATTTTTGAATCCCATTGAATTTGTGTGTTTATTTATCATTGTTTAATCACATAAAATTATATTTTAATGGATAAGGTATTTGGTGGGAACTATTATTTTCTTATGTTTGGATATTTTGTTTCATCCATTATCTATATTTCATGATGCCCCTATACATTCTCCATTACCTCTTCAGTGAAAGGGTTTAAGATTTATTTGGTAGTGATCCCAACTTCTTGAACCCTTATTCAAGGAGAAGGATATTTATAAAGTAGTCATTATATATTATCGTCAGATCCAAATTTACTAAAGGAGAGTGAGTTTTTAGGGTTCTATCTATCAAATGAGGAGAAAATATAGAGAGTTTCTAAGTGACGAATTATGATAAGGTTAGGAGGATAGGGGAATAACAATGGTTAGGCTACTCTACCTCTTTATAATTTCTATAACACTTTTCATATTTATATTGAACACTCACACTAATTAAACATTTAAAATGGGTGGATCCTCATGAAAAAACCTGAGTCACACAATAATAATGTATTTTCCCTCAGTTTTTGATTATTTTATTAATTTAACTGTGAATATCACATAAACATAATGGCACCATTTTGGGAGAGGAAAGAAAATTTTATTTCTTTTTCCTTTTAATTTTTGTTCTAAGGTGTTTTAAATTATTGACCCAAATAAGAACTGATCACCCCTTTTGTTTTGATAAAGATTATGAAGCACTTTCCCAATGATAGAAAGAAAAATTAGTCTCAACCAAAATTTTTAATATGATTTTGAATCAATTCCATTAACAATACATCTATTATTCCCATACTCCCATTTATTTTAATCTTATATAAATCCATTAAAATTTATTAATATAGAGGTGAATTTTTCTTAAAAAAATATAACACATAGATGTAATTTTGAATAAAAATTTTACTTTAAAAACAATCAACTAATTTTACACAATAATAATGTTGATTTCATGTTTAAACAACTACCAATTAAACTACCCCATAAATTTCATAGTTTATCTAGTAAATATCTCAATAAACACTAACAAATTTGAAACTTCCTGCATTGATTTTAATATAAGAGGAGTACTAGAGTCTCAATTCAAATGGAAGTATTTTACATTTACCATGGAGGGTATAATAAAAGAGTGATTATAAAATAGGAAATAGGGACAAATAAAAAATTGGGGTTTTATTTAGTGATCCTTTAATCAATAGTTCTTCCCTATATCCATTAAAACATTAGTGAGGAAGTAAATTTTCATCATAAATAATTCTAGTGGAGAAAAACTTTACGAGTGCTCAAGTGTATTGAAAAAATGGATTTCCAAATGCCCAAATAAACCTGCAGTAGAGAATTAATTCTTGTTTTTAATAAACTAATTAATTTTTGATAATTATTGACACATTTAGGAAGCTTATTTGGGAGTATATCTTAGTGAGAAGTCTCTAACTAGGGATAAGTGACAAACTAAATAGAATTTGCAGAATTCTCGACAATTCAAAAGAAGGAATTATGCTTTAATAGGTATATATGATGTTAAAATTTCAAACTCCCATTTACATGAAACTCAAATTAAATAACTATCCTATTTTTATTATTTTTAGATTTTAATCAAGTAGGTGAAACAAATAACCACACCCCCTCAGGTCTATCAGTTTATAAATCCACTAGATAATTACACAAATTTGTGCCTATATGTATTTGGCCCTGAAATTTTTGATGCCATGTAACAAAGGAAATTATAGCAACCCAGAAATAATGGTTTCAATAATTATTCTATTCTATAATATGGAGCAAGAATAAAAAGTCCACAATTCCAATAAATATTTAAACATCAACCATTCCAAAAGATGAGAAGTAAAATCCAAAAAACTTATAAATTATCAACCCCATGGGAAGTATCAAGAGAAATATATAAAGGATTTACCAAAATATATTATGGAATATTGATGAAACAAAAAACTACCCTATAAGATCAAGGTAATCAACTAATGAAGTTTAAATACCTATTTGAGTAGTTGTTTTCCACTTTAAACACTTTGATGAATCCAGGATCTGGTAATATTCTTTCTCATTTTGTTCCCAAAACTAGAGGTAATGTAAGTTATATTAGTTTGAGAATTTGTATTGAAGTACAAATTATCCTAAATATAAAAAAACATATCCAAACTAACTCACAATGAAGGAGGATATACTTCAATAAAAAGACTGACAATAAAGGAGGGGGGAAAGTAAATGGTGAAAGTAATACTAGATCTCCTACCTCCATTTCAATTGAGGATGATCCAAATGCTAAATATATTTTCTAATTCCTTGATCAATGATTTTCTTGAGACATTATAGAATATCAAAATTCAAATATATCTTTTCAAAAACATTAACCCAATACCCTGTTATGAAAATTTTATAAAGTAAATTTATATAAATATGAGGTGATTTCATGATAATGAAGAGTAAGTTTAAGTAGAAATTTATCTTCCTTAATCTACCCTCACCTTTACAAAAAATTCCAAGACCCAGGTACCTTCACTATATCATGAACCACTGGTAAATCATTTTCATTAATACTTTTTGGGATCTTGAGACTTATATAAATTTCAATTTATTAATATATATACTATTTCTTTCCTTTTAGAGATCTCAAAATAATAAGGGCAGTGATCCATTTAGATAACTAAACAAAAACATTCCTATTTAGTGTTCAAGAGAATGTAATAATTAAGGTGAATGATCTAATTTTCCAAGATTATTTTTATTCCCAAAAAATGGAGGTGGAATGAGGTAATTCTCTTGCACCTATTATTCATAGTAGATATTTCTAATTACCAAAAATTTAAAAAAATGTGGTAGAAAGAACAATTTCAACAGAAATTATTAAGGATGTTGTTTATTTTAATATTCTAAATTCAATGAGCTTTCCCCTATAATAACACTCTATTATGGAAATTAAACAATACATTTATTCAGAGTATAATAATTTTTTAAATGAGATTTTGAAAATTGGAAACAAAATAATGTATTTAAAATGTTTGGAAGAAAAAACATCTACTATTGAAATCATTATGGAAAAAGGCAGAATATGACACTGATGATGGTGAGGATTATAGTGATAATTTTGATTTCCTGTTTAAATTTGACAATGAATACTATTATAGTATTCCTTTCATAAATGACATTAAAATAGAATAATTCTCAATGGTACCCTTACTAATAAAACCACTATAATTGGAATAAAAATCTCTTCTAAATAAATAATAATAATCATACCTAATTGATTAAAACCCACTTTATTATAATTATAGAAAGTAATATTCAACCAAATCATGATATATAACAACTATAAATTAAAAAAACACATCAAATTAATTGGATGTACCCTTTAATACATACCTAGAATAATTATTATAGTTTTCATGTTCCATATTTTACGTGATAATCATTATAAATCTATAATAAAACCTGAAATGAGAAATAACCCTACACTACTCACTATTGTAAAAAAGAGGAAAAATTTATGAAATTAGGAATAATATACACCTTAACCAATTCATAGTGGGTGAGTACGAACAATTTTTTACCAAGAAAACATGACTCATACTCATTGAAAATTATATGAATGAACTTGAGCCAATAAAAATTTAAAACAGTTAACAATGTGTGTCAATTTTAGGAAGTTAAAAAAAATAAATTGAAAATATCACTTCCCCATTCTTTTATTAATCAAAATTATTGAGAATATAGTAAGTAAAACACGTTATTATTTTATATATGGATTTTTTGGTAACCAATAAATTCCCATTTGACCAGAAGATAAGGATAAAATGACCTTCACTTGTGTATATGATAAAGTTTCATACATAGAAATACCATTTGGACCATGCCACACACCAAGTAAATTCCAATGATGCATATTAAGTATTTTATTTTACATTATTGAGGAATTATTTTAGGTATTTCATTATGAATTATCTATTTTTGGAACTTCATTTGAACTTTTCCTTTCAAACAAAATCATGGTTTTGATAAAAAATCATTGAAAAGAATGGGTTTTGAATTTTAAAAAATGTCACATCATGGTTGCAAATATTATTGTCCTAGGACATGTTATTTTAGAAAAATGGATTGAGTTGGATAATTCTAAATTTGATATAATCAACTCTTTTCCAAACCCTACTATTTTATGTTATTTGTTGTCATTTTTTGGGCCATGTTGGATTCTATAGGATAATGATTTCTTTTTCAATAATAAATGTAGGATGACATTTAATGATCTATAAAAGAGTCTCACCAAATTAAATTTCTATACTAGAAGTTACATTTATATTTTTTATGTGATACAAAAAATCAAATATTAGGAGTTGTTTGTCATAAAATTTGGAAGGGTAATCACAAATTATCACATATTCCAATAAATTTTTTGATTTGGATCAAGTGAACTACACAACAATGAAGAATAGGTTTTTTTAATATTTTCACTCTTGATAATTTTTATTTATATCTATTAGGAAATAAAGTAACTTTGTTTCCATATCATGAAATACTATGTTACCTACTGAATAAAATATAAGTGAAACTTAGGTTACTGAGATGGATGCTCAAAGATTTGGAGTTCACTATAGAAATTAATGATCAGAATGGATATGGGATCCTTATACCTGATCAAAATAGTTTAATTCTACACATAATTGAGATATAAATACCATATGAGGCACCATTTCATGTTTTCCATCTATGTGAGAAACTTTAAACATTCTTAAGAAAGTCTTCATTTCATGGAGACCTATACAATTATTTAGACACTACAAATTTTCCTTCCCCTCTAAGTAAAAATTGCATTTCATGTAAATTAGGCTCAAAATATCTTTTTAGGAGGATCTATAAGATTGAAAAAATCTATAATAATATTTTCTCATCTCTCCATACTACAAAAGAAATATTCTCCTCCCTGAATAGCTTGAGTAGAGTTGTCATAACTTTCAACTGGTCAACCTATTCCTAGGAAACTCCTTCTACAGCTTCTCCTACCTGAATAGCTTGAGTAGAGTTGTCATAACTTTCAACTGGTCAAAATATTCCTAGGAAACTCCTTCTACAGAATCTGCCTCAATTAATCCTGATGAGATGAATGCAAACCACCTATAACAACATGGAGATACTATTTGACTATAGACTAGCTTGAATCAGCATTAACTAAATCTGAGGGAGGTGGAGCACTAGATGTAGATGCAACAATAGGAGGTTACTTATTACTCAAAATTCCACTGAAATATAAAAGAAGTATATCTCTGAAACATTATAAATATACTATGGATACAAAATCTGAAGTCACTAGGGAAACAAATCTCTCAACAGTAGGTAAATCAGCCTCTACAGATTATGATTTGGTAGGTAAATCTATGGGAAAAGTCTGAAGCTCACCTGCTTAGTCAATCTGCTTAACTAAGGATCCCTTAGGATATGTGAATGGGATGTGTAGAGGGGATGTTGTACAGGGGGTCCAGCAGGGGAGGGGGGCTTCTGTCCAGGGGGTGAAGAGATGGGGGGGGGGGTGTCCAGGGAGGTCCATCCGGGGGGCTGCTGTCCAGGGGGTCCAGCAGGGGGGGGGGTGGCTGTCCAGGGGGGTCTAGTGTGTGTGTGTGTGTGGGGGGGGGGGATGGGGGGGGGGGGGGTCCAGTAGGGGGGCCAGGGGTGTGAAAGGGGGGAGCTAGGGGGTGTGTGCAAGGGGTGCAAGGATGTGTGGAGGGGGGGGGGGTGGCTGTTGTCCAGGGGGTACGGGGGGGGGGGGGGGGGTGTCCATCAGGAGTGCAAGGGAGGGGGTGTCCAACAGGGGTGGTGCAAGGGTCCAGGGGGGCTATTGTCCAGGGGGTCCAATAGGGGGGGGGGCTGCTGAATTGGGGGTCCAACAGGGGGGGCTGCTGTCCAGGGGGTCCAGTAGTGGGGGGGGGGGGGAATTCTGTCCAGGGGGACTAGAATGGGATGCTGCTATCCCAGGGGGTCCAGCAGGGGGCTGCTGTTGTCCAAGGGGGTCCATCAGGGGTGGGGGTGGGGGTCTGCTATCCAAGGGGGTCCAGTAGGGGGTAAGGGGTGTGCAATGGGGTGTGTGCAAGGGGTTCAAGGGATTTGTGTGTGTGTGTGGGGTGGCTGCTGTCTAGGGGGTGCAAGGGGGGTGGTGTCTAGCAGGGGTGGTGCAAGGGGGGTCCAGCAGGGGGGCTATTGTCTAGGGGGGTCTAGCAGTGGGTTTCTGCTATCTAGGGGGTCCAGTAGGGTGCTTCTGCTGTCCATGGGGGTCTAGTAGGGGGCTGATGCTGTCCAGGGGGGTCCAGCAGGGTGCTGCTACTATCCAGTGGGGTCCAGCAAGGTGCTGCTGTAGTCCAGGGGGGTCCAGCAAGGGGGGGGGCTGCTATCTAGGGGGGTCTAGCAGGGGGGCTGCTGTCCAAGGGGGTCCAGCAGGGGGTGGAGGGATATTGTCCAAGGGGGTCCAGTAGGGGGGGTGGCTGCTATCCAGGGGGGTTATGAAATGGGAAGGGTTTTAGCCACAATTTCGAATCGTGGCTAAAACCCTATAGGCACGGTTCATTGAACTGTGGCTGGTATTGGCATGGCTATAGGGCCAAACCTATATCCATGGTTGGAAATTTGGATATAGGGCTATATCCATGGTTCGAAACCATGGCTATAGGTTTGGACCTATAGCCATGACAATACCAGCCACGGTTCAATTAACCGTGGCTATAACCTATGGCCACAGTTTGTGGGTTTATAGCCACCATTACAAACCGTGGCTATAACCGAATTTTCTAGTAGTGTCTCTTCTTTCTCTTTTCCTTCTCTCTTATTCTGAGTTCTTTTAGTTAAAAAATCTACCTTACGAGAGGCTTACCGAAGCAAACTTGAGTGCTTTCTTCTCAACGGAGGTAGTTCGAGGATGCGAGTAGGAGTGAAAGGGAGATGAGCACAACCATTCAGTAGATGAAACACCAAGTTAGAAGACAAGGAGGAGGAAGGGGAGGAAGGACTATTTTTTACTACCTCTTCCCATAAAGACTTGATCAGAAAAGTGGATGAATGAAAAGAGGATGACTATGGAGTCCTTGAGCCATCTGAGGCCAGGGGAGCAGAATGGTCAGTCCTTGGTTCTGCATTTAAGCTCTGAAGAAAAAGTGATAGAACAGGTCCTATTGCTCAATGCTAATGAGGTGTAGGATGCTAGAATGAATGGGAGACCTCTTGAGGTGTTCCTTAATGAAGATAAATATTATTGGATTGATAAACAAGACTCAATTTTGGTAGGGGGATTTAATCATGGAAAGATCAGCGTTGAGGAGTACATTCAGACTTAGGACTAGCTTGTGTCTATTTTTGAGAAATGGATATTGGAAGAAGCATAATTTAAACAATATTCATTAACATGGAAACTATTTAGGGAAACATACTTGGGTAATATTAAATTTCTTGTTAGCGACTTAGTTTAAGCTGGTGTTTTTGGTTGGCTGGTGTGAGTGACTGGATTGTGTGAGATGGGGTTGCTTCGGGTCACCTTTTTCTTATATTTTTAGTTTAGTTTATGCTTGTTTAAATCATGATACTTGGACTAGCTCTAGAAGGGGATTAGAGCACTAGGTATTTATTGATGCAGGTCTCTTGGAATTGTATGCTTGAGAGGGTATAGCTTCGCCATCAGTTCTATGCCCGTGCTTCTGTATGGGACTGCTTACTGAGGGGTCCTATGTTGGTGAAGGCTTGTTTTTGGTATACTTGCTGGGATGGGGCGGTCTGATAGTTTTCTTTGGCTGTATGTGGTTTCTCACTTTTCCTTTAAAAATTGTTTTATAATAAAAAAATTAACTTTCACTCAGTCTATACTTTCATCATGTTTATATCTCCCATTCTTATAAAAATAAATTTTTGAAACCATTTTAAAAATTCTCTATTAAAAAGCTATATTTTCCATCATATAAAGTTTATATTTAGAGGAAAATAGTTTTATTTTCCCTTCTTAATTTTCAAAATTTCTTGATGGTTTCAAAAGATTATTGGGAACTAACAGATACTATATAACTATTATAAGTCCAACCATATTCATAAACTAAAATAGAGTGATCAAAAATTCCTGATATTCTATAGTTTCAAATGGAAAAGTTTAATAAAATTGATGAGTTATGGAATTATATAATGGATAAACTTTCTTAAATGGTAAATTTTTCTATTATCAATATTGAAACATGATGATCCTCTTCATTATAGATCTATTTTTTTTTACCAATCTGTGTCAATCAACCTTCCATAGATAATCTCTTCATAAGTTATCTTACTTTTTTCTTCTGTTTCTCAAATTTTTATGGAGTATAAAACTATATTGTTCTTTTGAGGTAATGAATAATAAATTATCTTAAAGAATTCACACTTCAGAAATAGAAACTGAAATGGAAATTTGTTGGGGCTATAAAAAATCACTATAATAAATTTGGAGGGTTGAATACCCTTTATTTTGACAGGGCTAATAAATGTTATCCATTGAACTAAAATTTGATGAATGACTAGGAATTGTTCTAGAAAAGAAGGAATATAAATGAATTTTATAAAAAATTTAAATCCTAAATCCTATTGTAAGTTAGTTACCTTTGATATTTCAAATTTAATTAAAAAATAAATGGAAAATAAAATATAGTGTAACTGATATAATATTTTTTATTTCAAAGTATATAATTGACCCATAAATATAAAATAATTTATTTATTACTTATATTTACATGATTTAGCCTTCTTAATATATACTCATCCATAAAAATTATTTTGAATATTATGTTTTTGATTATATATTCTAGATATTGACCCCTTAAATAATTTTAATACAATAAATTTTCCCCCTTCCTATAATTTTTTCACTATAAGAATGATCAAGACACAATTTTTAAATTTTTTATTTTAATATATGATATAATTTTCACCTTTATTTTCCTTTATTTAGAAATAAAAGTTTAAAATATTAGATTATTTTTATTACAAAAGTAAATGGTTAACATGATAATATTCATGCTTTTTATTGATTTTATCTTTTTTAATTAACATGGATATTGTGTATAATTAATCTTTGGCCTTCATGATTTCCGACATGCCCCAAATACAAAGTTTGAAAGTATATGGATGCAGTAGAACAATAATATGGGAGGTATAGACTTATAAAATATTCTATAGACCTGAAAATGAAAAATTACCCCAACATGTAAGAGTAATTTTCACACTTCTTAAAATTCATATGAAATAGCCTCTATGGAAATTACAAATTAAAAGTCTCTTATGAGAAAAAATATGTGTAATTTTACATTTTTTAAGGGAATTTTTTTTGTAAGGGTGAATCCTCTATTTTATTAGGGTCACCCTCTTGGTCTATCAACTTGGTAAGGGTAACTGAACCATTTCATTAGGATGATTGAGTCATTTCATAAGTGTTATCTATATTCTGCAAGGGTCCTTTTCTATAGTGTAATAGTTATCTTGTAGAATGTTTCATTTTATGAAAATTTATGGGTAACATTCAATAATAAATTTATAGAGGTTCTATCCTTTCATTAATCAGTAGATGAAGGACACACTGTGAAAATATTAGTCACACCACAATGGGGTTTTATGCATGTGTGAGATATCATGTACAACTATGAGTTGGAATTTCATGGATGTTATTGGGTTGTTCATTTCTTAATCTCATTTCACTCTCTAAGGATTAAAGATAATTCATAAACAACCAATATGAATTTATGATTAATTGAAGTGCCACATTCTCAACTTGTAATGTGTCTTTTGACTAATGGGTTATTCTCATTCATCTATGCATGGCCAAATCAATTAATCTCACTATAAAGATTCCATAAGGAATTCATTCAAAAATTGAAAAAACCAGTGATCATATGAGAACCTAGTACGAGATAGATAAGAATCTAGATGGAACCTGAGAACCATTATGAAAATAATTAAAGCTAGAACACACTAAAATCTGGTGACATGGATAAATAAACACCTACACATGGAATTATTTCATGTTTTAAGATAGATTCAGGGGATGGTAAGTTCTTATCAAAGTGGATTGAACTCAGTATGGGGGGTGATGATTTTACTTTATCATTTCAATTACTATACTCTATCTGAAAATGGAACACTGGCCAATTTATGGGTGATCCATGTAGAATTTCACCTCCCCTCATTTTTGAATCCCAGTGAATTTGTGTGTTTTTTATCCTTATTTAATCACACAAAATTCTAGTAAAGATCTCAATAAAAACTTTTACGAGTTTGAAACTATCTGTATTGATTTTAATATAAGAAGAGTACTAGAGTCTCAATTCAAATGGATGTATTTTACATTTACCATGGAGGGAATAATAAAAGAGTGATTATACAATAGGAAATAGGGAGAAATAAAAAATTGGGGTTTTCTTTAGTGATCCTTTAATCCAGAGTTCTTCCCTATATCCATTGAAACATTATTGAGGAAGTAAATTTTCATAATAAATAATTCTAGTGGAGAAAAACTTTATGATTACTCAAATATATTGAAAAAATGTATTTCCAAATGCCCAAATAAACCCACAATAGATAATTAATTATTATTTTTCATCAACTAATGAATTTTAGATAATTATAGAAACATTTAGGATGCTTCTTTGGGAGTATATATCAGTGAGAAGTCTCTAACCAGGGATAAGTGACTAACTGAATAGAATTCCAAGAATTCTCAACAATTCAAAATAAGGAATGCTACTATAATAGGTATATATGATGTTAAAATTTCAAACTCTCCTTTACTTGAAACTCAAATTTAAGAAATATCCTATATTTTATTATTTTTAGATTTAAATCAAGTAGGTGAAACAAATAACCACACCCCCTCAGGTCAATCAGGTTATAAATCCACTATATAATTACACAAATTTGGGCCTATATGTATTTGGCCCTGAAACTTTTGATGCCATGTAACAAAGGAAATTAAAGCAACCAAGAAATCATGGTTTCAATAAGTATTATATAATGTAATATGGAGAAATAATAAAATTTCCACAATTGCAATATATATTTAAACATAAACCATTCCAAAAGATGAGAAGTAAAATCCAAAAAAACTTATAAATTATCAACCCCATGGGAAGTATCAAGAAAAATATATAAAGGATTTACCAAAATATATTATAGAATATTGATGAAATCAAAAACTACCCAATAAGATCAAGGTACCCAACTAATGAAGTTTCAATACCTATTTTAGTAGATGTTTTCCACTTTAAACACTTTGATGAACCAAGGATCTGGTAAGATTCTTGCTTGTTTTGTTCCCAAAACTATAGGTAATGTAAGTTCTATTAGTTTTAGAATTAGTATTAAAGTCCATAATATCCTAAATATAAAAAATGTATCCAAAATAACTCACAATGAAGGAGGAGATATTACAATAAAAATACTGACAACAAAGGAGGGGGGAAAGTAAATGGTGAAAGTTATACTAGATCTACTACCTCCATTTTCATTGAGGATTATACAAATAATAAATATATTTTCTAATTCCTTGAATAATTATGTTCTTGAGACATTATAGAATATAAAAATTCATATATCACTTTTCAAAACCATTAACCCAATACTTTATTATGAACATTTTATAAAGTAAATTTCTATAATGATGAGGAGATTTCATGAAAATTAAAGAGTAAGTTTAAGTAGAAATTTATCTTCCTTAATTTATCCTCACCTTTACAAAAAATTCCAAGACCCAGGTACCTTAAATATATCATGAACTATTGGTAAATCGTTTTCATTAATACTTTTTGTGATCTTGAGACTTCAATAAATTTCAATTTCATAATCTATCTACTATTTCTTTCATATTAGAGATCTAAAAAAAATAAGGGTGGTGATCCATTTAGCTAACTAAAAAAAGACATTCCTATTTAGTGTTTAAGAGAATGTAATAATTAAGGTGAAGGCTCTAATTTTCCAAGATTATTTTTATTCCCAAAAAATGGAGGTGGAATGGGTTAATTCCCTTTCACATATTATTCATAGTAGATATTTCTAATTACAAAAAATTAAAAAAAAAATTGATATAAACAACACTTTCAATAGAAATTATTAAGGATGTTATTTATTTTATTATTCTAAATTCAATGTGCTTTCCCATATAATAACACTCTATTATGTAAATTGAACTATACATTGATTAAGAGTATAATAATTTTTTAAATGAGATTTTGAAAATTGGAAACAAAATAATGTATTTAAAATGTTTGAAAGAAAAAATATCTACTATTGAAATCCCTATGGGAAAAGGGAGAAAATGACACTGATGATGGTAAGGATTATAGTGATAATTTTAATTTACTATTTAAATTTGATAATGAATAGTATTATAATATTCCTTGCATGAAGGCTATGAAAATAGAAGAATTATCATTGGGAACGTTACTAATAAAACCACTATAATTGGAATAAATATATCTTCCAAATAAATAATAATAATCATACCTAATTGATTAAAACCCACTTCTTGTAATTATAAAAAGTAACATTCAACCAAATCATGAGATATAACAACTATAAATTAAAAAAAGCACATCAAATTAATTGTATTTTCACTTTAATACATACTTAGAATAATTATTATTGTTTTCATGTTCCATATTTTACATGATAATGATTATAAATCTATAATAAAACAAAAAATGAGAAATAACCCTACACTACTCACTGTTGTAAAAAAGAGGAAAAATTTATGAAATAAGGAATAATATATACCTTAACCAATTCATAGTGGGTGATTAAGAACAATTTTTTACCAAGAAAACATGACCCATACTCATTGAAAATTATATGAATGAACTTGAGGCAATAAAAATTCCAAACAGCTGAAGATGTGTATCAATTTTAGGAAGTTAAAAAAAATAACTTGAAAATATCACTTCCCCATTAATTTATTAATCAAAATTTTTGAGAGGATAGTAAGTAAAACACGTTATTATTTTATATATGGATTTTTTTGGTAACCAATAAATTCCCATTTGACCAGAAGGTAGGGATACAATGACCTTCACTTGTCTATATGAGAAATTTACATACCTAGAAATACCATTTGGACCATTCAACACACCAACTAAATTACAAGGGATCATAGTAAGTATTTTATTTTACTTTATTGAGGAATTATTATTGGTATTTAATTATGAATTAGCTATTTTTATAACTTCATTTTAACATTACCTTTTAAACAAAATCATGGTTTTGAAAAAAAATCATAGAAAAGAATGGGTTTTGAATTTTAAAAAATTTCACATCATGGTTGAAAATATTATTGTCTTAGGCCATGTTATTTTAGAAAAATGGATCGAGTTGGATAATTCTAAATTTGATATAATCACATCTTTTCCAAACCCTAATATTTTATGTTATTTGTGGTCATTTTTTGGGCCATATTGGATTCTATAGGATAATGATTTCGTTTTCAATAATAAATTTAGGCTGACATTTAATGATCTATAAGAGAGACTCACCAAATTAAAGTTCTATACTAGAGGTTACATTTATATTTTTTATGTGATGCCTAAAATCAAGTAGTGGGAGATGTTTTTCATAAAGGTTGGAAGGGTAATGACATATTATCATTTATTCCAATAAAACTTTCGATTTGGATCAAGCGAACTACAAAACAATGAATAATAGGTTTTTTTAATATTTTCACTCTTGAAAATTTTTATTTATATCTATTAGGAAATAAATTAACTATGTTTCTAGATCATTCAATACGATGTTACCTACTGAATAAAACATAAGTGAAACCTAGGTTGCTGAGATGGATGCTCAAAGATTTGGATTTCAACCTGGAAATTAATGATCAAAATGGATATGGGATCTTTATACCTGATCAAAATAGTTGAATTCTACACATATTTGAGATATAAATACCATATGAGGCACCATTTCATGTTTTCCCTCTAGGTGAGAAACTGTAAACATTCTTAAGAAAGTCTTCATGTCATGGAAATCTATACAATTATATGGACACTACTTATTTCCCTTCCCCTATAAGTAAAAATCATATTTCATGTAAATTAGGTTAAAAATATCTTTTTAGGAGGATCTATACATGTGTAAAATTCTCAATGACCAAGTTATTAGAAGATTATCTCTTGAGAGTGAGAATATTTTTCATCTATAAAATTTTTAACACACTCCCATGTGGAAGGAATTTTAGTTCCCAACGAATATCCATAAAGATACTTGACTATAAAATTTAATATCCTAGTATTTTTTAATATTCACATGAGTTTATTAAGAAATTATAGAAGTGTAATTTTTTTATAAGAATTTCCAAAAGACATGGGATATATAAATAGATAATGAGATTCTATGAAATTTTTAATAGTGGGGGAATAAAATTAATGGGGTTATTTCAAATGTATTTTGTATGTATTCAAATTTTATTAATATTTTATTATAGTTCAAAGTTGGTTTAAGAAATTTATACTTGAACTGATTAATTATTGGTTGTTCTTGATTTTTTTAGATCCCAAATTTTATACTGGTTTAGTGTACCCAAAGACATTATATGAGAATAGGGAACTCACTTTTGTGACCAAAGTATATAGGCACTGGGGAGAAATTATGGGGTAAATAACATAACCTTGAAACCATATCATCTGAAAGTAAATAGGAAAATATAAGTTTTGAAATTTGAGGTTAAAAAGATATTGTAAAAGGCTATTCAAATTAATTGAACGGAATAACAAAAGAAACTGGAGGATATGTTTTTGGAATATAGGATTCTGTTCAAGAAACCTTGTGTTATGTTCCCATATATGAAATTTTTTTATTAAATTTTACATCTCCTTGTAGATCTCATATATAAATTTTATTATGTTTTTAATCAAGTGGCCTTGAATATTGAAATATTATGGGAATAAAGGAAATATCAGTTCAAATACTTATAATAGTTTTCGATAGATGACCATGAAAATTTATAGATTTATAAGGAAAGTGAAATGGAACTGCATGAACAAATCATAATCATAAGGTGCTTCAATTTTAGCGATCACGTGTTTCTATTCACATCAAGGATGAAGCTCATGCTAGGTAAGTTTCATTATAAGTTCAATATCCCTTATTTTGTTACTAAGGTATTTTCTTGTGGTGTTTCATGAGAACTTTCTAAGTATACTCATGTAGGATTCCACTATTCTCCCTACTACTTATGAATAATTATACTTGGTTTTATCCTTCCTAACTACAAGTTTTTTACACTTACTATAGTTGGATACTACTCATAGGAAATTGTATACTGAAAATCATTGAGGTTAGTTTCAAGAGTAATTATGGGGGTGGGGAATGGTTAAATTAGGATGTAAATAGGTTTCTTTGATTTTTCTATGTTTGTCATCTTAAAAAAATGAAAATCAAATTTGAATCTTCACTATCCCTACTAGAATAAACAAAAAGAAACATTTTCATCATAGTTATATTTTTTTATTCTTGATTATAGAATTTATAATGCAGACTAATTTAGAGAAATAAAAATTAAAACATGAGGAAATTGGAATTTTGAACTTTATTCTAGATAACCTACCCATTGTGAATGATTAACACCTCAGGGGGCCTCCTTAAATGAAATTTGATTATATCATATTAAATGGAGTAAAATAATAATATGTGAACTCATCTAGATGTCTTATAAATTCAAGAAAACTCATGTGTGTGAGAGTTTTCCATCAAATAAGAGTTAGTTTGACTTGAGATACTTCTTACTAGGTGATGATTTCATTCCTTGAATATTAAACTTTATCTTGGATTATGTGTACACTATTGGTATTGTTTAGTTATGGGTTTAGTAGTACTTATATAATAACTATTTTTGTAAAAAAACACATATGGGAAAAATCCAAAATTGTCAACATAGAAAATGGGATTGAATGGTTTGAGTATTTATGAAATCGTATAAAAAGGGGTAGATTATATATCTGAATGTTATAATAGAAGTATCAAGGAAGTTTGAAAATAATTAGTTCAATATGGATATTAATAGAAAGGGATTAATGAATTTTCCACATGTTAAAATTTTAATCCCATTGAGTTCTATTTTGTTAAGAATCATGAAATAGGTATATTAACTTAGGAAGAACTAGGAAATTTTTTAACTTGAGGGAATGTTGATGTTTATGTGTGGGGAGTGATCAAGGGAATTTTTAATGTGTTTTTTAGGATTTAATAGAATTTTAACATTTATTTTCCATTTATTTGAAATTAATGGTATAAATCAAGGATTATTTTTTATTACATAATTAAATGGTCAATAAGATTATATTAATTATTTTTCTTATTAATTTTATAATTTTATAATTAATTTGGATAAAGTATATATTGAATCTTGGGTTTTCATGATTTCTTTCAAACCTTGGAAGCAATTTTTAAAAAAATATGTGAAATTACCTAGAAGGATCTATGTGATCACTGAGAGGATGAGGGGGTGAATCAATGATCTCTTTTTTATGTTTTATTTATAATGAGACAACCTTCACATCCAATTATAGAGTTATAACTATTCTATAAAAAATCTTATAAGCATTATCATAGGAACAAAATAGTTTACAAGGCTCACAAATGAAAAAGAGTATTTAGTCCTGGGTATGGTTTGGAAAATAATCTTATACCCCAAAGTCCAATAAAAATAAATCCTTTTCTTTTGTTTATAATAATTAGGGAATATCCTTACACTTGGATTTCACTATGATCAATACAACAATGCATGTGATTTATATAAAAAAGATATAACAAATATTTTTTTTAACAACTTTAGAAACCTTCACCAATAGGATCATAATGATTTTAGTGTGATTATTTTGATTATTAACTTTTTCTCTTATTGAAATAACTTTTTCGTCAATTTCTTACCTAGTTGTAGGAAATATATTCCTAAATCTATTCAATATTCACTATTATTCTCTTCCTGATTTATTCTGTCTGATAAGTCCATCTGAAATGTTCACCCAGAAAGTTCTTATGGTTCCTTATGAAAAGTTATATAACTTTCTTACCATTTGTTCATCCAATTCCACCTAAGATAAAATATTTTCTGGTTACATAAATCTTCATACATTCAACAATCAAAAAAACATTGATCAAAGATAACTTCATATTCAACCTCAACCAAGAGATTCTTTTATTGGAATCTTCCTGATCAAAAACTAACTTTCTAAATTTAATCTAATATGTTTTTCTAAAACCAATTCTTCAGTAATTTTACTTTTTCATGCATTAATTTTACAAGAATGTTCTTTGCAGTTTCATCTTATATATAGATTAATTTATGAGAGCATAGGTGAGAATTAAATTTTGAATTATGATAAACCAAAACATGAAAATAAAAGCTCCTACTCAAACAATACATTGAAATATTATAAAAGATTATAACTATTATTAAAATAATATAAAAAAATTATATACTTCAACAATCCTATAATTTCAATAAAACGTGGCATGTATCACAATCTTCATCCATTATAATTGGAAAATTAAAAGACCATCTCAATATCAATTTTTTTCTTTTCTTTTCATAGACATTATAAATCTCTTAAAAAGAGTAAGAACATTATTCCTCAAAAGTTTCATCTAGTAAGACTTTATAAAAACTGTTCCATCTGTAGAATATATTTCTGCTTCATTATTAACAAACTTAGTAAGAAATCCTTGAAATAATTTTCATACTCCTCAACCAAAACGTCGTAGTGCCTTAGCTTCCAAACTTATTAACCTTCAATTTTTTTTGTAATTCACTCAAAACATTAAATCAAAAGTTTGTCTAGTAGAAATTATTGACTTTTATTCCATCCAATGATCCTCCATCCAATGATTTAAATCAAATAATTTCAAAATTTTCCTTCATATTACTTCCTCTATCCGATGATATTTATACCAAAAATTTCATCTGATCATATTATAGGAACTTCAACTTGATATATTAATACATTTTTTCTAATTGAAATTGTATAAAGTTTTTGTCTAATAGAATTCATCTAAAGAGTTTTTCTGATTGGACTTCATCTGATTTGGACTTTTTCAATTTCCATTCCTTAGTATATTTCTTTTGTACTTCAGCAACTTCATTATCAACAATGTTTTTTATAAACTTTATTCATGTTAAATTGATATAAATTATAGGTATGATTCCTCATAAGAATCCATTTTCTCAAAGATAAATCTTCTCCCATATCTCCTTAAAAAAACCTCTTTATTTTTAACTCACTTAAAAGAAATTTGAACCAATGTAGTTTCTAAAAATATTTATTTAATATTTATTTGTTTGTACAAACATTTTACACCCCCTTTTTACTAATGGATATTATGTATATTTTTCATCTTAATCTCAATTATTATCCTTTTACTCAAGATAGTAGCTTGAGATTTTAAAAAATAATGAAAATTAGAACATTAGATCAGAAAATCATCACATTTTATAATAAAAAATTCTATTCGATTAGAACATTGAAAACATTAAGAGATAAACTTTTAGAAAAAAAATAGACAAAATTCTTTGATACAATAAGTTCATATGATGGAATCCGGTTAGAAATTCTTCATCCAATCCTCTATATTATATTACATTTACTTTCTATTTCCTTTATTATAAAACTTCACAAAGTGATGTAATTTTTGTTAAAAAACAAAAAAAAACATTTCCAATAAACATTATTTTTTAAAAACATGCCATCCAAACACCATCAAAACAAATTACAACAACCTCAAAAATTTCTTATACCAACTTGGTCCCAATAATATGTATATAGAATATTTTTAGATTAATATTTATATAATTATAAAAGTTTATATGGATTTAAGAATGGAAAATTAACCCAGTACTTAAGAGTAATTCTGATACTATGTAAGAGTCAATTTCAATAGACATTGATGAAATTATGAAGTAAAAGTATCTTACAATAAAACTCAAGAGTCATTTTACATTTACTAAGGTTTTAAAGAAATTTTAAGGGTGGATTCTCTATTTTATAAGGGTCATCCCCATGTCCCCTCTTCATCATAAGGGAATCTCAACCATTTTTTATGGGTTATAGATCCATTTAATAAGGGTTATATTCATTCTATAAGGGACCTTTTCCCAAGAATAAGTGTCATATTTTAAGTCATATGAGTCATTTTTTCAAAAAATAAAAGTAAACTCCTTATAATATTATAAATAGGAACTATCCTTTATAAAACTAGGATATAAATATTGTGATTCTACAAAGATATTGGTCACAATACAAGGGTATGTTAAGTGGGAGAGAGATATTGAGTACCTCTACAAGATGGAATTATTTTAAAATCATTTTTCTATGAAATTATTAAGATAAATTCCCTCCATAAATGTCAAATATAATTCATGAAGAACCAAGATGACTTTAGTAGGATGATTCTGAGTTCCATATACTCAACATGCATGTCATATCCCAACCAATGGGATATTCTCCCTCCTTTTTACATGGCCAAATTATGTAATATTGTATTAAATCTTCCATGTTTGGTTCATCTACAAACTAAGAAAACCATAAGTAATTTGAGAAAATCTAGTGAGTAGATGAATATTTGAGAATAATTTTGAGAATTTTTAAGAATATATATAAATTTGGAACATTCTAAAAGTTATGGATGTGGATAATATTTGAAACTACACATGGAAGTTTCCTATGTTTCAGGAGAGAGTTCAAAGATTATCGAAACATACAAAATTTTATGAGACTCAGTATTTGGTTAGGGAATATTAGTTTTTAATATAATATTATTTAAATTAATGATTTCTTTGTCTCATGATAACACACTAACCTATTTTTTTGGGTTATGGAGACTTCCCCAACTGTAATATTTTGAGTCATAATTAATTTTAGTTCTCATTTATTTATATTTAATCACATGAACATTTATTTTAATGCATGATGTCGTCAGTGGTTACCATTATTTTCTTTTTTTCTTCCATTATTTTGTTTTCATGAGGACCCATGATCTTCTCCATTACCTCTGTGGTTGTCACAGCCTTACTTAGGTAATTCTTGAACTATACATCTAATCTAGCCTGTGGAAAGGCCTGAAGGCAGTTTTTGGTCCCCATTGGTTAGAAACAAGATCCTGGGCATCAAGGAATACCTTTGAAAATGGTTTTACCATAGTAGACCATGAAGTAAGTTGATAGAATATATAAAATAAAGACAAATTTCTGTCAGATATTTGAAGATAAAGAATATATGAAAATATAGGTGCTAATCCAAAAAAATAAAAACAAAGTATTTAATACTAATAAAAACTATATACACATTATATGAGGAATAAAAACCAACCGTGTCACCAAAAAATTCCCATAAATCACTAACATGGGTGACCACCACCTCTATGAAGCATATTTCCTTTACACACATCAGATAAGAAAATATATATAGACACCCAACGGTATATGAATGGTAGGAGTAAAACAATCCCAATAAGATCCATCTATGTGTTTCATAAGTATTATTTAATAAATAAACCAATTATTTTCATTTAAATAAAATAAAGGAATGAAAGATAGCTTTACATATTTTTCAACCATACATGGAAATTCACCCTATAATAATAGTTAATAAAACATAGATAAATAAATAAACTATTTTATTTTACAAATAACATGTGATCAAACCATTTTTCAAATAATTTATAAATAAGAAATTTCAAATTTAGCATTATGGAAACTAGTCCCATGGTATATTAGGTTCGAGTTAGCTAGGATCATCACACCTCAGTGATAAATAAACTAATTGTTCACATATCTCTAGAACACATGCCCAAGGATGAGGGAAACACCCTGAAAAATGGAACCCTATCATAATAAAGTTTATTTAGAGTTATAGAATAAATTCATACTTGGTATCCAAAAACCAACCTGGCATGATTTTCCCATTCTATGCCCTTCTAAGTACCCTAGGTTCCCAAGTGCCATATCCCACACATAGAGGATTTTATTTCAAAAAATTTCCACACTCGGTGTCTTTAAATTTCACAAATACCCACACATGGAGGTTTTACATTCATAATTCAAATCATTTCAAGAGCATAAAACACATCAATAGTGAAATTTCTCAATTCACAATTATAAATTTTTTCAATTCCATTTTCATCACTAATAGCAAAGGGGAAATTGACTTTAAAAATTATCCCCAAACCATAACATTTCAAGATTTATAAATCATTCCATTAACCAATTTAGAAAACCAATTTAAAATAAGCATGAAATTATGGTTTAAAAATCTAGTACATTTCATGAAACCGCCAATATCAAACACATGGAATTGAAAATAAATAAACATGAAACATAATAGAAAGGGAATGTGGGATATTAAATAGAAATATAATATCCTATAACATGAAAAAAATATCGATAAACACATATTAAATTACCTATAGATCAATGAATACAAGAAAAACCACTTAAAAATACAATTCCCAAAATAAGCACAAAAATATCTCATTAGATATGTGCTCTACTATCATTTATCACAATAGATCTATAATAAAACCAATTATATCATGACAGAACTCATATATCTATTCATAAAATCACCAATTTAATAATCCAATCAAGAAAAAGAGATATAATCTAGAAAATTTATTAAGAACGATGAAAGAAAGATATATACCTTGAGTTTCCTTTATCCAAAGCCTCTAGATCTTTCAAAAATTATATCTAAAATGTTTGGGATCTCCAAAATATCCAAGAGTAGTCCCCAGAGTTGTGTGATAAAGACATGGGAGGAATAATGAGTTTAGTGGGAGGTTTATAAGTATTTAGATAAAATTTTAAATTAATTAATTCACATCGCATAGTTTGGCCACACGGTTTATAAATGAATGCACCAACCATGTTCCCATTTCTGTACCCTAGAGAGGATTCATGATTTGGTCACATGTCTTATTAAACTTTGACCTAATCTTATGAAACTCCACTATCCAAAACAAAAAAAAAACACAAGTATTCCTAGGAATGCCACAGAACTTGTCCTAAGTGTGCACAAACCATGAACATGCCAAAAAACATGAAAATTTACCAAAAAACACCCAAAATATCTCATGAATAGTTCAATACAAAATATGGTAAAAAATTAATAAACATACAATAACATGACAATGGGGTTTAAAAATTATCTCACCCATATCTATTTTTGTTCAAAAAAAGTTAACCTAAAGAAGACTGATTGAAGAAAAGATAAGGCCATTTTCCCCTCATAAATGTTCCCATTCCTACATCTTATAAGAATCTATTGCATGTATCCAAAAATCTAGGAACATCTAATAGATTTAACATGAATAATATTTTCCAAACAATCAAAAACCTAGACTGTTCATTCTATTATAAACATATCTGATTAAAAAACAAGGCATTCTAAATTTATAACATGATTAGGATTAGTATGATACTTCACAATCTGGTACAAACAGAAAACATCTTGGATAGAATTCAACTAAGAAGGAAAATATAACCGGTAAACCACTATTACAATAGACTTAGTGATCTCAAAAGTTCCAATATGTCTCACACATAACCTACCTTTCTTCCTAAGACGATGATGTTCCAATCAAGGTGAAAATTTCAAGAACACCTGGTCACCTATTGAAAATTCAAGAGGATAGTGTTGGATTTCCATTGATTTTTCCTACTTTGATCCATTTCCAGTCACCAAGGAATAATAAAAATCTTCATCAACATCTTCTAAAAAAGTATTGGTATCAAAAGATAAATTTTACCCACCTCAGACCAATAAATTAGTGAGTTACATATTCAACCATACACATCCTCAAAGGGATCCATTCAGATGGAAGACAAGTAACTATTATTATAAGAAAACTAAAAAAATTCTTAAATGGATATCCAAAGAGTCTCCAAAGTCTAATATGAAAGCACAAAGCATATCCCCCAAATTTGAAATTTCCAATTTTGTCTTTCCGTCTATCTGAGGATGATATGATTTGCTTAACTTAACTTTATAACCCATCACCTTCTAGAGGGATTTTCTAAATTTATTTTTAAACTAGTGGTCCCTATATGAAATAATAATATATGATACCACATGAAACCTCATGATATCCTAAATATACAACTTCACTAAATACTCAACCTTAGTGGGGTATTGAATCGAAATGTAATGAGACTAATTGGTTAGTTTATCAATCACCTCACATGGGGAATTCTTCCCTTGGGGAGTTCACGATAATATGATGGTGTAATACATAAACCCCTAATCCCATTTCTATATGGATAATGGGAGAGACTAACGAAATCCAAAAGGATTTTTTTGTTCATCCTTAAACTGCTGGCAGGTATAGTAATGAAACACAAAATGAGTTATGTCTCATTTGATAAATGACCACCAAAGCTAATACTTCATGTCATAGTACAGCTTCATCATACAGTGATAAATATCCCACTAGTAAAAAATACAACTTTACATTATAACCTTCATCATGGATAAGGGAATAAAATAATGGTTCCTAAAATAAATAAATCCTTCTTAGGTGAGAGACCACTCAAAAATGGTCTCCGTTCCATATAAAGAGTTCTTGATACTCCTAAACTATTCATCCCACTGTTTCTATTCAAAAATAAAATAGATAAGATAAAATTTCAATTGGGCACTATCGATAACAATACTATTCCCTTCCTCAATCACAAATAGGTGCATCTAAGAAAAGATTCCCATTAAATTCCTTTTATCTTTTCATAACATCACTACTTGAAAGGAAAATTTCTATGATGAGTTTGAATAACAACATTAACCTTTATAGGCTATAGGAAATATTGAAGTCAAATAATTGAATGTACTCTAACTATAGTGACTCTAATTTTGAGGGATTTTTCCTTTGAATATTTATATCCATATATATAGATTTATACTTTGGGTTGGAATGGTGTGTAGTTGTGACAAGACACTAGAATTAATATATTAAAAACATTAATGTATTTTAATTCACATTCAAACATCATTATGATGTTTTGGTTTTTACAATTATTAGGGACCTTGGATGGGAAATCTGATACAATGGTTCATTCTAGAATGTGGGTTTTACCCTATGCGTGAACTATTTTTGGTCGGCATCGAATGTTCTGAGGGAGGTGGTCACTTATTGGAGTATTTAATTAAAATAAATAATTTATTCATTTATTTTAAATGATATAAATATAATCCTGTATAAATATATCATTATAACAAATATCAATGGTTCTCCACACAACCATGGGAAGATTTGATAGGGGGATTAGACAATCTTCATTGGCATATCAGATCGGAGAACAACAATGATCATATTGAGGGGGGTCTGGAGGCAGTGAACACAACGAGTCTCCATCATCACTGGAGAACACATTATTCACCAAAGATCGATCCTAAATCAAGGTATGGCACATTATTTATGGATTTAAACCCTATTTTTTCAATAATGGATTTAATTGTCTATTTTTTTGATATGTAATCTTTTGATCAGTTCATTAGACAATTCGAAAATTTGAATTATTGAAATTGGATTATTCTTTAAATGCCTTGACATTTCATTTAGATATCCCATTTATTCAGTAATTGGTCAATAATTCTTGTCTAATTATGGTTTTACATTGTTCTTGTGAATTTCTCCCATCATTCATCATGTTCACCGCCAATGGAACATGGGGTTATTGTTGGCCATTACCAGGGTGGGTTCGAGATTGATCGAACCCCCATATTCATAACAATTGTGCTAAAAACATGTGGGATTGTGATTTTTAGATTGATTAGGATGGATCAAGGGTGGTTCATCATGGATCTAGGATCTGGAATGATGATGAGATACTAAAGGGGCATGAGACATGAGATGACTCATCGAAGAATGATCAGATTCTAATTGTAGGCCCTTGGTGGTTGAGAATTGATGGTCAGAGGCATTTCCCTTCAATTTAGGGTGGTCAAATGGATGATTAAATTGTGGTGTAGGTGGATCTATATATTCATGAAGAAACTGAGTTTTATATGAAAAAATATATTAAAAATCACATACTGTGAAGAACACATAGTTTGTAGTTCCATGGCTATAACAACAAGGGTTTAGAGTGGAGATAAATATCATACAGAATGTGGACCCCCACTCACCATGTAACCCTATACTGGTAGCTCAACATGTACTCTATGAGTACATGGTCATGGACATTGCTATAAACATAGGAACGACTATAGTACATTGTCACAACCATATACTCTGACAAAACTATGATACTAGGACATGACCATGTACATGGGCATGGGAATATGTACACGATCATGACCAGAAGAGCACGAGAAGGACCTGATCAAAAAATGAATGCCATGTACAACCAGAACATGCTATGTAGCATGACATGGATTCCCATTCTATATTCATTGGAGAACATGAATATGAGGTGGGGTGAGGTTACATACCGTGTGGACCCCCATACACACTTTTTAGTTCCCCTAGATTCATTTCCCTCTCATATATTCTTCTATAGGACTTGTATTTTTGGCCCATGAGTAGCCTATCAGGGATTTTTTTAGCATAGAATGTGATTGTGGACTTCATTATAGAATAAAATATATTATATGAGGTTTTCTGATAATGATTATTCCTTAGGGTATTCTAAATGATGGAAGTGATTAGGGTAGGATCATCAGAGTGATGTTGGGGTTGGTACTCCCATGTCACTTCAGGGTGTGGGTCCCCCACACTCTTTATATTGGTAGAGTAAGTACTATCCCATAATTGGGAATAATTCCTATATGTACAGAGTGTAACTTATCTATATTTGAGATATTGTATGGAGTGGGTCCTTCATGGGTGTTTTATCTACCAAAATTATAGAGAATAGAAATGAGGGGTGGGACCTTCCACACATATTCTTGCGAGGTTTTTCTTGATGCTAGGAATTGGAGATAGAAGTTTGGGGGTATTGGAAGAGTCAAAAAATATGGTTGGGCTATGAAATAGAGATCATCTTTTCCTCTTTAATAGGTTTCTTTATGAGATTTTATGTATTGGGTTTTCATTTTCCTCTTTTTATGGGTTGAGATGACTTATGTAATATCCCTCTATTGGCCCCTTTGTTGTTTTGAAGTAATATTACTGTGCATGTATGAACTCACCCCTTCATGGGATTTTATTGCACATATCAAGCCTTATTCATAAGATAGACAGATTAGTGGTGACATCATTTGGGAATAGTTATAATTGGGTGAATTGACTACATACGGTGGTCAGACACGGATATCAGGAGATGAGCTCTCTCAATTTTCCTATTTTCTAGTTGTTGTCTGGTTGATACTTTATTTCAAGATCGGTGTGTATTTTTTTCCTTGTTTAGGCTTGGTATTATACTTTTTCACTCCAATTGTTTCTCTGGAGTTTACTGCATAGAAGATTATACTTTAGATTTTTTAGTTTTTTTATTCATTTTCACTTTTATATGGAGATGGTTGTGTGTGCATACATGTACATTATTCAAAGGCCTCCCATTTTAGTTATTCCTGCTTAGTGATTGTTTCTATCCCCTAGACTATTAGAGGTTGGATTTGGGTAGTTATTACCAACCTTCCACCATCTAGGTGGGCTGAGGTGGGTAGGGACATGACGGAGTGGTATTAGAGAAGTTCATTCCTAGGGATGGTGTTTGGAATTATCTAATTTTTTATTATTTCTTGGAACCTAGGGAAATGGTTTCAAATTATCTCAAGTGAAACTTTCAAGATAGGGAATCTAGTTTTGGTGTGATGGATGACATATCAATTCACCAAATCTAGGAATACCATCTTATCAACTAATCATTCCAAGACATTGGTTGCAAGGAACTATTGGTATATGAATTATATATTATTGAGTCATTTGACTACCCTTCTTGAGTCATATCCCCATATATATAATCTTATCAAACCATGTTATATCTTGATCACTTTCATGATTCCTTTATGAAGACATCCAGCTAGGTTACTGATACAGGATTGCGGTGAAGATATTTTGAGTGATGAGGCCTCTGATCAGGGTTCATCTAAGGAGGTGTTTCCAATAGGTGTGTGGGTAGTAGTCCCCCTCCTATCAAGCAGTAGGTAGTACTAGTAGTTTAGTATGATTATATAGACAAGATTAGTGTGCTACGTTAGTTCCATCATCAGTGACTACTGAGGTTTCACAAATATCTGGACCTATAAGTAAAAAGTAGTAGCTTAAGTAGGTACTTAGAGTCTTTATTCTTATTCAGAACCTGAATGACCAAATTGTTATTCTAAAAACCAATATTTTCCACGGAGAAATAGGGAACTATTGGAGTTTTATGATTTTGACCTATGATGTGACGATTCTATCATGGTTAGACTTCTAGTATCTATTTCTTAAGGAGTAATACCACTTATGCTTATGCTTTGTATATATTCAGGATCTTCTTGAGTTTTGGTTTGGTGGAATGGTAGTTGAAGAGTATTCTATGATGTTCATGGTCCTCACATGTTACTCCCTGGATATGGTGCTGGTTGGTTTCTTTCAGTCATGGATGTTTTCCTAGGGTATTCACAAAGACATATGTTCCAGCGTAGTCTACTTATTCAATTCAACCTTTGATGGAGTGTTAGAGTGGGCTCTAGTGATGGAGATCTTCTTAGAAGAGGGATGGTCAGTGGTTGGAGCTAGTATTGGGAATCATGTGTATAATTCATCTATAGAAACTAGTAGGCATGAAACATTGATTTCTCAGTAGAGGAGGTATTTTAATTCTTGGATGTGGATGCATGGATTTGAGGCTTGATGATTGTTTAGAGGATCTATCTATCCAAGTGAGGGATGATTCAATTCTTATGATAAGAGGGGTTACATTTCATGTAATTCCAAAACCCATTATTATAATGAGGATAGGTAGATAGTGGATGGACCACCACCGTAGAGGAAACGCCATGACTAGGGATATCCCAAACATGGTTAGAGTGACCCCTAGTGAGGTGGTGTAGATAGAGGGGTTGGTGGATCTCTAGAAGGAGGATATCCTTGTCGAGGTAAATGATATGATATTCTTCTACAACCACCACTAGGAATCCATAATTAGGATGAGAGAGTTGGTGTTGAAGTTTGTGGGTAGTGGTAGGATATAGAGGGCTATGATCAAACTCTGAACAAGTTGATTTGAGGTACAATTTGTGTCTTTTAAACTCTTTCCCCAATACTATTAGACACAAGTGTAAGTTATTAATTTATCCCCCCATACCTTGTGTGAGAGTTAGAGCTTCAAGTTATTACTTTATTCCAATAGTAATGGATAGAGGTTCCTAAAAGGGGAAATTATTTGATATTGCATATCTACTGATAGTGCAATAAAGTGCTTAACAAATATAGTATCTCATGGGAACTCCTTGTCCAAAAGATGAAAACTTATAAAAAAATATTAGGAATGAAATGGTTTTCTAATGTATGGGACCATATTAACTGCCATCAAAGAAAATTTATATGCCTTTATATAGATGAGATAAGATTCTCCTTTTCAAGTGATATAGCTCTCATTGCTGAGTGGGTGAGGCTTGCGAGCAGGAAGATACCACCCATAACCATCCATTTGGTGAGTTTATCCCTTGGAAATATAGGATCTTCAAGTATCTAGATTCGTTTAGTAATGGATAATTGTATGGACGTATTTCCCAAGGAAGTTCTATGACTTCCTTGGAGGCAGGAGATAGACTTCTACATTTAATTGCACACCAATACCACATTAATATCATCTGATTCATATTAGATAGACGTTATTTAGATCTAGAAACTAAGGAAGTAGTTGGAGGACCTTTTAGGGAAGGGTATCATTAACCCCAATGTGTCCCCTAGGTAGATCCATTTTTTTTAGTGAAAAAGACAGATTGGATCTTATTTCTTTGTGTTGATTATGAACTTCTAAACTAGGTAATGATAAATAAAAATTACCCCTTTACAAGGATTGATAAATTGTTCAACTAGTAGAGATGTATAAGTTGGTTCTCAGGGATCTATCTTTGGTATGGCTACCAACAGTTGAGGGTTTGTTAGGATTATATACTGATGATAATATTTTGATTCTACTATGGACAAAATGATTTCCTAGTGATTCCTTTAGATGCGCCAAATTCCGCAATTACATTTTTGGATCATATGAAATGTGTTTTCTAGACATACATTGACTGATTTTTAGTTTTCCTCTTTAAGGAAATACACATTTACTTTACATCATAGGAGGAGAATTCATAAAAACTGAGTTTGGTATTAGAATTAGTTTGAGGGAACCAACATTATAACAGTATCTCAAAGTTCCAGTTTTAGATTTTCGAGGTTCACTTTTTGGGGTATGTCATCCCTAATCATTTTTTAGATATGGATATAGTGAAGATTAATGTTGTGATTTCTTCAAAGACACCCAAGAGTGTTTCATAGTTGAAGAGTTTTCTTATCTTGACAATGTATTACATGAGGTTTATAGAAGAATTATCTAGGATCACATCTCGTTTGACTGCCTTGACATGGAAAGGGAATCTATTTACATCGACTAAGTAGTGGTAGTGATCCTTTGTAGAGATAAGGCTGAGGTTGGCCAGTGCTCCTATGTTGAGACTGATAGAGGAGGGTGTGGAGTATATAGTGTTTTGTGATGCCTATTGAGTTGGGATTAGTTGTGTTTTAATTCAGAAGAAGGTAGTGATCACGTATGGGTCATGGAAGTTGAGACCCCATGGGAAGAACTATGAAATAAATATCCTATATTTTGAAATGGTAGTCTATACATTGAATGTGTGGAGGCACTATATTTTGGGTGAGGAGTTTTTGGGTACTCAGATCAACAGAGTCTCAAGTATATCTTCAATTAGGGAGATCTAAATCTGAGACATAGAAATTGGTTGGAGTTCTTATAGGCCTATTAGTTTGAGATATCCTGTACTCCTAGAATTTGAAACATGGTGGAAGACTCCCTTAGCAGGAAGTCTCATACCCTCCTAGTGGAGGAGGAATTTATGTAGTTGGCTTCATTGCATATAACCCTAGAAGAGGAGAGGGTTTTTTTATATCAATTGATGGTGATTAATCCTCTAGTTCTTCAGTGTGTGAGAGAGACCTAGTTGGGAGACATCAAATGTGAGGTTCTATATGACCATATATCTATAAAAGATGCACCATATGGATTTTATGAAGGAGGGGAGTATGCCATCCTTTACTAGGATAGATGGTGGTTCCAGTTATGATGTGTGAGGAGGTGGTGAGGGAGTTTGAAACATCCCCCTTAGCTGTATATCTCGGTGTGGAAAATATTTACACATAACTTAAATAGTAGTTTTGGTTGGATGGCACGAGGAATAGTGTTTATGAGTTTATCTCATGGTGTCTCACATACCAACAACTAAAGTTGGAGCACCAAGTACCATCAGGATTGATACAACACCTTGAGGTTCGAGAGTGGAATTGGAATGTAATATCCTTGAACTTTGTGATAGGGCTTCCATAGGTAGAGAGAGGAAATGATACTATTTGGGTGATTGTTAACTGACTTACCAAGTCGACACACTTTCTTTCCAATAAGAAGCAGAGTTCTGTTGAGTGTTTGGGGTAGTTGAACATATGGGAGATCACCCAGCTTTATGGATTACCCCAAATGATTACCTATGACTATGATTATTGGTTTATTTCATGATTTTGTAGAGTGTTATTGTGGTAATTGGGATCCATTTGAGTATGAGTACAACTTTTCACCCCCATATGTATGGCCAGACTGAGTGGACTATCCCAGTATTAGAGTATATGATGAGGGCCCATGTGTTGGAATCCAGTGGGATCTGGTAGGATCACTTTCCATTTGTAGAGTTAGTTAAAAATAATATCTATCACTCAAACATTTCCATATAACCTTTCAAGGCCCTGTACGAGAGACAATTTAGGTCAAAATTATGCTAGTATGAGATTAGTGAGAAATATTTTGTTTACGACAACCCTGCTTTTATTACAAACTTAAACATGATTTATTAAATAAAACTCCACTTGATACAACAAAGAAGATCGAGAGGTTTAGTGTCTTTGGGGCTTAGGATCATTACATAAAAACTTATAACATGAAATACAACATCTTTATTGAAAACTTCCTTTACATGACCACTACATTCCATCGTGCTTAGCATTGCATAGGATAACCTGAGGACATGCATAAGAAAAGGGTGAGATATAAAGCCCAGTAAGGGAGTACACATGGAATAACATGAGGAGTAAAAAACATGTTAGAAAATAGGCATATCAATAGATCATAAAAGAAACATGAACATAAATGCATGATAAAGCATGATAATCATAACATGGAAATGTGGCAACAACACTTAACATGGAATTAGCATGAGCCAAGGCTCATTGCACATAGAGCATGAGTAAATCCTCATTGCACATGAAGCACGAGTAAAACCTCTTTTCACTTGAATTAGCATGAGTCAACACTCATTGCACATGACGTATCATGATACTATACTTTACCCAATTCATTGGAGCGCTATAAGGGCGCACCCTTCTTAAACATTTCATTTCATGCATAAGTGTGCCACATGGATCATAAAACATGGATTCATAAAACATAATAATTTATTCCATGATAAATGATTGTGGAATTAATACATGAAACTTTATAATAAATAAGTAAATGTGCATAAAGGTGAATAACCTTGATGGAGAAATGGGCATGGTATTCACTACACAATGACATTGGCTTAGAAAATCGGTGTGATTTCGGCAGCGTAACGGCGTGACATAAGAATTCATAAAAATTGTTTATGAGAGAGAAAGGGGTTACTCATAATATTTAAATGTAATGGACAGTAAGTAGTTCATATAGATACATGTCCCAAAAATTGTAATGGAATTTAGATTCATGATAAAAAAGTATTGCTTGAATGTAAAAGAGGAGAGAGAAGTTCCTTTCGGAATTTCGGCATAGTAATGGGTGTACATGAGAGGCATTTAATGAGAGAGAAAGGGGTATCCCATAATTCAAACATAAATAGGGCAGTATCAGGGAGGTTAGAAACCATACCCCAACATTCATAATTGAAATTAAAAGGGCAAAACAACTTAATGAAAATTGGACAAAAATGAGAAAGGAAGAAAAAACCCTTACTTGGAAGTGTGCTTCCAAAGGCTAGAGAGAGGCTTGTGAGAGGCTTCTTGGGAGCTTGGGGAACCTTGGGAGGATTATAGAGAGAGTAGGGCAGAGGTTGGACGAACTCCAAGGGCTTTGAGTGAGGGGGAAGTGGGAGCTTGTGTGGGTTTATATAGTAAAGGTGAGGGAATTCTTTATTATTTAGGTTTGGGTCACCTTACATTAAATTAATCCAAACCACAAACCATCCCATGGTTTTTGGCCATGGTTTTTTGAAAAGGGAAGAGGAAAAAAATATTTTATAAGGCCAAAGTCCTAAATTCTTTAAATATTAGGGTTGCTTATGTGGAGGTGAGTCACACTCCCATGGAAATTAATTTTAAAAGGCAAGGCGTTGAATATGTCTTGAGGGGTCCATTAATGCTTTGAAAAGTAAGTCAAAAAAACCCAAAATCACATTATTTTAATGGTAAAACATATATTGGCCGATCATAAAGTTTATAGTATTTTATTACATCACTATTGGGTCATTATGATGTCATAAAACAAATTATATATTTAAATGGTATTTAATTTTTACCCAAAAATTTGACTGTCTCAGAAAATTATGAAAAATTCACCGTTGGATAATTTCGACGTCCTGATTCCAGAAATGACATTTACTTTATCAAAATAATTTTCAAAATATGTTAATTTCCACTTTTAAAATAAAAACCGACATTTATCGAAAATTCACGGGTTTTGACAGAAATGGCTTTCCAACGTTAATAAAAAATTTTAATTGCATTCATAAAATTTTAAGATAATATATATTTAATAAAAAATAATTTAATAACAATAATATTATTTTATTAAAATATTATTTAATTCAAAAATCCCTTAATTTAATAAAATAGTTTTCTTAATTAAATAATAACTAAAAACCCCATTTGTAATTTAAAAACTATTTACAGTGTATCAAAAATGACTTAAAATTATATTCATTATTATATACAAAAATAATGTACATGAAAATAGTACTAATTATTTGTTACATAACCCCTTAAAACAGCCGCATAATACCTAAGGGTAAGGTGTGCGATGGTGACAGACTCTTGGGGTGGCTCGGATAACATTGCTCGAGTGGTAATTTCAATCAACTTCCACTTTTCCCATAGACGGTAACGTTCGAGCTTGACATGATGAAGCTCAGCTTGGGCTCGATCAAGGGAGAAGCCCAAAGACGCCACCTATTTTCCGAGATCCGATAAATGGTCTTCGTATGGGGAAATTCTACTGGATGAGGCCATCGCTTCCTTTGTATGAGTAAATTGGATTTGTTAAAGTCCTATATTTATACTAATCATGTGATCACTGTTCAAAGACTATATTAGAAACGGTCAAAATTCTTAACATAAAACCAAAGAAGTTGACATTTTATATAAATATAAAGAGACATTTAATTAGATCAATAGGGTTTTCCATTAATGAAACTTTGGGTCGTTACATTGTTGGGCCGGAGATGGTGTAGGCAACAGAGAAGAAGGTCTAGGAAATCTATGAGCATATGAGGATAACCCATAGAAGGAAAATATATTATGCAAATCAACATCATATTTACTAGTAATTTTATTATGGAGACTATAGTTTCCCCATAATGAGGTTTTCATAGGTTTGGACATGGATGTATCTAAGCCTTGAAGTTCATCAGGATATTTTGGATCCTATGGAGGGTTGTTGAGGTTTCTTAACACCTAGAATTTCCATCCCAGTTGGATTGATTGATTTAAATATTCCATGTGTCTTAGCTGAAGATATACGTGCTTGAACCTACATAGGTTAATGACTGGGGTGATCTAAACATCAAGGATGAATCCACCTTCATGTGGTATCGAGTGTTGATCAAGGATTAGTAGGAGAGTATCATGCTAAGATGGACCATTTCCTTAGTTCACATTCCATGGTATCAAAAGAGCATGTAGATGAACTCCTGAGAGTGAGAGAGTCATATGAAGACTCAGTACCCCCACCTCTTTGTGTAACCTATGATTTTTGGGGGAAAACCTTAAAGGATCAGATAATGTAGCAAATCTGGTTTTGACAGAATTGTCCTTTTAATAATTCTATGTACATATCTAGATTTATCCACTGAGTTATACAAGTATTTTGGTTTCTTGGGACATCATAATTAATATACTAAAATTTTTAATATATTTTATTTCAAATTCATGTATCAATCTAATGTTTTTTTCCCATTACTAGAAAAATTAATGGGAAATTTGAGACTAAATTTGATTGGAATATGGGGTTTTCCCTAGGCATGACTTATGTTTGGTCGATGTCAGATGTTCAGAGAGAGGTGGTCATTGGTGGGTGTATTTAATTAAAATAAATAAATATTTTCTTTATTTTCTTTTAAATTAACTAAATCTAATCATCTATAAATATCTCATTATAAAATTTTTTAAGGGTTATCCATATAACCCTTGGAGTATCTGAGATGAAGATTGGGTGTTCTTCATTGCTGGATTGAATCAGAGAATTGTGATGATCAGATCGAGGTGGGTCGAGAGGTAGTGAAAATAGTTGGTCTTATTCATATTTGGTGAATGAATTATTTAAATATTATAGATCCTAAATCAATGAAGGGAATGCTATTTATCGATTTACACCCTGTTTGTTTTTCCGATCATAGATTTAATTATTATCTATTTGATCTGTGATCTTTGGACCTTCTCATGAGTCCATTTTATAATTTGATTTTTTCAAAATAGATTATTCTTATTATGAATTTACGCCACCTATATATATCTTTTTTATGAGATATTTGGCTAAGAATACTTGGAAAATGAAGTATTTACTTTGTTCTTGTGAATTTATCCCTACTGTTCTTTATGTTCTTTACTATTGTCCCACATAGTCATCATTTGATAATGACGGGTTGGTTTTGAGAATTATTGAACCCCAATATTCATAGAAACTATGAGAAAAATAAAATGGATGGTGATTTATAGATGGATCATGATAAATCAGGGGTGGTGATTTGTGGATCTGGGATCTGGATTGGTGACTGGCGATGGGATGTGTACAGGACATGTTACATTTCATTGTAGAATGATTAAATTATAATTTCTGGCCACCGAAGGTTAGGAATCAATGAATGAAGGCATTGACATTGAATTATGGGTGGTAAAATGGAGTATTTTTTAGTTGTGAATACATATTTGGATCTACGGGAATAAAATGAGTTTTCTAATAAAAAATATACCACAAGATGCGTACTGTGAAGAAAACATGTCATGTAATACCATGGATGTGGAAACTAGGGTTTCGGGGGTAGAAAAATATCGCACACCATGTAGACCCACCACACATCATGTGACCCTATGCTAGTAGATTGAAATATACTCTAGGTGTAAACTGGAATGAACATGGTTAGGCACATAGGCATGACCATAGTACGTGGCCACAAATGTGTACTCGGATATGGCTAGGATACTTGGACACAACCATGTACATGGGGAAAGGCTAATGTACATGGGAACAAATGAAAGATCACGAGAAAGAATCATGTGGATGATACTTGGAATATATAAGGATTATATACATTATAGTATGATAGGAATTCCCAATACATGTTTACGGGAGAACACATCCAAGTTGTGGGGCGAGGTCACTTGCCTTGTGGACCCCCATACATGTTTTATAGTTTCCATAAAATCTTCTTCCTTTCATATATCCTTTTTTATATAGATTTTATATCATGAGTAGCCTATCCTAAGTATTTTTATATATATAACATGATGTTGGACTTCCTTGTGGAATACAAGATACTATGTGAGGTGTTTTGATTGTGATGTTTACTTATGAAACACTTAATTATGGTAATGATTAGGGTACGTTCATCAGTGTGGTGTTGGGGTTGGTACTCCACTATTTCCCAAGGTCATGGATCCCCCATACCCTTTTAATAGGTATATTCAGTACTCCACCACTATAGAGCATATACCATCTATCTACCATGTGGAACTCCCCAATCTTTGAGATCCAGTGGGGAGTAGGCCCTCCATGGGAGTCATGGATCCCTCAGTGGTGAAGCATAATGATGAGGGGAAAGCCCCTCCACATAGATTATTTTGAGATTTCATGTGATATTGGGAATCAAAGATATACTTTTGGAGCTATAGGCAGACTCATCAACTATGTTTATGTTGTGATATGGAGATCCCCTTTCTCTCTCTAATGGGGTTCTTTGTTGGCATTTATGTATTGGGTTTTTGTTTCCCTCTTATCATGGGTTGAGTTTATTTTTTTATATCCCTCTATTGATCCCTTTTTGTTTTCTAATTCACCCCACTGGGTATGTATATACTTACCCTTACATAGTATTTTCCCACAAATTCCCTTTCTTATAAAGAATCCAGATAGATTGATGGTGAAGTTAGTGTAACTTAGTGGTACATGGGTGCATTGATTGTGTATGGTGGTCGAATGTGTAGATTAAGAGCCAAGAAACCTTAGTTTTCCTCTATTATAGTTGTTGTTATGTTTTCAATTCATTTCTAGTTGGGAGTGTATTTTCATCTTTTTTTGTGATTTGGTCTATACTGTTAGACTTTGATGTTTGCACTAGAGTTTATTTCATACATGATTTTTCTCTGGTTGTTTTAATTTTTACTAATCCAATTCAATTTTTCTTGGATATGGTTGTGTGTGTGCATATAGACACATTAGGAAAAGGACTCCCATGTTAGTTATGCCTTCCTGGTACTTTTCTCTAACCACTAGCTTATTAGAGGTAGGATTGCGGTGGTTAGACTTGGTCTTTGAAAATCTTGGCAGCCCCTGGTGGGTCAGGTCTTGAAACCTCGCAGCACATATTCCTATGTTTTAGGTCCTTCTGAGAAAATATGTAACTCAAACACTTATTTTCATAATACACAGTGAACCTTTCCTCAAAGAGGTAATGTCTCAATTACTTTAGAATATATATAAAATTCTACAAGTTCTAAATCATGTGTGGGGTAATTCTTATCATGTAACCAAAAATACAAGATCTATACAACACTACATAATATTATTTCCTATGAACACAATCCAAACCAGCACTTGAAGCATCATAATAAACCACATAGACCTTTCATGATTATAGAAAAATAAAAATAGGTTTTAAGGTAAGTTTTCACTTAAATTCAATAAAGGAAGTCTTCCACTTAGAATAACATATCAATTTCACTACATTATAGAAATTAGTAGTCATTGATGATGAAAGATTAAAAAATCCCATTAAAAAATACTAGTAATGACCCACCAAACCAAAGAATATTCAAATCTAAAATACATTTCTTGGATCATCCCGATAAAAGATAGCCTTCACCTTCTTTGGATCAACTAAGATGCTATTTTCCAAGACGACATGTCCTAGGAACCTAAATTGTAAACTCCATAAATTAAATTTCCATAAAAAAATAATAAATCTTATGATCCCTATATATTCCTTAAATTCAATTTAGGTGATGTTGATAATCTTATTCTGTTACTATGTAAACCAAAATAGAATTGACAAATACCCTAAAAAGAAATAAAGATACTGATGGAAAATATAGTTCATCATTTCCATAAAAATAACTATAGAATTAGATAAATCCAATGACATCATGAGATATTCAAATTTTCCATACCTATTACAAAAGGTTATCATTATAATATCTAACTCCTTAACTTTGAGATGACGATATTTTGATCAAAGGTCAATTTTAGAGAAGAAATATTTTCCATTTAATTGAAAAAATATCATTTATATGGGTTATAGGATACTTATTATTAATTGAATCTAAATTATGCTTCAGTTAATCAAAACACAAATAGAGAGTATGATCAAATTTTTTTTGGTGAAATGTATAGGGGTTACAAGGTGATACACTAGGTAGAATGAAGATGTTATACTTCAAATAGTCCAAAATGAATCTTTAGCTCCTTCAGTTTAGCTAGTTCTATTTGATAAGAAGGAATATATAGCAGATGAGTTCTTGAGGCTAAATAAATTGAGAAATTGACTTCATATCTATAATAAAAGTTGATAAATAAACTAGGAACACTATATGAAACTCTATTACCATTAGTTTAAAAACACAACCTATGTATTTATATTATAGTTCAACTATTAATGAATATATTATCACCCCATGCTACAAAAAATGCCGTCATATTATACTAGATATCAAATCACATTCTCCCTAAAACACTCTAGATATTTTATAAGTTGAAATAAATAACACCCACTGGTGATAACAATAAAGTTTAGATTTATGGTCCACAAACTAATCCATAATGATAATTATATAAAATTGATCCAAGAAAATAATCATAAAATCCCAAACTATCTTGTCTATAGATATATAGAAGTGATGTGAGGGTCTCGAGAAACCATGATCCTTATTTCCAAGAGGTTTAGTCAACTCCATAATAAACAACATGAGTTTTCGTGGATTTTTTATAAGATTCATAAAATTGGTTGATATAAAGTAATGACTTTCACCAATATCAAATAAAGTTATCACTAAATTTGAAGCAATAAATATAATACCTCTAACTATCAATGGACCTATGTCAACATGAATTGAGGAATCTTACACTACATGTAATTAATTCCTTTTAGAGGATAGGGGTTGGTAGAATACCATCTTTAAATAATCTTAATAAACTACATACTCTTAATATATTGGTGAAACTGTTCCATAATGTGTAAATTATAGATCTTGGTAAATATCTTCATTTTTCCACATCATCCACATGATTTACATGTTTTTGGATGTGTGGGGTAAATACATCTCATGTCCCATACTACCACACTAATTACATGTTATATGACCACTTATAATGCTTTCAAAGGTGTGTTATAATACCAATTTTGGGAGCCACAACTATAACCTTTTGGATCCTCATTTTACTTCCTATTATTTTCATCTAGGCCACTGAATCTACTTCTAGGTGAAAGAGGAATTCCAACCAACCCTAAATTTCCCTCCTAGTTAATATGTTCCATTATATCTCTATCAACTATATCAATATAATATGTAATCTAAAACAGGAAAATGTAAGAATTAATATATTATTAAAATCAAATCTAGAACATTTTAGCCTTTAACTTATCATTTGATACCACCCAAGGAGAAAAAAAAAGTTGACTTAGAAAAATAGTTATCACAGTCTGTCCCATCCTAATCACCTTGTTAGAGGTTGATAAACTCGATATATTTATTCATCATTAATGATTTAGGAAATAAATTCTAGTAAAATATGGTCTTGATGTATTTCCACTCAAAAATTTCTTGCATTTTTTCCTAAAAAAATTCTTCCCGCCATGTCTTGTTATGGACTTCATGGTTAATGGTAGATCATTTTACCTTGATAGAATCTGGAGAATCCTAATAGTTTAAAATAAACTCAATATTATTTAATTATTTCTCCAATTCATAAGAATAATTCACTTCTTATAAGGATGGTGTTTTCTATAAAAGAAACTATTGAGATCGAACATTATCTCATATAGTTTATGGTTTCACTTATAAATATTGATCTAGGGAAAGGAAAACATCATTTTCCTTATAATGGATCACTCACACTACCACCTTAACAAGTTTTAGATCAACTCAATGATTTTATTAAATAAAATCATACAAATAACACTCTTTTGGAACTATAAAAAGCCTTATGGGGGCATGGTACTACCTTAAATAACTATGAAATATCATTATAAAAGTGAGAAATCTCAGTTTGAATCTAGAGAACAGAATCAAATAACTAATATTCAATCAAAATTAAAATAGAGAGGCATGTTTCCCAGTATCCTGTGTAAACTTAAGTATTTTTATGACGAGATAAAACAAAAAAAATCATACACAACGTAGAATATACATCCCAAAATTCCTATATCCTATCTACCAAAACATCCTAAGATATGATGACTATGAAAAAAGAAACCACCTTGAATACCAAATTTTCACAACCTAACCAGGGTCATCCCAAAACTGAGTATCTAATTCGGCCCATGGAAAGTCCCAAAAGGGAGTTCCAGATCCCCATAGGATTGTGGCAAGTACCTGGTCATCAATAATTACCTTTTTGAATGATTTATATCACAATAAAAAATAGTCAACAGTGGGAAAATTTGAATGAAATAAAAAATTACAATACAAAGTCATATAGAAGAATAAATAAGTACAAAAAAATACATGCACTAATATAAAATAATAAATCCAAAGTAGATGATACCAATAACAATATATATCCATGTGATATGAGGGAAAACATCCCACCATGACACTGCCAAAATCTAATACTCTATTAACACATATATCCACTACCTCAATGAGGTTCCTTTCCTTTACCTTCATTAGATAAAATAAAATATACATACACCCAAAAATATTTTTGGTGTGTGAGAAAAAAATCCCAATAGCATCCCAACAAGTGTTTTATAAGTAGCCTTTACTAAATAAAGAAATTATTCTCATTTAAGAAAAAAAAGGCATGATGTATAATTTTACAATGTTTCAAAAAAACCAAAAAAATCACCCTTTCATAGTTGTTTATAAAATATCTATAAATAAGTAAACCATTTTCTTTTAAAATTAAATTTTATCAAACCATTTCTTAAATAGTTTATGAATAACCAACTTCAAAAGGATAACCATGGATGATGTCTTACGTTAGATTATGTCCATGTTTTTTAGGATCCTCACACCTTTGTGATGAAATGAATAAGTGCACACATATCCTTAGAATACAAAGGTATGTATTAGGAGAAAACCCATATAAGTAAACCCCTATCATAAAAATATTTAGTTATAGTTATAGAAAAAATCAATTTTAGGTAGTTTTAAGCTATGTTATCATTATTTTATAATAATATCCCCATACTAAGTACCCCATATTCCCATGTGCCACTATCCACAATCAGAGGCTTCTATTTTAGAGAATTTCCACCCATGGAGGCTTTCAATTTCAAAAATTTCTCACACTTTGAGCCTTTACTTTAAAAATTCAAATTGTTTCAATGACATAATACACATTAATAATCAAACTTCTTGATTCCAAATGAAACATTACTTTAAATCCATTTTCATCATCAATACCAAAGGGGAAATACATTTCAAAAAATAATCTCAAAACCATCAAATTTTAGTAATCAAAAATCATTCCACTAAACTATTTATAAAACCAATTTAAAATGATAAAGAAATAATGGTTTATAAAACAATGGATTTTCATGAAGCCACTGAACTTAAACGATTTTAATTTCCAATAGTTTATACAATAAAAAATAGAAAAAGAGATCCTAGATATAAGTAGAAGACCCTAAGCCATGAAAAAAATATCTATAAACTAATATTTAATAACATACAGGACAATGAATATAAGAGAAACTACTTACTAATAAAATTCATGAAGGAGCACATAAAGATCTAATTAGATCTGATATACACCTTCTATTCTCAAAATAAATCTATAATAAAACCCATAAGATAATGAATAATCCAAAAAATATAGTCATAACATCCTTGATCTAAGATTTATTTGAATAAAAATAGATTAGATCTATAAAAATGATGAAGAATGATAAAGAATGAATTCATAACTTTTGTTTCTATGATACAAATCCTCTAGATCCATAAAACTGATCTTTTAAAGGGTTGGGATCTCCAAAATTTCCAAGAGGACTACATAGGGTTGAGTACCAAAGAAATGGGAGAAACAATGAGATAGATATGAGGTATTTCTGGTCTTAAAATAAAATTTCAGAATAATTAATTCATGTCAAAAGGTTTTGTCACGCGACATATAAAACTATGATCCAATCATGAAATCATTTTTGTACAATGGATAAGCCAAAAGATTTGGTCACAAGGTTTGGTAAAATATTTCCCAACCATGTGAAATTCCACCACCCTAATCCACCACATGTTTCATGGTTCCCTAGGAGTTCTGCATGGTTTGGCCTAACCACCCACCAATTATTAACAGTCCTAGAACACTCCAAAATTTCCCAAATATTCACTTCAAACAATCTAGGAACAATTTAATGAAAAAAATTGTCAAAAAAATGAATAAAAATACCTAAAATTGATATCAATATTTAAAATTAGTGAAGGGTTGTGAGGTTTATTTGTGATTGATCAAGGGTTCTTGATCACATAGGTATGGTGAAGGTTGTGTATACAGTGGTCATATTTTGTTATAGGATGATCTGAATATACTAATGGAGGTTGATTAACTGGGGTTCTTGCTATTAATTGAGGTGATAAGAGAGAGTGATAGAGAGATTGAGTGAGTAGTTATGATAAGGTGAGGAGTTTTGGGTAATAACAAAGTTTATTATACTCTCTCTATAATTTCTAAAACTATGTTAAGATTTCTATTGATCACCCAAATAAATTAAATATAAAAAATCTATTCCTCCTCCTAAGAATACCTGAGTCAAACCCTAATAATACATTTTCCCTTGTGTTTTAATTGTTTTCTTGACCAACCCATGGTCGTTATTTTAATAGATTTTAAATAAGAGAAAAAATAAGATAACCACTTTCAATTAATTATTCCCATATTATGTTTAATGTATTCAAATATTTTGTATTATAAGGGATCAATGGAAATATTACTAATATGATTTTCATTTTTGAAACATTCATGAAAAATATAACCCCTTTATATATGATGATGAAAAAAATTGTTTCATGAATATACATATTTAGAACATAAGTGACATTCCAAATTATTAGATAATGAAATGGAACTAATTTTATCACACATGATTAGATATTGAGTGAAGCTCACTAAAACATTCATGAGTGTGTGCTATATTCATAAAAAAATGACCATGAAAACATATAGATAATATGTATTGATCTTTTTTAGTGGAATGTACTATGAAATGTTGCTTCTTATTAGACCATTAAAGTAAAGATTCAAAAAATAGGAGATACGTTCTAGACACACTTTTATCATCCATCATATATCTACTAAAATATTTTTATAAATAAAATTTTAGTTTAAAATCATATATAGAATGATATAATAGTTCATATTTTGATGTTCTATTTAGATAATGGAATATTAATTTTAGGGATTCTAAATTGCATTATTTAATATTATATTGAAATCTAACACAAATAAAAATATAGAACATGATATTTTTCAAGATTGTATTTGAGTATAATAAGCTTCTAATCATACCTCTATAATTTCATTGATCATCCAAATTCTAGGATTCATCAAAAATCTAGTTGGTATGAGGAAAATACTTGAGTACTCATACAAGTTTTATTTCCCAAACAAAATCCTTTATAAAAATATAGTATATACATATGTTAATATGGAATAATACATTTTTAATGAAATTTGGATGCCAAGAAAGTGTATATCTCCACCCGTCATACATATCTAAATTGCAGTATGTAAAAGTTTAATAAATATTTCTAAAAGATATTTTCAGTGGATCCAAATATAATGTCATTTATATATATTTTTATGCTAAAAATATTTTTAAATACTTTATTAATGAAAATAGTTTCATATTATATGATTTTGGTAAAAAAAATTTGAATAATAAATCTGGATATTATATCATATCGGCCTCTCAACGCTTGTTTAAGTCTGTAAAGTGACATGGAAAGTTTAAATACATGATCCCGAGATTGTAGGTTGTCAAAACTATAAGGTAGTTAAATATAAAATTATTATCGAACATATCCATTAAATAAGGTATTATTAACATCTATTTGAAATAATATGATAGACTATTTAGAATTAAAATATTCTAGGATTCAAATTAGCTCAAGTATTACTACCGATGAAATGGTTTTTTCATAGTCTATGACCCCATATTGATTATGACCTCTAATAATAAGTCTAGATTTATTCTAAACTATGGTTTTATTTTTATATGGTTTATTTTAAAATATTAACTTAGTTCCTATAACTAAAATATTATTAGGAGGTTTGACCAATGGATAAACTTTGTTCCATTCTAAATGATTGAGTTACTCTTTCATGGTCATTATCCAACTCTCACCACCAGTGGTATCCTTTAACATTTTAGTTTTAATTTTAGATAAAATTAAAATCACATGACCTAATCCACAGAGACCTCACCTAGACTAATTTTAAACAAAGTGTTACAACCCTATCTTGTCCATAATAGGCTAGAGGTTGAGGACTGTCATTAAGAAATAATACCATGCACATGGGAGACGTTATCCTAATAAACCTATGCACATAAACATATCTTTAGAACATAATATAATAATACTAAACATGACAGAATAATCATCTATAATATAAAATGCATGAGACACATGATAATAATTCACAATAGTATGACATAAAAACACTAAAAAAAGAAAATACAAGATTGCATAATCCTAAAATAAAGAGAGAACTCAGAAAACATTATAGGGGAACTTCACATCACACAATATTTTTTCAAGTTCCTAAAAAATGAAAGTAATCAACCAAGAATCACTAATATTTGGTTAACCTATCTCTACATTCACCAAATTCACCTTCAAATATTTCATTGTTTGAAAAAACAAAACATGTGTGGGCATGAGGTCCATGTAGAGGTTAGTATAATAATGCTTTATAGGATTCCTCAAAATCAAAAGTAAGGGGTGAAAAAATAAATCAACTCAAAACAAAATGATGATAGAGAAATATGATAATTAAATAATATCTATATTTTATTTTGAAATAGGTAACTCAAGAATAAGGGTATGTCCCATCCATCAAAGTTTATCCCCACTTAGAACATACCCATTAAACCATAAGACCCAAAACACATTAAATACCCCCTCTCTTATCTTCCATATCATATCATTGAAAACACAATTGTGGACCCAAACTTGTATGGGATGGGTATCTTAGTTTTAGGGGTACCTTCCCCTATTTAAGACTCATATATCGTTAAGATAAATGTGTATTAGTGAAGGGGGTTACCTAATCCTTCGATGTAGGTCCCATTTCCTATAATGGATGGGTGTTTCATACTCTACTTGGCTTATGGGGGACCCTCACCTTGTCCATATCAAGTGGGTAATGACCCCATTATGGAATTTCTTGAAATATAGGATCCCTTCCTTGGATCTGTGGGGGGTACCACATCCCCAAAGTATACAGGGGAAAAATGCCTTAGTATTGGTAGGTCTCATGGGGGTAACCAACTCTATGCTTTCTCCAAAAGAAACTCCGAACAAATATTTTCTCCTATATAGATATAAGATACTCAAAATTCTAAAAAATATTCATTGGTGACCTATAATGGTAAATAAAATTACATCATTATTTTATATGTAGAAAATGAAAATAAAAGAATATTTTCATATCTGATTTCAGCACATTTCTTAAATTATTTTAAATGTACTCATTGCTGAAAATTACATGGTATGAAATTCATCTAACTACACAGACACATCCTTTAATCTATTTCTTAGGCACCACACATAAGTTGAAGGAAATCTATTGGAATAATGAAGGGTGTATAACCCTATGAATTTCTTTAAATGAATCCCAAATTAATTTGGAATGGCTATGTTAAACTCTAAACCACCTCATGGAACTCTTTATCAAAAGTATTCCATTTCTATAAAGTGTCCTGACCCTATGCATACCTGAAATGGCCCCATGCAACTTACTTCTACTTCATCCTTCATCCCTCAGTTACATTTATACCCAACTACCTAGAGAAGGTAATGACTGATGAAGAAGTTTATAAAAATCAAATTTCTAACATCCAAGGTGTTTTTTTTGGGATTTTACTAATTCAAATATAAAATTAAAATTGGAGAATAATCCAAGTATAACATAAACATATAATTTAATAATAACTATGATCTATGTATTAAAAAATATCAATAAAATAAAATTTTAGTCTTGAACATTTATTGGAGAAATATATCTTATATCTAGGGTTTATAATTTTTATAAAATATTCTAAAAAAAATTATTCCATATTTGACCAACAATCCATATTCCACAACTTTCATTCATAAATATTATAAAGATATATTTTTTATAAATTCCATCATTAAAAACTTTATTCTTCACAATTATAATTCCTCCACATTATTATGTCTTTTCCATTTTCCAGAAATAAAAAGAGAAAGATAAGCCAATAGAGAATTCACTATGGATGATAAATTCTTGATTTTCTTACCTAGATTACTTAATAAATCATATACTTTGATCCTTTGATGATCACTAGTAACTTATCATTTAGTCCCATTATTTTTTCTCCTATATTCCAATTCACCACCACACCACACCATGGAAACACCAAAGAATATACCCTCCTTTGATAGAACAGAGTGAATAAAATGATGAAGATAATAGAGGAAAAATGATAAGGGCGGTGAAGAAAATTCCCAACAATTAACCATTGAAAATTATCTTCAAAATATTATTCCAAAATTTCCCTCTATTAATTCTATCATTAAAATATCCCTTTTATAACTTTAATATTCCATAACAACCATGTTATAATGTATTTATCTATATTACCATACAATATACCCTTATCATGAACACTAAAAATATATCAATAATACATTAAATATTTAATAAAAAAATTAATTTAATATGAACTAATATATAAAATAAATAATAATATTTCACCAAACCCGACATCTCGAGGAAAAACTAATCCTCACCAAAAATTATCAAATCACTACGCAAGGGGAAAAACATTTCTTGAATCCAATGATGTGAACAAAATTATACCCTGAGAATCATAAAATAATAATTTTACCCTTCTCCACTAACCACACTCTGGTTTACTATATCCTCCCCACCTTCAATGATTTTCATCCTGAATATAACAACTTACTCAAATAGGTGATGTCACAAATCCCATAACTAATTCTCATTCTTTGATGATATCTCATGAATAATCCCATGTGGCCACAAGGAATAAACCATTGGAATAGCTCACCTTTTAATATTTTTCTATAGTTAGGGATTGATTACCACTGGGTATATTGTAAAGTTGGTTCCATTTTCAATGTATATCTCACCTCAGTTAGTGATATTCAATGGATTATGAATGTATCTTCTCAGCTATGACAAGTGGAATATATTTTGATCCTATTAAATCTATGAGGTTAACATAATTTTTTAAACAAACTTAACTACACTATGTAGAATCTGGAATAACCTAATAAAACTCAATTATAGATTGTTTCCCTAACCAAATATAATCAACATATATCATGGAGTGACCATTAGGAACATATGGTCTCATTCCTAAAAAAATAAGGGAATTCATCTTCAATCCTTGTAGAACTTTTTATGGATCTAGGTCATCCTAAACTACCCCTATATCAACTACCCCTTATCTATCATCAACCACATAGTTTGGGCCCCATAAGAAATGACTCATCAGTCTTTATCCAACAAAAGGGTGGCCTATAGGGTCTCCCATGTAAGGCATCAAAAGGATCCATACTGATGGAGGATTGGTACCTATTATTGTTAAAAAAATATACCAATGGTAGGTAATCATCCCAACCCATGAGAAAATTTATCACAAAATCCCACAACATTTCCTTAGGAACCTAGATGGTCCTATTTGTATATATATCTTTTTAGGGGGAAAACATTATACTCCTCCACAATTAAGCCCCAAATTCTTTCTACAAGATCCATTACTATAGATTTGTGAATCTATAATATTAGTAAAAAAAATCATTAAAGTAACTCCATAAAACTATACAATATCATCAATGTATAGGAATCTTAATATTTCCCCCGAACTCTACTATTGGATGGGGAGAAAATCAGAATACATGGTTACTCAGTCAATGATCACAAATATAATTTCATATCCCTTTATCAAACATGTATGTATAGTCATGAAATATATTGATATGCTATCCAACTTTCACTATGGAACATTAAGTGGTTGACTCAAACTAGCTAGGAGCTGGTTGTTACGGGATAAGCATGGACAAGTCCAGTAACATGATGTTATTCCTTCCCCTATTCACAGATATGGCATTGATGCATAATCTATGAAACACAGCTCTTTATTAATATCAACCAAAACTATTTCATAAGAATATCATATGTATTTTTTACACTGGGATACACAACTAATGGAGAGGTGTAAAAATCCATTATAACCTCCTCAAACAACACAGCTGGAACCACTATCTTCTTTTAGAAGATGATAGTGTGAACCCTATGTTCAAAGAAACCATTAGCTACATATCCTAAAAAAATAAAAAAATGTAAAACCTCATAATAAATATCTATAAATTGGGAATACCTCACATGATGAATAACTAAAGGGGATGAAACCAATGATTTAAGATAAATGAAATCTCCCTTTTACGCCATGAATAACTATATAGAGGCTGCCAACTCAGTTACATCCAACACCATCTGAGCATGAGATTTATTACTAATGGTATCAACCAAAATGTTTCCATTTACTTAAGTATTAATTATCTTGAAGTCATAGTCATGTATGAACTCCAACCATGGACTCTACCTAAGGTTGATATCTCAATAGTAGAAAATACAATTAATACCCTTGTGATATGTTTAAACCATAAATTTATTTCTAATAAGGTAGAGTCTTTACATTTTTAGGGAGAAAAATACTGATGTAATATCTAAATCAAGTAACTTATTGTTATTCTCTTGGGTTCTTGATTTAATGGTCATATAATAATTCCATACCTACATCTATATTAACATATAACCAAACCTAGATCTCGAGACATCATAAAAAATCATGTACTTGACTGGTTCCTTAAGAAATTATAGAATATGAGTTTTGGTAAACCTTGTACTCAACTCTATAAATTCTCTCTGACATTGATCAATCCATACAAAGGGATACCCATTTTAGTTAGGTGTAGTCATGGGATCCACAATCCTAGATAAATCCTCTATGAATATCTAGTAATAAAATGATATACTAAGAAGTATACACACAACTAACATAGGCTTGAGTGTATCCCAATCCATCACAACCTCAATCATCATGGGTTCAACTATTAATTAACCTTATAAGATGAGATTCACTAAGAATTGGACTTCTTGAATATAAAAAATTCAATTTTATAGTTTATCATAAAACTATTTCTCTTGAAAAATATATAAGAAAATACTTAGATGTTTGGAATACACATCCTTTATATGATAATAATTAAGGATTTCATCATTGAACACTATATGAACTGGTTAATGAAATACTAAAATATTTATTTTATGAGTCACATGAACACAATAGGTCAATTAGTAATGCCATATAGTATCACCAGTAACTCATAGTAGTCACATAAAAATCTAAATTCCATCATTTTTATGCCCTCATCATAAAATCAAATTTGATGTTTCCTGAACCAGAGATCGATCTTTAAAAAACTAATTTATCCCTTCAACTAGTAAAAAAGGATACTAATCCTTAGAAAGAGGATATTTTTTATGGACTATCTTATGGTTTAAGTGGTGATAGTTAATAAGAAGCCTCAAGCTTATATCTTCCTTCTTGGGGAATAAAACTAATACTACCATGGGAGAACACTAAGCCTAATGAAATCATTCTTTAATAGGTACTACCATTTCACCTTATTAACTATGAACTCATTTAGGACTATTTAATAAGTAGTAGAAGAAATCGATGTGGAGACTAGATATATTTTTATGGTGAAATTGATCTCATAATGAGGGGTATATACTAAAATATCTTCTTGATAGATATACATGAACTTCTACACTATAGTAGGAAGATGATCATCTAAATTACACACAATTAACTGAACTAAACTCAAAAACTAGTGGAAAATGAGTTGAAACATCCAAGGTGTTAAAACTTATTCTCTACTAGAAGTTCCCACTCACTAATAAAAGAGAACGTAAACCTATTTTATCGTTATTAAATCACCCTATGGCGATGGAAATCCACATAGTATTGAACTATAGATAAATTTTTCATACCTAGGATAACATCATAGCATATCATATATACAAGGATGAGTTCTCAAAAAACACTCTCTATGATGAGAATAAGTTAACAAAAATTGTAAATTTGGATGATAGGATGATCATACTGAGCAGGAGTCTCTAGTTGAATGGGTCGTGTTAGGGTCTCTACAGGTATTTATAACTCTCAGACTAATTATATAACTTGAAAATAAAGTATCATTCTATTTCTGATTAGTATGAGTGTTGTTATAGAGAATACACTGATTATATCTCAAACATTATTTTTTAATACCATATTATAACCATTTATTATGTGAATCTTTTTATATCCATAGGTGATAACATCATCAACCTAGTATGGGCCACCCATATGTTGTTGTGTATGTGGATGGATGTGTAATACACCTCTATATACTACTAAAATGATTCCTGATCATTCACCAAATATACCTATTATGTAATGTCTCGGATTTTACCATTTTTTATTTTAATATTATGTGGGAATTATTTTGAGACCAGGCTCTAAGAGGATGTGTAGTATCGAGGCCTGGTGATCCCAGAACAAATGTTTGAATTAGATTAAATAATTTAATTTACACCCGAGTGGGGTTTTCCTGAAAAAGTGTAATAACTCCGGAATGGGTGCTCGGATTAGAAATCTGAGGGCACCTTTGTGTTAATAATAGCGATTTTACCTTAGGTGAGGCCTAACATCGGCCGGCGCAGGTCAGTGGTGGGATTTAGTTTTTGGACGTAACTGTAATAAAATATTTAATAAAAATATTTTATTAAATTCTTGCTGCGGGGAAATCTTTTATCTTTTAAATAGAGATTTAACAGGGGATCAGGGTTACATTTCCCAAACCCCTGAATTTCTCTGGACGCTTTTGAAAGCTCTGGAGAAAACCTCCCAACACGGTGAAGGTGTTCTTGACGAGCTTCGCCAGTGACGATGACGCGACGACCGAATCTTCTCCAATTAACGCCCCGAATCCAGGTAGGGCGTTTGATCTCTTTGTGATTTCATTCCCGTTCTTGATTCCTATGATGAACGTGGACTAATCCACAAACATATTAGCCTGGGGTTCGATCGTATTTTTAGGATGGTATTTTGCAGTGATTTTGGTATTTTATTCTTGGATTAAATTTGGTTTCATTCAACCTTCTAATGGTGACGAACCAAGATCGACACGAACATCCATCGATGTTCGTCCCTCTCGATTACTGTGCTTTTTTCCCCTGGTTTCTACGTGTTCTTTCTGTGCATTTTACGCATTCTTGGAGGGAATCGATCTTTGCACATTCATTTTTTGGTGCAATGATCCGAGATTGTAGATCCAACCTCGGGAGGATGGTCCAGAGCTACGACGATGATTTCGGCGGAAGATTTGGAGCGGATCGAGAGATATGAATTTTTGTGCATTTTTTGTTGGAAGATCATATGTTGTTCATCGAGCCGATTGAAGGTCCGAAACAGCTGAATTTGGTGTTAGGATAATGAAACGAACCAGAGCCTTGAGTTTCACAGTAAACGAATAGCAGAATCGAGATCTGGAAGATCGGCCGAGGCGCGGGGAGGAAGACGTAGTTCTGGAAATTTCCCGACTACACGACATGTAGTATGGGCTACACGGCTTGTGTTCGTCGAGGATCATCTGGCGTTTACTACGGGAGTACATGGACATGGGTTGCGTACACGTCCAAGGACACAACGTGTATACCCTTCCCTGGCCAGACACGGCCAGATACGCGGGACACCCCGTGTACTAGTACACGGGCAGTCGACATAGTCGGACATCGTGTACGGGCATACGACCAGGGTACACGAGTGTTTCCCAGTTGAGAGGTCACGACGTGTGCTTCGACTTACACACCGTGTATATGTTTTCCTACATGAATTTGATTCCAAGCACGTGCCATTTACACGGGCAATAACCGGAGTCAAGGAACACGGCGTGTGATCCTTCTACACGCCATGTAGTTGAGTTTTACACAACTTGGATGAATGACACTGGTCATTACACAGGCATTAACCGAAGTCAAGGAACACGGCGTGTAACCATACTACACGCCGTGTAACTTGTTTTACATGGATTGAGCTAGTTTCCCTCTATGACTTGGACTACTTTCCTTAGGGTTCGTCCCCTTGGTCTTTCTCCTAAAGGTTTCCGGTATCATTTCCTACATATAGGAGTTTGATCCCTTCAACAGAACTTCCTAAATAGAGTTGTTGGAATTCCCTCTGTGAGACTTGGAGCTGAATCCTCTATTCATTCCTGGTACCCTAGGTAGAGTTCTTGGTATCGACGTGACCAACTTTACCCAGGCGCCGATCCTCTACTTAGCGGATTAGTTCAAACTGAGTTGTTGGAATCACCCCATGGCTATTGGTTTTGATCCTCATCTGAGCATCATGTTCCCAAGTACTTGGGGAGTGTGTTCTCCCAGAATGAGTACTTCATGTCTCTATCTTCAGACCTAGGAGTGTGTTCTCCTTGTTGCGTTCTTATTGGAAATATTCAAGCTGGATCTTAGTGGTGTTATCGCGATAGTCGATCGTGTATGAGTATATCTAGATATTCTGGTTATATGTTCTATAGACATATACTGTGTGGAGATGACTGTATCTTTCCTTTGTGGTATTTTCCCTTGTTGTCTTTCTTTCGTTGTTTCGGGGTGTCCTACGGGGTATTGTTATACTCAACCCTGCACAAGCTTTTCCCATACGTGTTGTGTCTTGTGAAGACGAGCGAGCCTTTGATAGGATTCTAGGCGGACCAGGACCGGACGGTGCTCAGTGAGATTAGACAGGCTGAGGTGTGTTCTTATGGCTACAGACTGCAGTCCCAGTACCTTTCTTTTCAGGTTGGAATTTGTTACAGAATTTCTTTTGGTGGGCTTGTACTTTTGGCCGAGGGTTTTACACTTAATGTAATTTAATTTCCTACCGTACTCTGTTGGATGGTATTTTTTTGTATATGTACACATTTCCCTTTTTAGTAGTTTTTTTTCTTTCCATATTTGTGGGCTTAGAGATGTGTGTGCGTGTGTACAGGTTTATAGGCAATTCCTCCCATGTTAGTGATATGCCTACTCGGTTCTAGTCACCAGCCCCTGGCCTATTGGAGGCGGGCTTGGGGAGTTGCAGCTCGGGCTCCACTGGGATGGGTATTGAGAGAGTGGTATCATAGGTGTTCGGTTCTACCTTAGAACCGAGAGTCTATGAGTTGGTTTGGGGCAACTATGTTAAGTTTTTCAAGTTCAGATTTCAGGCCAAGGACCCCATTGTTGGTGTGGGTGGCCAATGTATCCATACACGAGGACTCTGATAACTTTATTTTTAACTCAGAACACGAGGAAACTAGTTGCAGGGAAAAATAATGGTAGATGAATCATATAGGAATGGGTTTTGGTTTCCATGTCCTTATTGAGTCATCTCTCTAGATATACTCACCGACTGTGATACATATTGTTTCGTTACTGGATGCCTCTGCGACGCGCACCTGATAGGATCCAACAACTCAATCACAAGGATGACCACCTTAGTGATGAAGCTTCGATTCAGGGACCAGATCCACTGGTTTTACCTTCGGGTGGTGTGCTAGCTATCCCACCACCTGTGGAGTAGTGTTTAGTGCCTGATGTACCAGTAGAGGAGGAGTGCAGGATGAGCGCACCACACGAGTTTTAGAGACAGTTACCCCTCAGGTTTCAAGGCAAGCCTGACCCTCAGGCAGTAGAGGTCTGGCTTGAGGCAGTGGCCAGAGTCTTCCATTTGGTCAGGACACTAGCAGACCAGATGGTGATCCTGGTAGCGAGCCTTCTGCAAGGCTTGGCAGGGTGATGGTGGAGTTTGGTTATCCAGAACCACGACGAGGCGACTCTTGCATGGTCAGAGTTTGAGAATCTCTTCAGGGGGATTTTTCACCGGTTACCCTGAGAGCAGTATGTATACAGGAGATTCTTTAGCTCCAGCAGGGAACCATGATGGTGGATTACTATTCATCGAGGTTTACCGACCTCTCACGATACTCGATGGATATGGTCAGGGATCAGTACTTCAGAGCTCATACTTTTGAGCAGGGCTTGCGTAGAGATATCCAAGCTAGCATCGTCCCTATGATCATTCCTACTTTTTTTGGGGTGCTCGAGCGGGATTTGGTGGTTGAGAGCTTCTTGGCAGAGTAGAGACAACAGGCAGTTGTCAGTAGTGAGCGAGCTGGAGCAGATACATCGGCAGCAGGGAGCTGACGTCAGGGACCCAGGCATGGGAGACGTTTTCAGAGGAGATTTCAGGATAGGGGATCTACCGTACAGGGTTCGCAGGGCATATCCAGCAAGCCTCGAGAGAGGCGATGCTACTCATGTGATGGCATGGGACATCTCGCTCGAGATTGTCTGACCCGTTGTACTACTGATGCGGGAGCAGTGGATGAACCACCGAGGCAGAGGCAACGTGTGGGGCTGACAGATCCGCTAGGTGGCGGACGTGGTAGAGGAGCTGGGAGAGCATCTGGAGGTGGTCGGCGCTTTGACCTTTTTCCACCACCACCCCCAGGAGGCCCACCCCAGGCTCAGGGAGCTAGTGGATAGAGGTAGGGACAACTGTAGGCAGTATAGGCTTATGACCCAGGTACTCCCGGAATGATTAGAGGTACAATCTGTCTCTTTTCTACTTTGGATGTCGTACTGATAGACACAGGTGCTGGTCATTATTTTCTGGCTTCTTATCTTGTTCAAGACCTTGAGATTCCAGTTGATATTTTGACTTGACCCTTACGCTTAGAAACACCGATTGGAGAAGATTCATAGATCACACACCTTTTCAGATAGTGTGACCTGACCCTTGGAGGTGAGTGTTTCATTTTTAACATCTTGGTGGTAGCGTTGAGGCCTTACGATGTCATTCTTGGTATGGATTGGCTATCCACAGTTCATGACCATATTGACTATTTTAGGCGAAGGGTGCGGTGTGTCCGCAGTGACGGAATGAGGTTCTCCTTCGTCGGTAAAAAGGAGACCAAGTCATCGCAGGATGGACTCATGCATAGGAAGGCACAACCGATTTAATATCAGTTGGCTAGGCTAGCCCTTGGCACAACAGATGATATGAGTTTCCAGTTTCTAGGAGTAGTGGCTGAGTATGAGGACGTCTTTCCGGAGGATGTCCCTGGGCTACCTCCCCTTCGGGAGATAGATTTCTGCATTGAGTTGCAACCCGGGATGACACTGATATCAACATCAGCATATCGGATGTCTCCTATAGAGCTTCGTGAGATGAGGGTCTCTCTAGTGGACTTGTAGAGGAAGGGATTTGTGAGACCCAGTGTTTCACCCTGGGTGGCCCCTGTGTTGTTTTCCAGAAAGGCAGACGGGAGATTGAGGCTTTGTGTGGATTACCGGCGCTTGAATTAGGTGACTGTGAAGAACCAGTATCCACTACCGAGAATCAATGACCTCTTCGACCAGTTAATAGGGGTACGATGGTTCTCGAAGGTTGATCTATGATCAGGCTATCAACAGTTGCGAGTATGGGATGAGGATATACCGAAGATGACTTTCAGATGTCGCTACGATCACTATGAGTACTTGGTGATGCCCTTCGGCGTGATGAATGCCCTGGCAGTGTTTATGGGACTCATGAACCGAATCGTTTAGTCATATCTAGATCAGTTCGTGGTGGTCTTCATCGATGATATCCTTGTTTACTCTATGTCTGAGGAGGAGCACGCGAGGCACCTAAGGATGGCTCTGGACACACTCTGAGAGAACCAGTTGTACGGAAAACTCTCGAAGTGTCAATTCTGGATATAGGAGGTCCACTTTCTGGGACATGTTATCTCAGCAAATAGTGTAGCAGTGGACCCAGCCAAAGTAGAGGCAGTGTTAGCATGGGAGACACCCCGGGGCATGAGGGAGGTGCGAAGTTTCCTTGGGATGGCAGGCTACTATCGGAGATTCATTCTTGATTTCTCCCGGATTTCAGCACCCATGACATCTTTGACCCGAAAGGGGCAGCCTTTCGTATGGACTGATAGATGCCAGCAAGGATTTTCAATAGTTGAGATAGAGTCCGAAGAGTTCCCCAATCTTGAGATTACCAGAGGATGGTGTCGAGTACGTGGTGTTCTGCGATTCATCAGGAACCGGGTTTGGTTGTGTCCTGATGCAGAGGAAAGTGGTGATTGCCTATGGCTCATGTCAGTTGAGGCCACACGAGTAGAACTATACAACCCATGATCTTGAGTTGGCAGCGGTAGTCTTCGCTTTGAAGATGTGGCGGCACTACCTGATGGGTGAGCGGTTTATCATCTACTCTGATCACAAGAGTCTCAGATATATCTTTTCGTAGAAGTATCAGAATTTGAGATAGAGGCGATGGCTAGATTTCCTATAGGATTATGACTTTGATATCGTTTATACTACGGGGAAGGGGAACGTTGTGGTAGATTCTCTCAGTAGGAAATCCAGTTCGAAGATGTTGGATGAGGCGACAAGACAGTTTTCCTCTTTACAATTATCCTCCGTGGATAGAGATGAAGGATCTTACCTTCAGTCGAAGGTTGTTACCCCTCCACTCTTACAATGAGTCAGGGAAACACAACACGAGGATGCCAGCTGTGAGACTCTACATGCTCAGATATCTACAGGTGATTCTGCTGATGGATATTCAAAAGGAGGGGAGCACGTTGTTCTTTTTATAGGTCGCATAGTAGTACTAGTGATGTTTCAGGAGGAGGTTCTAAGGGAGTTCCATACATCTTTTTTGGCGGTGCATCCAGGCATGAAAAAGATGTACCAGGAACTCCTACGTCAGTTCTGGTGGCTAGGAATGAAGAAGTGTGTGGCAGAGTTTGTTTCTCAATGCCTTACTTGTCAACAAGTAAAGGCTGAGCACCAGATGCCAGCAGGTTTGACTCAGCCCCTTGAGATGCCAGAGTGTAAGTGGGATGGGATATCCATGGACTTCGTGATGGGTTTAACATGTACGTCTAGGGGACACCATGCCATCTGGGTGATCTTTTATCGACTCACCATGTCGGCCCACTTCCTAGCCATACGGGAGAAGAGTTCGGTAGAGAGGTTGGGACACCTCTATGTGCAAGAGATAGTTTAACTTCATGGAGTGACATCCATGATCTTCTTGGATCATGATGCTCATTTCACATCCCGGCTGTGGAAGGGATTATAGGATGCTTTTGGGACTCAGTTATGCTTGAGCACAACGTTTCATCCCCAGACTGATGGTCAGACGGAGCGGACCATCCAGGTTCGGGAGGATATGCTACGAGCTTGCATACTTGACTTCGGTCATAGCTAAGAGGATCACCTACCACAAGTGGAATTTTCTTATCAAAATAGTTATCATTCCACTATTGGTATGGAACCATTCGAGGCTTTGTAGGGGTGACATTGAAGGTCACCAATTTTCTGGACTGACCTAGGAGAGTCATCACTCATGGTCCCAGAGATGGTGAGAGATACTACAGAGAAGGTGTAGGTCATCCAGGAGAATATAAAGACTACACAGAGTCGGAATAAGTCTTATGATGACAGGAGATGGAGGCCCTTGGAGTTCGAGGAGGGAGACCATGTGTTCCTTCGGATCTCACCTCGATAGGGATTGCGGAGATTTGGCCAAGGCGGCAAGCTGTCTCTGAGGTTCATCAGACCTTTTTAGATTCTGAGTAGAGTTTGCGAGGTGGCGTACTGCTTGGATCTACCTCCTCAGATGGACCGGGTACACACCATCTTCCTTGTGTCGCAGCTGCGGAAGTACGTGCATGATCCATCGCACGTTATCGATTGGGGCGAGTTGGAAATTGATGATGGAGATACCTTTGCTGAATACCCAGTGGAGATCGAGGATCAGCAGGAGAAGATCCTTCGTGGGCAAGCTATTCCCTTGGTGCGTGTTCGGTGACAACACGAGAATCTACAGGAGAGCACGTTGGAGCGGGAGGCTCAAATTCGTGAGTAGTACCCACATCCTTTTGAGTAGCCTTTGTTTTGGATTTTTGGGGACGTAAAATCCCTACGGTGGGTGTGACGTAATGTCTCGGATTTTACCATGTTTTATTTTAATATTATATGGAAATTATTTCAAGACCAGGCTCTGAGACGGTGTGTAGTTCTGAGGCCCGGTGATCCTGGAATAAATGTTTGAATTAAATTAAATAATTTAATTTACGCGCGCGTGGGATTTTCCTGAAAAAGTGGAATAACTCCTGAAAGGGTGCTCAGATCAGAAATATGAGTTCACTGTTGCGTTCAGAACAACAATTTTACCTTAGGTGAGGCCTAACATCAGTTGGTCCAGGTTGGTGGTGAGATCTATTTTTTGGACATAACTGTAATAAAATATTTTATTAAATCTTTGCTGTGGAGAAATATTTTAACTTTTTAAATAGAGATTTCATAGGGGATCAGGGTTACAATTCCCATAACCCTGAATTTCACTAGAGGCTCTGTAAAGCTCTAGAGAAAACATCCCAACGCGGCGACTGTGTTTTTGACAAGCTTCATCAGCGACAACAACGCGGTGACCAGATCTTCGCCAACGAATGCTGTGAATCCAGGTAGGGTGTTTGATCTCTTTGTGATTTCTTTCAGGTTCTTGATTCCAATGACGAACACAGACTAATACACGAACAGATTAGCCCATGGATCGATCGTATTTGCAGGATGGGCTTTTGTAGGGATTTTGGGGATTTGATTCTTGGAGTAAATTTAGTTTCATTCAAACTTCTAACAGTGACGAACCCAGATCAACCTGAACATCGATCGAGGTTCATCCCTCTTGATTTTTGTGCTTTTCTTCCCCAGTTTCTACGCGTTCTTCGTGTGCGTTCTACGCGTTCTTGGAGGGAATCAATCATTGTGTATTCATTTTTTGGTGCAATGATCCGAGATTGTAGATCCAACCTCAGGAGGATAGTCCAGAGCTACCACGATGATTTTAGCAGACGATTCGGAGAGGATCGAGAGATATGAGTTTTTGGGTGTTTTTCATCGAAAGATCATATGTTGTTCATCGAGCTGATTGAAGGTCCGAAACACCTCGATTCAGTGTTAGGATGATGAAACAAACTAGCGCCTTGAGTTTTGCGGAAAAATGACGGTAGAATCAAGATCTAGAAGATTGGACGAGGCGCGAGGAGGAAGACATGGTTCTGGAAATTTTCCGACCACACGACGTGTAGTATGGGCTACACAACATGTGTTCATCGAGGATCACCTGGCGTGTACTCCTGGAGTACACGGACACGTTGGGTACACAGACACGTTGGGTACACGAACAAGGACATGGCGTGTATACCCTTCCCCGGCCAGACATGACCAGATATGTGGGACACCTCGTGTACTGGTACACGAGCGGGTCACACGGACGGACACCGTGTACGGGCATACGACCAGGGTACATGGGTGTTTCCCAGTTGACAGGACATGGCCTATGCTTCGACTTACACACTGTGTATATGTTTTCCTACATGACTTCGATTCCAGACATGGGCCGTTTACATAGGTAGTACCGAGAGTCAAGGAACACGGCGTGTGATCCTTCAACACGCCGTGTAGTTGAGTTTTACACAACTTGGATGGATGACACGGGCCGTTACACTGGCAGTACCCAGAGTGTAACCATACTACATGTTGTGTAACATGTTTTACATGGATTGATCCAGTTTCCTTCTATGACTTGGACTAGTTTCATTAGGGTTCGTCCCCTTGGTCTTTCTCCTAAAGGTTTCCGATATCATTTCCTACATACATAAGTATGATCCCTTCAGCAGGAATTCATGAATATAGTTATTGGAATCCACTTTGTGAGACATAGAGTTGGATCCTCTATTCATTCCTGGTACCCTAGGTAGAGTTCTTGGTTTTGGTGTGACCAACTTTACCCAGGCTCCGATCCTCTACTTAGAAGATTAGTTCAGACTGAGTTGTTGGAATCATCCCATGGCTATTGGTTGTGATCCTCATCTGAGCATCATGTTCCCAAGTACTTGTGGAGTGTGTTCTCCCAGAATGAGTACTTCGTATATCTCTCATCATACCTAAGAGTGTGTTCTCCTTATTACGTTCTTAGTGTAAATCTTCAAGCTGGATCTTAGTGGTGGTATCGCGATAGTAGATCATGTATGAGTATATCTGGATATTTTTATTATATGTTCTGCAGACATATACTGTGTGGAGCTGACTGTATCTTTCCTTTGTGGTATTTTCCCTTATTTTCTTTCCTTTGTGGTTTCAGGGTGTCCTAATGGGTATTGTTATACTCACCCCTCCACGGGTTGTTCCCCCACGTGTCGTGTCTTTTGTAGACAAGCGAGCCTTTTACAGGATTCTAGGCGAACCAAGACTGGACGGTGCTCAGTTAGATCAGACTGGACGAGGTGTGTTCTTACAGCTACAAATTGCAGTCCCAGTACCTTTATTTATAGGTTGGACTTTGTTACAGACTTTCTTTTGGTGGGCTTGTACTTTTGGCCCAAGGTTTTACACTTACTGTACTTTACTTTCCTATCGTATTCTGTTGGTTGGGATTTTTTAGTATATGCACGCATTTCCCTTTTTAGTAGTTTTTTTTCTTTCCAGATTTGTGGGATTAGAGATGTGTGTGCATGTGTATAGGTTTATATGCAATTCCTCCCATGTAAGTGATATGCATACTCATTGCTAGTCACCATCCCCTGGCCTATTGGAGGCAGGTTTGGGGAGTTGCGGCTTGGGCCTCACTGGGATGAGTCGTGACATATTAAATGTCTAACTTTCACTACTCAGGGAGTTCCCAAATCTTAATTCTTCTTCTGAAATATAATTACATCCATGGTACCACTTTGGTTGTTCCTAGTTGCTGATCTGGCAGAAAAAAACACATTCCAAGTGTCCTCTGACTACACATGCTTACCATTTTTATCTCCCTATTGAATAAACCTATTTTAGACCCATATACCATCAATCCCCTGGATTGGATTCATGAATACAACTACCTATGAATAAATCATTACATTGACTATCATTAGTTGGTAAATGTAGATGAACCCACTCCTTAGAAACCTGAACATTCTCTTGAACGAGACTACAACTCTACTAGAAAGTTCTTATTCACCATATCTTACTCTAGGATCTCGACGTATGTGGGGATGCATACAAGTGTAATCCCAGTTTTTATCTCCCCCTAGAGGCTATGGTTTGACTTATGAGTTCATATAAATTCATCACATACTATGTGTAGTGAGTACCTCTTTAGGTCAATGAACCTTAACACAACTCAAAAATAGTTATATTTTCATAATAGTGGCCTAAAAATTATAAAAATTATACTATACTTAGTTCTACCAGATAATAATACTACATAAATAAGCATTAAATATTTGACTAAGATAGAGTGGTATATTCTTGAGTCTCAGTAGTTTTCATCCACCAAAATCTAGCCAAACCCAAAAGATAAGTTGATGTAAGGATCCACATCTAGTCAGTGGGTGTTCGAACCAGCTAGAGTAAATGATTCACAAACTCTATCCAATCCTCTAATACCTGAGTATTGGGCTCACCTAATAATCTTGGAGGCCTCTATTACTATAAGTCATGAAAAATACTCAATCTACTATCAGTATCATTTTACTCAATGCGGACTACCATCTACAATATAGGTAGAGGGTCTAATCTATAAAAAATTAGTGGGGGATCTTCCCTCAACTCATAAGCTAGAGATACCTCCAACTTAGGTCCCTGTATCATTGATTCATTTCTTCAATGATCAATGATTAGAGTATGGATCACTAGTATGAGCCTATCATGAACTTACCTCTGAAAATGAGTTTAATATCTATTAAATGGAATCTTGTATTCGATAAAATAAAAATATGGTATTTAAAGTATATTTGGTTAAGGTAACACAAGAAGGATATATCAAACACACAAAAGGCTATATGTACCATAAAATTATAAATTATAAATGATGCAGACTGTTTTGATCTGACTAATAGTTTATCATAGTATTATTAAAAGAATATGTTTTCTTGTCACAAGTATGGTAGTTTTCCTAGTCTATTACCAATATCAGGATACCTTGAAAAATTTTACCTAAAATTTTCAAATCGAAACTCACATAGCTTTAAAATATAATCTATAAGACTATAAATGAAATTTTATAATACCACTCTTGTAACACCTTGAGAGTTTTTGATTTTTTTTCAAATAGATTTAATTTCTTCAATATATTGTATTACACGCAATACTGAGTTTAAATGAACTATGATACATTATTAAATATTATTAAAAGATCATTATAACCTAGATATTTAATTTTATGGTATAAATAAGATTAAAAAATTCATGATATATACAAAAAACAATCATAATCATTATGAATAGGTTGATTAATTCTTAAGAAATATTCATTCAATTTTTATGAAAACTATAATATTCTTAAAAAATAAATTTCCGTAAAAATGATTTTTATGGATTTTTGTGAGAAAATATTAAATTTAGATTTTTGAAAATTTTATTTCATAAAACTAAATATAGTTTTAAAATTACCATATCAAAATTATCTTAGGTTGAATTTTTGAGTTTTTTTTCAAAAGATTGATTTTTAGTAAATAGTTAAAATAATGTTTTTTATTGAGAACTATATTTTGTTTCAAGAATGTAAAAAGTTCAATTTTGTTTCGAAATGTTTTAAAGTAAAACATTTTATCTTGTATTTTAAATAATCCAATTATGTTCATTGAAATAATTTTTTTTTGAATTTGGTCTAAAAAATATTTATACACAAAATGTATTAAAAAAACTATTTTTATATGCCTAATGTATTTTTATCTTAATAAATTAAATTAATTACTATTGGTAAATAATATTATTGAATTTTACATATTATATATATTAAACTAAAATTTCAAATCATTTATCTAATATTTTCTTCTATGTTAAGGATAATAATAAATCCAGTTTTATGTATAAAAGGGAATTTTTCTAAAAGTAGTTTTCATCACAATTTGCACAGTTAATTTAAAATAAAATTTTCCACATATAGGTATTTAATTTTAAAAAATATATTACATATTTTTAATTTTTAGGCTCAAATTTTATAAATATAAGCCTTTTATTTTTTCTCAAGATGAATGGTAACTATAGTGAAATTTATCACCTTTGTAAGTGGTAAATCAGGTTAATTTAGGATAAAAATAAGTAATAACACAATAAATTTTCCCATTAATTATTATTTAATGAATTTAATTCTACCCTCATCACCTTAGGCTTGAAATTGAGTTTTTTAATGGACACTTTTCTATGAAAATGACTTATATAACATTTAAATCATATAAAGATACAAAATGTCAGAGTCCGAGTTTTAAATGTATCTTATGTGTCCACATTGGAAAAACTACATGTTATAAAATATTATAAGTGTCTATTTTGAGATTAATTAAATATTTTTAATTATAAAAAAATATTTTTAAAATTTATATATTATATAATGACCTTAAATTCTTATTCAACACCAGTTTAATATTTCTCAAATTAATAAAACAAATATTATAATTTTTATAAATATTAAAAGTAATATAATTTGAGCAAGTTAATATGTGTAAATTTTTTTCCTATGAATATTACATATTATTGTGATTTTATATAATTATATTCAAATTTCCCCTTTATCATGATATATTTAAAGAAAAATTAAATGAAGAGTGTAAAAATGACATTAATGATATTTGATATTACATAATATTTTATAAAATGATAGAGAATTCATAAAAATATTATATTAATCCAAATGGATAGGATATGGTATAAAATATTAACTATATTTCATTTAATTTTTTTTTTAATTTTATAGTACAATTATTATCCCTTAAATGGTAGAAAAATTTAATATTATGGTAATTGTCAAAAGGGTTAACTAAGGGTTCAAACAATTATATAAGCATAAAAATATGATCCAAAAATGTCAGAAAAAAAATTTAATGAGAGTATTTTGATTTATCCTCATCTTATATTTTAATATTACCAATTTTGATCGATTTATACAACAAAATTATTTTATATTAATTTAATATTTTATGAAATTCTAAGGGTTCCCCTCCCATAAATAATAAAAGGGCTCCCCACCTTTCTCTTCTTTAGACCACTTTGAGCCTTATATCTTGAAGAAACACAAAATTTTATCTTATCAAATAAGCTATAACCATTATATAGGTGATAGAATTCCCAAAAGGCTATCCCTAAAGCCCTGAAGAGGATATCTAAAGGAAATATTTCAATGAATAGGTAGTCACCTCAACCGATCACTTTCTATTTAATTATTATTTTACCTAATATAAATATGTTATACTCATAATAAAATAACAACTTAAGTATCCTAAATATACTTATATGTTATTATGTTTATGAAACCACATTTATTCACTCTCTTACCATCAAATGAGAAGTGAAATTATTAATTGTGTGTACGTACAAATTACTGTCTCTACATAGATATACAATTCATTTATCATCAACTAAAACAATTATATAGGTGATGGTATTCCCAAAAGACCATCCCAAGAGCCCTTAAGAGGATATCTAAAGGAGCAATTTCAAAGAATAGATATTCACCTCAATCGATCAATTTCTATTTAATTATTACTTTACCCAATATAAATATGATATTATCATAATAAAATAACAACTTAAGTATCCTAAATATACTTATATGTTATTATGCTTATGAAACCACATTTATTCACTCTCTTCCCATCAAATGGGAAGTGAAATTATTACTTGTCTGTACGTACGAATTACTGTCTCCACATAGAGATACAATTAATTTATCACCAACAAGAACCATTATATAGGTGATGGTATTCCCAAAAGACCCTACTTAGAGCCCTTAAGAGGATATTTAAAGGAGATATTTCAAAGAATATGTAGTCACCTTAACTGATCACTTTCTATTTAATTATTATTTTACCTAATATAAATATGTTATACTCATAATAAAATAACAACTTAAGTATCCTAAATATACTTATATGTTATTATGTTTATGAAACCACATTTATTCACTCTCTTCCCATCAAATGGGAAGTGAAATTATTACTTGTGTTTATGTACGAATTACTATCTCCACAAAGAGATACAATTAATTTATCATCACCAAATTTTGTGGATAGGTATTTTGATGGGTTTAATATTTATATATGCAACAACTGGGCCTCACCCACTAGTTTCCCCACAGACATGTGGTCACCACCCTGGGGAAACCCACGTGCTTGAACAGGTCATATGACTAATGATTTTCCCCACAGGCCAACACATATCCTTTTTAGTGTGCTTTGTCCTCAATCGCACATACCCTGGGAAACTTCACAGAAGGTCACCCATCCTGATCACTACTCCAGACCAAGAATGCATAACTGTGGAGTTCTAATCAGGAATACTCCTAAAAAGAAAGGTGCACCTTATTGACATGGGTAGTATCATTTATCCATTCAAGTCTAACTTTTCTAGGGGTGTTACATTATCCACCCCTTTAAAGTACAACGCCCTCTTTGTGGACCCCAAGACTCAAACCCAGGCAGTGCCTAAGCACTTCCGGTTGGGTATTGCCTCTGATACCAATTTTTCATGACCCGTCCCCCGGGGCTCGTGCCGTGACTACCCCAAGCCCGCCTTCCATAGGCCAGGGGCTGGCGACTAGCACCAAAGGCATAAATCCCTAAACTGGGAAGGCATTGCCTTTAAAACATGAAAACGCACACAACAGAGTTCGAGCTGGAAGAAAAACACTAAGTAAAACTGTATATAAAGAGTGCTGAAAGTAGAGGGGCTATAATATAAGCCCAATAGGAAGATACAAGTACAACTGAAAAAAATTACAAATGAAAACAAGTACAACTGAAAAGGACAAGAAAACTAAAAGGTGAAGAGCTGCTCCGGGGTCATCCACCATGGATCCTACATGAAGGGTAGGAACCGATAGCCTCCTCATAACTACACGTCTGTCAGTATCCTCTGTGCACCGACACATCATATGGTCCACCTCTGGGTACCGTCCAGTCCTATTACTCTCAGCCACATTCAGCACTGTCCGTTATCTGCAAATAACACAATGAGGTGCGGGCATAGACCGTGTATGGGTTAGTATAATGATACTCGATAGGGACCCCGATACCCTCAAGGTCTCACAAAATCCAAAAAGGATAAAACAAAAAGAATGAATTCAACAGATAACTCCACTTAGGTATATTTTCATACATATACCTAAGTTATCAAGTAATCCATCTCAATCATGAGGTAAAAAAAGTTACTAACTCAGATCAACTAGGATTTTATTCTAGGGATAGTATCAAATAACATCCCCAGTCACATTGTCGAAATCTCAGCTGCTGGAGAACTCCTCCTCTATCAAGTAGAGTGCGCCTATTGTACAACCAAGGGTCCTAATCCGATAATCACGGAGAAAAGTCACTGACTAGCCTCATGGAAATGGATGAGTCTGAAAGAAGTCGTCGGGTAACCCACTGCCCAGCCCAGCTAGAGAGTAAACCCTAAGAGGTTGTCGGGTAACCCACTACCCAGCCCAGCTGGAGGGTAAACCCTAGAGTCAACAGATAACCCACTGCCCAGCCCAACTGGAGGGTAAACCCTAAGAGGTCGTCGGGTAACCCACTGCCCAACCCAACTGGAGGGTAAACCCTAAGAGGTCATTGGGTAACCCACTACCCAGCCCAGCTGGAGGGTAAACCCTAAAGGTTAACGGGTAACCCACTTCCCAGCCCAGCTGGAGGGTAAACCCTAAAGGTCAACAGGTAACCCACTGCCCAACCCCGCTAGAGGGTAAACCCAAAAATGGTCTGATAACTCCACACTTCGCTTGCTTGTATCCAGGATTATCTGCTCCACAAGCTACAAGTCAATACTCCAAATATCACGAAATCCCACGTAGAAGTATCTCCAAGGTCTGCCTCATCATAGGGGTCTCAATGCAATAGACGACACGTCAATCAGACGCCTGGTCTGTGAGTTATTAGTCTTTTAGTCTCGGGGGCTCGGTTGGATTTGTGTACAATCCAACCTAACCATATATCAACTTTACCCCGAACTCTAGTGGGGTATACTTAAAGGGACCGTCGCACTCCATGAAAACCAGCGCCACTAACGGTTCATCAAATGATCGTCTGATGCCAAAGATATGGCGAAAGAAAGTAAAGGGTCAGTAGTGGGCCCGAGTCTGGTCCTACCCGGTCAGACCGACTAGGCCCAACCCAGTCTGGGCTGACCCGGTTTGGGTCGACCCGATCAGACCTGTTGGGTCTGGCCCAACCCATTGGGCGGGCCAGCCTGTTAGGTTTGGCTCGGACCGCTTGGCCCAGCCCAGCTGGCTGCGAGGGGGGTTCGGCCCGGGCTCGGGGTCGGCTCGGCCTGGAGTGTTGTGAGGGTGCAGCCCGACATGGCTTGTCCTGGAGGGCGTGGCTAGGGCCGGTTCTACTAGGGCATCATGAGTTGGGGGGGGGGGGGTGGCGCCGTCTCGGCCGGGAGGCCACGGGGGGGCTAGGACGCTGGCTCGTCTGGGTGGCCGCGAGGGGGGGGGGGGAAGCTGGCTCGGCCGGGAGGCCGCGAGGGTGCTAGTTTGCCGGCTTGGTCGGGTGGCCGCGAGGGGGCCGGGACACCGGCTTGGCCAGGTGGCCACGAGGGGGACGAGATGACGGTTCGAAAGGCCGGCAGGCTGCAGGGAGGCCGGGGCGGCTCTGCTGGAGATCCACGGTTCGGCCCGGAGCATCGATGAGCTGCGGGGGTGGCACAGTTTGTAGGGGTCGCAAGTAGAGCTGCCTTTATCATCGTTTCCTTCGTTGTGTCATCGCCTCATATCCATGATGCAGTTCATCACAAACAAGAACATCAGAGGGGTTGTGCCATGTTGGTTTGGCCCACACCGTCTGCGTTTAGGGTGGTAACAATCGGTTCATCAAGAAGTAAGAAGATGATCTTCAATTGTTTATTTTCAATCTCCACAACGTTTCCATTCCAACCGAAGGTGAGAAAAAGAAAATGATTATTACAATAATAAAACCCCTACCTTTGATTGTCGGTCGTTGATGTTGAAGTCACAGGAAGAAGATGAAGGAGTTCGTCGTTCGTCGAGTCTTCCACACACTGCCAATACCGAGCTACTTAAGCTCATTGACGACGATCTGGAGGGTAGGTCGGTTGTGGAAAATGATCCACATTGGTAGGATCTGAGGAAGGAACTCGAAGTAACTCCTCGAAACGAAGAACAAAGAACAAAGAACGCCAGCGAGGAGCGACTTTGACTTACTTCCTTAGATCCTACCGACGTGGAGAATTTTCCACAATCAACCTACCCTCCGCATCGTCGTCAACGAGCCGACGCAGCTCAGGATTGGGAGTGCATGGCATAGGCGATGAACAACAAACTCCTTCGTCTTATTACCATGACATCAATGTCGACGACCGACAATCAAAGGTAGGGAATTTATTTTTGTAATAATCCTTTTCTTATTCTCACCTTCGGTTGGAATGGAAACATTGCAGAGATTGAAAAGAAACAATTGAAGATCATCTTCTTACTTCTTGATTAACCGATTGTTACCACCCTAAACACGGAGGGTGTGGGCCAAACCAACATGTCCCGATCCCTCCGTCGTTCTTGTTTGTGATGAACTTCGGCATGGCGATTAGGAGATGGAAAAATGAAGGCGACGACGATAAAGGCCGCGCTACCCACGGTCTCCACAAACCACGCCGCCCCCGTGGCGCTCCAGTGCTCCAGGCCAAACCGCGGCTCTCCGGCCGAGCCGCCCTGACCTCGCCGTGCCCTGGCCTCCCGACTGCCCGCCGGCCCTCTGGACCCCTCACGACCACCCAGCCGATCCGGCATCCCAGTCCCCTCATGGACACCCGACCGAGCTGGTGTCCCGGCCGCCTCACGGCCACCCGACCGAGCCGGCGAACCGGCCTCCAGGCCAAGCCGGCTTCCTGGCCCCCCTCGCGGACACCTGGCCGAGTTGGCGTTCTGGCCCCCTCGTGGCCTCCTGGTCAAGCCAACATCCCTCCCCCCTTGTGGTGCCCTGGACGAACCAGCCTAGCCGCGCCCTCCAGGCCGAGCCATGCCGGGCCACACCCTCACGACGCTCCGGGCCGAACCGCCCTCGCGGCCTGCTGGGCGGGGCCGAGCGGGCTGGGCCAAACCTAATAGGATGGCCCACCTAATGGGCTGGGCCAGTCCCAACAAGTGTGATCGGGTCGACCCAGACCAGGTTGGCCTAGACTGGGTTGGGCTGAGTCGGTCCAACCAGGTCGGACCGGACCCGGGCCCATTACTGACCCTTTACTTTCTTTGGCCATATCTTTGGAACCAGACTGCCCTTTGATGAACTATCAGCGGCGCTAAAGTTCTCGAAGCGCGACAATCCCTTTGAGTATACCCCACTGGAGTTCGGGGTAAAGTCGAGATATGGTCAGGTTGGATCGTACACGAATCCAACCAGGCCCCCAGGTCCAAAAGGCAAAGAACTCACAGACCGGGCGTCCGATTGACGCACTGTCTATTTCGTTGAGACCCCTATGACGAGGCATACCTTTGAGATACTTCTACGTGGGACTTATTGATAGTTGGAGTATTTAACTATAGATTGTGGAGCGGATACTCCTGGAGATGAGAGAGAATAGTGCGGTGTTATCAGACCAGTTTCAGGTTTACCCTCCAGCGGGGCTGGGCAGTGGGTTACTCGTTGACCTTTAGGGTTTACCCTCTAGGTGGGCTGGGCAGTGGCTTACCCATTGACCTCTAGGGTTTACCCTCCAGCTGGGTTGGGAAGTGGGTTACTTGATGACCTCTTAGGGTTTATCCTCCAGCTGGGCTGGGCAGTGGGTTACCCATTGACCTTAGTGTATACCCTCCAGCTGGGCTGGGCAGTGGGTTACCTGATGACCTCTTAGGGTTTACCCTCTAGCTGGGCTGGGCAGTGGGTTACCCGTTGACCGTAGGATTTACCCTCCAGCTGGGCTGGGCAGTGGGTTACCCGATGACCTCTTAGGGTTTACCCTCCAACTAGGCTGGGAAGTGGGTTACCTGATGACTTCTTTCAGACTCAGCCCATTCCATGATGCTAGTCAGTGACTTTTCTCCATGATTACTGGAGCGGGACCCTTGATTGAATGGTAGGCCCACTGTACTTGATAGAGGAAGAGTTCTCCATCATCCGAGGTTTTGACAATGTAACTAGGGATGTTATTTGATACTATCCCTAGAATAAAATCATGTTTGAGCTGAGTCATTTACTTTTGTGTTTACCTCATGATTGATATGGATTACTTGATAATTTAGGTATATGTATGGGCATATACCTAAGTGGATTTATCTGTTGAATTCATACATTTTTGATTTTGTGAGACCTTTAGGGTCTCGGGGTCCCTTCTGAGTATCGTTATACTCACCCCTGCACGGGCTATGCCAGCACCTCATTGTGTTGGTTGCAGACGATGGACAACGCTGACTGAGGCTGAGAGTACCAGGACTGGACGATACCCTGAGGTAGACCATACGATGTGTCGGTATGCGAAGGATACCAACAGACGTGGAGTGCTGATGAGGCTATCTGTACCTACCCATCATGTAGGATCCGTGGTGGATGACCCATGAGCTTCTCTTCACCTTTCAGTTGTTTTGTACTTTTCAGTTGAACTTGTTTTCAGTTGTACATGTTTTTTCCTGTTGGGCTTGTATTCTGGACCCTCTACTTTCAGCACTCTCTATATATAGTTTTACATAGTGTTTTTCTTCTAGATCATACTATGTTGTGTGCATTTTCAAGTTTTAAAGGCAATTCTTTCCCAGTTTAGGGATTTATGCCTTTGGTGCTAGTCGCCAGCCCCTGGCCTATGGAAGGTGGTCTTGGGGTAGTCACGACACGAGGCCTAGGGGATGGTTCATGAGAATATATGATAATTCTGAAATAATATTAATTATTTATTTATAATATCATATCTACCTTAATACCTTTCAAACCATTCGAAAACAATAACTTCGATCGTGCGTATGTGTGGACTACCACCTCCATGAAGCGATGTGAATCATTTTTCATTTATTTTTTACATGGATAGTAATAAGTATGGTTTTAATTAATGTATATTATATATTAATGATTCTAAATTTTTTTTATTTACCATTATTTCATTCCATCCTTCAAAAAAATAAAAAAACAATGATTAGGCGTACGTACGACCTACCGTCTCGATGAACAGTGTAATTCATTTTTCAATCTCTATATTTTATGAATGATTCTAAAAAATTATATAATGAGTGAATATTAAATTTTATCATTATTAAATTTATATTTTTTATGGAACCATGTTCAAAATACAAGGACCAAATCCATCGAACCAAAAGATACATGAAAAACAATGCAGATATCACCCAGAACAATGATTTTAATAAAGAAGTGTTTAAAAACGAGTGATCAAAGATATATGTAAATAATATATGGTATGATATATATGATAAATATTTTTTAATAGAAGTATAATAAATATATATTTATTATATAAGAGGTTCTAAAGCATATGAAGGAAGTCAGACCTAAGGTAAGAGATTTCTAGTCTCATTTTTATTTTTAGGAGACCTATGAAAAATTCACCAATTGTATCCTTTGTGTGGTGTATATACTACCACTTTGACATGTTATATCATGAATATAATTATTTTAATTATATTTAAAATTTCAATTGATTTTATATTTCATGGGTATTATGATTAAAAAGTTATGAATGTGGTAATGGATTTTCCTCTATATTTAATTTTTGTGGGACACATGCCATATTCACCAATTATTTATTTTGTTTGATGTATTTAATACCCATGAATGTATTTTATGATTTTTCTCAAAAAAATTGGGTTATAAATATAAATTTATGTTTCTTTCTTTCATGGTTCTTACAATTATAGAGTTACCAAAGTGTTAACGGTTTTATGATACAATCTCACTATTTATCGAGATTATTTATGATTATTATTATGATGGGGAAATATTATAAATTATTCTCAATAAACTCATTAATTTTTTATACTATAGTAATTTATTGAGAATACTTGTTTTATTTAAATTATACACACCATAAGTTCTCAAGATACCAAAAATATATTTTTATGGAAAATAGACTTTATTTCTCTCGTTAGTAGAAAACAAATTTTCTTCCATATCCATATTTTCTAAAAATTATTTAAATACGGTTTTTCATATTATATAATGATTTTTAATTCATTTTTTCCCACATTTTATTTTTAAAAAAATTGGTTTAAAAGAATTATGCTTTCTATTTTTAAAATGATGTATTTTTTTACTTTTTACAAAAGTCTAAAATTGGTTTTTTAATCATCTATAACATAAATGAAATTTACGAAAAATATGAATACATAATGTCTTGAAGATTAATTTAAAAATTTACATGGTTATTTTCAAATAATATTTTTTACATAATATTTTTTAAATTTTATATTTCAAATAAGTAATTTCAAAAGGTAAAGGATATTTTCCTTAAGAATTTTTTAATGAACTTTTAATGATATTAATATTCATCAAAAACAAAAATCATTGATATAACTAATGATTTATTGGGTATATGATCTAATGATAACATACATTATCTTTTTATAGATGGTTTATGTTTATGATGAAAAGTTTTTTATGAAACCTTTTCCATTTCCATGGGGAAATACTCTAATTTATTAATAAATTGTTTATAAAACCCATTATTTTTAGACAGGTTATACTATAATGAAATGAGGAAATTTTTATTAGAATAATTTATTTTCTATGGGTTATACTATGATGAAATATTTACGAAACCCATTTATTTTCATTAATTTTGGTATGATGAATGTTTTATGAAATTTTTGGAACACATATATATGATTTTCCATTTTGTGATGGGTTTGAACTATATATCACATCAATACATTGGTTAATGTTTGATATCTCATAATATAAATAGAATTGTAATGGGGAGTAATACCAATTCAATAAGGTAATGTTTCCACAATGATAGTCTTGGTGGTGAACCATGACTACTAAAATAGTTCAGGGAGTGAATCTATTCTATAATTATTGTCATGGAAATGATCCTTCAATACTATGGAAACGATATTATATGATTTTTATATGAAAAAAACATATTTTTTTACACCAATGTTATTATCCCGTGGATTATGTTATTTTATTCCCTTATGATTCATGTCTTATGAACTACTAAGATTTATTCCATGACTCAAGATTATGATTTATGATATAAAGGGTATGATCTTAAAATGTTATTAAAATATTCTCATACTCTCTAGTTCATTTTATGATCAAGTGATCATTTATATGTCCCTTTTTACCATTACTGAGCATCTGATCTCACCCTTTATTATGTTTCCTTTCCCTAGGTTATGTATAATGGTATTAAGTCTTATATGTCTAATAAGAGTGCTATTTATGAAGAACAAAGTGGGAGAAAATGTAAATACTTTATAAACCAATTGTTTATGTGTTCATGCTTCAAAATGAACTAAACCTATATGGTTCTTGCATGGATCAGTATATTATGTAATGAATATTGATTTACTAAGGTATGATATCTATGTCTGATAAATATGGGAAGCTACAGTTTATATTATATAATGGTTTAATTAAGCTTTTGAAACTAGGATGAGATAAATTTAGTGAGAAAACTTGGGATAAGTCTAATTATAGGATAAAATACCAAGGTTTTGGTAATGATCATGAATGAACTAAGTTAAACCTACGGTTTCATATAAGAATGTGTGACAATATATACATCATATAAGTGATTTTTCATGATTACGTGGTTTACCAATATGATTATTATAACTCTCACTATGAGTTTTGGTTTTAGTTAGTGGATATAACCATAAAGAATCATGCTAATTTTGAATGTGATGATTAGTGGAATAATTTTACTCATGAGAAACCATGTGAAATAAAAGACGGAATGTGAAACCTAATGATTAGGCCTAACCTTCTATATTATTATGTGATTAAAATTCTCAAAATTGTAGAGTTTACAAATGAACCTAATAAGAGAAATATGGGGTTTCATAAAAACTATAGAGGAAAGAAGATTTATCTTACAACATGTTCAGAATTTGGGAAGAATATCTAAACTGAATGTCTTAGAGGATTGGGAAAATTTTTTGAGTGTGTAAAAGAAAGAAAGAAAATAAGTAAATTCTGAATAAAAATGGAAATTTATGTTAACATAGTGGATGATAATAATGGTATCCCTAAGGTATCCTTAATTATTGAATGTTTTAAATGTGTAATGTATGGGAATTATTAAAATAAATGTCTTAAGTGGGAAACTTAAGAAAATAATCGGCAAGGTTGTATGAGTAATGGTTTTATCAATGATTTTGGAAAGACTAAAAATCATGTATGAAAAGTAAGGACTATTTTAACAATATTTATTATGTTAAAAGTAGGAAGAATGATTAAATTGAGGTTGATGAATCTTTTAAAATGATTCATATTTTATATTTTAAGGGAAATGTATTGAGGAATAAGATGTTGAAGACTAGTTAATGGTTTAATAAGAAAGTATAATGAATGATGTGTTTATATTTTTGAATTAAATAATTATTTTTTATTTGTTTTATACTATTGATATTGTGGTTATAAGTTCCACAATACATATGAGTATTATTCGGTATAGGTTTTTCTCAAAGGATTTATAATAATGAGTTGAATGGTACTAATGAACAAGAAAAGTTATTAAGTGGTAATGATATATTTTTAAAGAATCCATGATTAAGGTAAATATAACCCTTAATATGTTCCTTAAATTTTGATAATAATGAGATAAAGAGAAGTTTTATCAGGATAAAGTAAAAAGTATAGTATTGACGACTTTGGAATTGATTAATGATTGGATGAAAAAGTGGATTACATTTTCATTAGTGAAGTTTTTTTTGTATTTATTGAATATTTTCAATAAACAATGATTTTATTTAATGAGTGATGAGAGAGGTAATTTTTGGAATCATGTATGTTTTTTATAGTTTTATGGTAATTCAGCTTTTTTTTTTCATGTTTCATGAAAATATATGATCATGTTATTCCCATATTTTGTATTTTATTCTTAAATCCTATTTAGGTTGTTTGGGGGAATAATGTTAAGTTGATTTTTGAAATTTAGTAAACTTTTTTATAAATATTTTTATTTTGATTTTGGTAAGATATATTTTAGAAGGATTTTACAGTTAACTATTTATGGAATGGTTTATGTTGAACTTTGGATGTTGTTTTAGAGACAAATGTATGATTTTTTCATATTGGATAACCTATGCAAACCATTTTGGTTTTGTTAAATATTTAAAGGCCGAAGGAATGACTTAAAAGTCTAATTATTTATTAAAACGTTTTCCATGCATGAATAAACCATCCCGAATATCCATTTTATTCCATAAGAGATGATGTGTAAATTGATTGAAGCACAACACAGGGATAAGATTGTTCCTATGAATTAGAAAGAAGTAAATCACATTTATTTATCAAGTGACTTATCTAGATAGTAAATGAATCCATTTGATTTAGAGAAATGACCTTGAAATAAAAATATTTTCCCTTCACTTTACTTTATGATGAATCAATTTTCATTTAACTAATAAAAAATTTATGGTTTTATGGTTGTTAAATTTCTCATGACCACATTCTCTATTAGTCTCTAATAGTCCTTGAGAGTTATTTTTCTCTTATATTTACATATTTTTACTTCCCAAAAATGTTCTCCTTATTAGGGAATATTATTTTGTGTTATTTATAATAACCTTTATGTTTCCCAATATCCATTTTATGGGATGTTTTATTACTTTATATGACGTGGGTTTTGAAAAATAATAATTAAAATATTTAACCTTTGATGAATGAGATTAATTCCAAGGGAGAAATTAATTTTAAGGGGTTATAATGTAACACCCTGATATTTTATGAAATATATTTTTTCAAAAAGATTTAATTTTTTTAATAACTTCTGTTATATATAACACTAAGTTTAAATGACCCACAAAATATTATTAAAATATTATTATGTGAACATTATAAACTAGCCATTTAATTATAGGGTATGAATATGATTAAATAATTTATGATATATATAAAAAATATTCTACTAAATATAAATGTACTGATTAATTATTAGGAAATAAGAATTCAGTTTTTATCAATGTTTTATTATAATTAAAAAATGAATTTCCTTCAACAAGATATTTTTTCATTTTTAGGAGAAAATACTATATTTAATTTTTGAAACTTTAAAATTGTATTTCGTAAAAATAAAATAAAAATTAATTCATCATATCAAAATTATATTTGGGTGAATTTCTATAAATTTTCTAAAAAGACAGATTTTCCAATGAATAGTGAAAAATACTTATTTCTATTGAAAATTTTATTTGGTATTAATCATGTTGAAAGTTATTTTTTTAAAAGTGGTTTAAAATTAAAATTATTTCTCTTATATTTAAATTAATCCAATTTCATTCATTGGAGTTATTTTTTTTGAAATGTTTTTCAAAAACCTTTTAACACATTAAAAGTAATTTTTTTTTGAAAAAACAGTATTTATGCATGCAATGTATTTTTAGCTTAATAAATTAAATTATTCACTATGGTAGAATGATTTTAATAAATTTTTTATATTATATATTGAATATTTTTTTTTTAAAAAGTCATCTAATTTTTTTTATGAAAGGGATGATAATAAATCTAGTTTTATGCATAAAATTGTATTTTTCTAAAAGTAGTTTTTTGAGATTTTCAAACCTATTTTATAATTAATTTACGGAAAATATAGATATTAAATTTGATAAAATGGATTCCATTTTTTTTATATTTAGTGTAATTTTTTTTAAATATAACCCTTTTATTTTTTTCAATATGAATAGTAACCGTGGAAAAATTTATCACATCAGTAAATGGTAAATCAAGAAAATCTAGGTTAAAATTACTGATAAAGCCTTAATTTATCATATTATTTATTATTTTATAAATACAATTCTAACCTTATCACATTAGGCTCTAACTTGTGTTGTTTATTGGACACTTGTCCATAAAAATGACTTATATAATATTTTAATCAAACAAAGTTATAAAATGTCACTCCCTTAGTTTAAAATATATCTTATGTGCCTACATATGGAAAAAAATTGATGATTTAATAAAAATATCTATTTTTAGATTAATAAATTTATTTTCATTATATTAATTTATTTATATTTTTTATAAATTATATACTAACATTAAATTCTTATGAAACACCAATTTAGTATTTCTCCAATTAATAAAAAATATATAATAAATGATTTGAAAAATATTAAAAATAATACAATTTGAGTGAGTTATTTGTTTTCAAAAATGTTTTAGATTAATGTGACATATTATTTTTATGTTAAAAAATTATATTCTAACTCTACCTTTTTCATGATATATTTAAAGTCAAATTAAATTAATAGTTTTAAAAATGACATTAATGATATTTTATGTTACACAATATTTTACTAAATGATACAATGTTCATATAAATATTATATTGGGCTAGATAAGTAATATATGGTTGAAAACCTTCACCATTTTCTATTTATTGGTCTTTTTTATTTTTATAGTAACATTATTAACCCTTAATGTCTATAAATCTTTAATATTATGGTAGTTTCCAAAAGAGTTAATTGAGGGTTATGACAAAACAACAAGGGAAAAAGTGATCCAAATATAACAAAAATTATGGGAGTATTTAGACTCATAATAATCTTAGATTCTAATTTTATCATTTTGTATTTTTTTGAACAAAAACAATAATTTATATTTATTTAATATTTTAAGAAATTTCATGGGTGCCACTCCTATCAATCATAAAAGGGATCCCCTCCTTTCTCTTCTTTACAAAACCTTGAGCATTATATATCAAAAAAAATGTTCCAATTTATCTTATACACTGCACTATCAACATTATATAGGTTTTTTATTCACAAAATACCAACTCTATATCCCTTAAGAGGATATATTTCTAGGTTATTTCAAAGAAGGGGTAATCAGCTCAACCGATCACTTTATTTTTAATTATTATTTTACCTCCTATAAATATATTATACTAATCATAAAATAATAAATTCAATATCATAGGTATAATTACATGTTATTACAACTTTTTAACTACTTTTTTCACCCTCTTCCCTTCAAATAGGAAGTGAAAGTATCCCTTGTGCATACATATGACTTACCATCTCTACATAACAACACAATTCATTTATCATCACCATATTTTATGGATAGTTATTTTGATGGGATTATTTTTTATATATGATAATTATGATATAACTTTAATTATATAATGATAATATCATATCTACCTTCTTACCTTCTAAACTTTTAGAAAATGATAACATAGATCGTGTGTATGTATAGACTACCACCCCCACGAAGCGATGTGATATGTTTTTCATTTATGTTTTAATTAGATGGTAAAAAATATGGATTTAATTAATTTATATTATATATATGATATATTAAATATTTTTTTTTAAATTTGAGTTGTTACTTACCTTTATTTTTTCCAATTTTTGAAAAATAAATGAAAACAACATTCATACGTATGTACAACCAATTGTCTCCATGAGTGGTGTAATTAATTTTTTTATCTATATATTTTACGAATGACTATAAAAATGTATATAATGAATATATATTATATTTATATAATTATTAAAATTTTGGATATTATCAACCCATGGTCAAAATACAATGACCAAAATTACCGAACCCAAACATACATGAAAAATGAAGTAGATATCACTCGAAATAGTGATTTTAGTAAAGAAGTGTTAAAAAGGGAAATGAAATGTTATAATTAAATAATATATGGTATGGCATATATGATTATGGTTCTATAATAGGTTTATAATAAATATATATTTATTATACAGAAGTTTCCAATATATATGAAGGAATTCAGACCTACGGTAAGAGATTTCTGTTCTCACTTTTATTTCTGGAATACTTATGCCAAATTCATGACTCTTTTCATATGTGTGGTGTATATAAAAACAAAAATTCATGATACATGATGAATATAATTATTTTAATGGTTTTTAATGTTTCAAATAATGTTATTATTTTATGGGGATTACAATTAATTATTTACATAAGTGGTAAGGGATTTTCATCACATTTTTATTTCCATGGGACATATTCCCTATTCACCACTTATTTATTTTATATGGTGTATATAATTCCCATTAATGAATTTTATTATTATTATAATGAAAATTAAGGTATATGAATACCCATTTATGTTTATTTATTTCATGGGACTTATGATTCAAAATTTACCAAAGTTGTAAGGGTTTTATGGTACAATCCCATTATTTAATGAAATTGTTTATTATTATGATTCCAATAATGAAATATTATGGTATAAATCTCAAGAAACACATGAATATTATTATAATTTAGTAATTTATTTATGATAAACGTTTTCCTATCATTTTACACATGATAGGTACCTAAGAGACCAAAAATATGTTTTTAAGGAAAATCAACTTTATTTCTCTCTTCGATTGAAAAACGTTTTTCTTATATATCCATGTTTTCTAAAAAAAAATTAAAATGTTTTCTAATATTATAATATAATTATTTAATTCAATTTTACCCATGTTTAAATTTTTAAAAAATGGTTTTATAAGGAATATTCTGATCATTTTTAGAACGAATAATTTTTTAACTTTTTTACACAAGTATGAAAGGAATGTTTTTTAACTTATATGAAATGAATGGAATTTATCTATATCATGGAAAATTAGTTATTTAAATCTCCATTTACAATTTTCCATGGTTATTTTCAAAGAAAGTTTTTCCATGATAGTTTTTAAATTTTTATATTTTAAATAAGTGATTTCAAAATGGAAAGGATATTTTGTTCAAGAATGTTTTAATGATATTTTAATGGTATTTTGATTCATAATAGAAAGAAACACTTGATATCAATTATGATTTTTTGGGGATATGATCCTAGGATACCATCCTTATTCATTATCTGGATGGTTTATGTTTCCGATGACACGATTTTTATGAAACACGTCCCTTTTCCTTGTGTTAAACTATGATGTGATGATGAAAATTTTACCAAACTCATTCATTTTCCAAGTGTTATACTATTATGAAATGGTGAAATTTTTATAAAACCTATTTATTTTTCATGAGTTATGATATGATGAAATATTTATTAAATCCATTACTATTTAATGGGTTTTGAAATAATGAAAGTTTTATGATCTTGTGGAACACATATGGATTATTTTTTTTATATAATGGGTGAGTACTATATCCCCTCCAATAAATTGGGTAAATATTAATATCTCATGATATAAACAATACTATAATTGGGAGTGAATCCAATTTAGTAAGGGACTATGTCCACAATGATAGTATTTGGAGTGAACCTTGAATACTATGATGGTTTGGGAAGTGAACCCATTCCACAAAGATATTACTGGAAATGATCATTGAGTAATAATTTAATTATTTTCTATTATTATGTGTATGAAACAAACATATGTTTTATGAAAATGTTATGCTCTCTTGGATCATGTTTTTTGATTACTTTATGATTCATTTTTTTATTAAATTCCAGGATTTATGTCATGAACTGATATTATGGTTTATGATTTATAGGGTATGATTTTCAAATGTTATTCTCACGTTATCATACCCTTATGTTAATGTTATACTCTGGTGATCATTGATTTCTCCTTCATTTAACCTTACTGTGCAAATGAGATTGTCTTTTCTTATGTTTCCTTTCCACAGGTTATGAATAAATTTACTAAGTATGATATGTTAAAGAAGTGTTCTAATCATGAAGAATAGAGTGGGAGATGATATAGATCTTTTATGAACCATTTTTTTTATGTTTATATGTTTCCAAAGGTGATAAACCTATATGATTCTAGCATAGATCATTATGTTATACAATGAATATTTATTTACTAAGATGTGTTATCTATTAGTGAAATGTTTGGGTCATTATAACTCTGACATGACCCGATACATAAGGATCACTTCCTGGATAGGGATAACTAGATTGTACTATATCAATCCAACCTATAATAGTTTGGGAGCTAATGAATAGCACCAAAATTGAATATCGCACACATGGATGTCTTAAAATATTAAATGTCAATGTATCAATCTATATAAAAAATATAAATACTCCCAATCGGACATAATAATGAATGGTGAAATAAATTTCATGTGACCCATGAAAACTTTCCAAAACACAGGACAAATATAGTGCTAGAAGATCAGAGAAATACAAGAGCCTGTTATCCTGAAATAATGATAGACATTTAATAAATTAAAGGGGGAAGTGGAAATCATACAATCAATTTATAGGAGCATAAAAAATGACCATCATCCACCAAATGTAATTGATCTCTAGCTTTATAATCTCCATGTCTGAAAAGATTCCAATGACCTGTTCATCATCTGTATTGACAAAACACATTTTTTAAGGAATCAAATACAAGGGTGAGTATAACAATACGCAAAATATTCCCTAGAACCCAATGTAATGGGTGAAAAAAGTCTTATGAATACTTTTGGATGAGTGGGAAATAAGATAACTAAAGATAAACCATTTATGATTATGGGATAGGAAACCCAATAATAAGGGGATGTATTATTCATTATATCTCAGCTCCACTCAAGTCATGTTTGTAGGGAAAATAGGGTCAACCATTAAATTATAAAGCCTTAAATACCAAAAATAACCCATTCTCTTATGTTCCATATTATCTCTCCAGAATCATAATAGGGGAACACACCTCACTAAGATAGTTATGTTAATTGAGGGGGGGGGGGGGGAGGGGTACCGACCCCTTTGGATAACTTATACCGCATCGATGGAACTATTTATCTATCAAGGTGGTTATTGTATCCTTTTATAGGGATCCTAAGCCCCATTACATAGGGAATCACCTAATTTATTAATCTTATGGGGGTCAATCACCTTAAAATGTTCAATGGTATATAGAAACCATGTCTGTAGTGCCCAAAATTAAGGATCCAAATCTTATATCCACACGTGGAAGACTATATGAAGTATATAGAGGAACCATGAATTTTTTTAGTAATCATATAGGGGGATACCTACTCCATTCCATATTTTAATGCCTTTCCCAAACACTATTATCATTTCAAAAAAATTATGATATTCAAACAACCCCAAATTATTTGTAGGTGACCTCTAATGGAAAATATAATTTAATCATTATGTTCTATATCGGACAACACCAAGAATAGATTATTTACATGTGTGGTCATGAAAATATTATGATATTATACAAAATGAAATTTGTCTTGAAATGTACATGGAATGTAAATTATCTAATCACATACACACACCCTCTTAGATATTTACTTTTTGTGACACATAAGTTAATTGTTTTCCAAACCCATTCAAGGTTTTTCATAGAACCCATGTTAAGGTGGCATGGCCTTACAAAGCTCTACAAAATCCCATGAAACTCACTAACCAAAGATTTCCATTTATATATAGTGACATAATGTCGCACATACATAGAATGAACCGATATAAATTATTTCTACTTCATCCCCTAGCCCGAACTACCACTTTGATATAATTTCCATGAGAATGTCATAAACCCAATATCACACTAGCATAAAATATGATGAAGTTTGTAAAAATCATTTTCCTTGCCACTAATGAATTTTTAATAGGTTTTAACACTTCCAACTATATAATTCAAATGGATTCTTAATCCATTTATCCTATAAAAATAAAATTTAATACTAATTATAGTCTGTATCATAAAAACATATTAATTAAATAACAATTGAGACTTAAACTATGATGTAGAATGATTTCACATATCCAGTGTTTATAATTGATACAAAAATTATTAAAACCTTGTATTAAACAATATTTTATTGAAATTTTTTATTCTATAACTTTTATTCTAAAAGATATCTTCAACAAGTTTTTTAATAATTAAATCATTAAATCCATTATGCTTATGTATTATAATTCATCCTAATTATCATGTTTATTCCTATTATCCAAAAATAACAAGATAAATATAAACCCATATAGAACCCATGGAGGAAGGAAAATTATAGATTTAACTACCTCAGTCACTCAATTAATTATATCATCTAGTCCTTAGATGATCTCTACTGACCACTTGTCTAATCTCATTCCTTGATTTAAATTTATTTTGATCTACCAATACACCAAAACATTACAATTGTAAAGAACCTACTATATTTTAAGATAATTGGATGAATAAAATGATGGGTGAAATTGTGTAAAATTTGAATAGGAGGTGAAGAAAATTCCCAATAATTGTCCATTTAATTTTTACCTCATAAAACGATTCTATAATTTCTCTCCATAAATTATCACATTATATGCTACCTTTAAGACCTCTAACATTCCCTAAAAACCATTTTAAATATATTTCTCCATACCCTCTTATATAAACTCAACATCAAAACTAAAAACATCTCTATTATAATTTAATTATTTTAAAAAATAATTCAATTAAAATGAACACTAAATTAAATAAATGATAACATTCCATTAAAACCCACCATATTTACAAAAAACAAACCTATATGAGAATTAACTAATAATTTCCCAATGGAAAATATCAAATATTGGATATAATGGAATGATAAAAATTCCATTTTGAGAAAAATAATACTATAATTTTACCTTTCCACATTGAACATGTGACTAACTAATGAAAATATTTATCCAAATAATTTAAAGGATATAATGAAAGAACTCTGGTTTATATATGAAATATGTTCACTTCCATTCCATAAGGAACATATAGTTTCAATTGGAAATTAAACATCACTAATAATATTGTTATATTGTTGATCCATTAACAATTTCAATTTTATAGGCAAAGATGTAAGTTGTTCCAAATATATAATATCATCCTATTTCAGAATTTTTAATTATTCTTTTATAAAATATGATATTTATTTTTCAGAAACCAAATCTAAATTTAAATAGATTTAAAACAAATAATAAATATTATATTCAAAATACAAAAATTTATAAAATAACCTCACAAAATAGATTAGTTCATCAAATATCAAATATATTATTTTTTCAATGATATGTGATTTTTTATTGAAAATTTAGTAATAATTACTCGTGGGGGAGAATACAAGAAAAGATTCCTTAATCAGATTTCAGATAAGTTTTAGAAATATTATATTTTATATTTATAGTGAATATTTTTTATCTAGAAACTCTGAAGTGACTAAATTTTTTTCCCTAATATTTTAATTTTTTTAAAGAGTTTTCTTTAAAATAAAATGAATAAAAATATGATTTATAATGTAATAGGTAGTGTTAACAGATTTGTCCTAAAAATATTTAGAATAATGATATTCAAAAAATATATACCAAGCTATCTCTTGAAGTGTTCTTTTCTATTATATAAATATCTTTTTTTTGTTTTTGGCATTTAAAATTTATATATAATTCATTTCTCTATACAAAAGGTAAAAAAAAAGATTCCAAAATTCTCCAAAATGATGAATATGGATTGTTATAATAGAATGATTTTATTTATTTTGAATTATAGAGAGTTTTTTCTAAATAAATTTAGTTCTTAATATCTATGTGGGAGAATTAAAATCCTTATATATTTAGTACATTCATCAACTAATATATGAAAAAACTTTTTTCCTTTAATACTTACAGTTTGATTCAGCCTGAAAAGATCCATGCAGTCAAATTGAAATGGTTAAAATGTTGAGACATCACCAATATTTTTTAAGATAACCATATGTTACTTTCAAAATTGAAAATGATAATAGACATTAAAATGATTAAAATTAAGTTCTAGATGGTTATCCATAAGTTATTTCTTGAAATGTTTAGTGAGGTTTTGAACATTATAGCATATTAATATTTTGTGCCTAATCCATGAGTTTTCCTCTATCAAAATAAGGAAATTAAAGTTTCTATAGTTAATTATCTTTAAGTATTTGGTATAAATATTATCTTGATGAATTACAGATAATTTAAGAACTCTTTATAAACTAAATATGGCATATCTATCATTGTAATGTTCAATAAGTAACCTTTTTTCACATAATTTATTTATACTAATGTTGTTTTACTCATGTAAAAAAACAAAAATATTATTAGAATTTAAAACATCATTATCGATAGATACATCACATATTCCCATGATTAGACCTCTAATATTGTCTCTAAAAATAATATATCCACCTTATAATTTTTTATGTTTTTAAATTTAGACATTTTTATATCATATGTCATGATAAAAATGCTATCCATGTAAAAAATACTTCATTAATTAATACGAAAAACTTTATCTTGAAAAATAAAATAAACAAATATTTTTCAACCCAATATTATTAGGTATAGAAACATTAAAAAATACAACTTTTAGAACCCACCTTCACCCAGATATTCTATATTTAAGGGAAGAAAGGTGCTTGAAATACAATAATCAGCTATTATAAAAGACTAATGAATTGTAAAGGAATATTTGTTTTTTTATATAAAATCCAATTTTTTATATAGTATTAAATGTATTAATTTTTATAATTATGTAATTGGAATAAAAATTTAGTTTCCTAGAAGAAGAATACCCTACTCTAAAAACTGTCTTAAGAGGATTCAATGAATCTAATATTTTCTCTAAATTTATCTTTTATAATTTAATATTGGATAAAACCTTATTTAGGATTTTAATTTTGGATTTAATATTGATAATTTCATTCTAATTTTCAATTAGAATAGATATAAAAGTAGATTTGGAAGATAATTTCGAATTAAGTTTGGAAATATTTTGATTTTTATTAGAATAATCGTCCTTATATTGATTATATTTTTCGATATTTATTTGGAGGATATCTATAAGTTAGTAATATATTCATTTATTTATTCGTTTTATGTATAATAATTTTCTTTTTCATCTGATGAATAAAAATAATCTATAAACATGGAAAATTAATATTGACTTACTTTAGTGATAAATAATATTTTATTCTTTTGAATAATTGTATAAATGAATCTATAAATCTTCCACATATCATCCCTGTCTAAGATAATTTCATAATAAGAATTATAACATTCAGTATAAGTGTTATTATACTTCATGAACTTCTTTTATTTATATTTTTTAACCCTCTATAATATTTATCCTTTTTAATCAATCTAGGAAAATATGGTTTCATGTGTCATGGTTTCAAACATTCATAAAAAATAAAATCATTAGAGTAATTGCTCTTATATTTTCTTTAATATCTATCATATAAATATTTTATATCACTTTGGTTAATTTTGTTCAAATATAATTTCTTCCAAAATATTTTACACATCCATTTTTACAGTTTATAAAATTCATCTTCACTAAGTTAGATATAAATTTATTCCAAACTATGTTTTGTGGTAGTTCCAATACTAGTATTTGTGATGTAAAATAATTTCATCTTTTTTATCTTTCTTAGTATCCCTCTTAATAAAATTTTCATAGTGCATTATCATTTTTATAATCTAATAAACTATATGATATTGTTTATTCTTAGTATCATCTACTAATGTTTTCTTTAATTTATATTCATTCATAAGAATATCAATGATATTTGTAACCACCAATTTATAAAAAATATCAGATTCTCCTAGTTATTTAAAAATATTCAAAATCCTCATGAACCTATGATAGATTTAAAAAACTTATTCCATAAGTGTAATATCAAAATCATGATAATCAACAATCAACCTAACTCTTCTAGTTTCTTGAATGTTAAATGTTTTGAAATGTGTGGTTTATAAAATATTTCATATACCATTGTATAATTAATTTAAAAATATATAACTAAATATATTTATATTTTATAGAACTTAATAGAGTATTATAATATTTATAATTTAGTTGAAATTGAAGAATTATAATAATGAGTGAAATTCTGAATGGATTTATCTATAATATTGTACTCACTAACCATTATCTTGTAATTATAAACTCTATTGTTGAAGATATATGTCATGATTTTTACCTCTCTATCGTTCATCATCAACACCATCAAAGGTTATTGGTAAATTCAGATTCAGTCTATCATGAGTTATTATAGGAATATTCACTTCCATAACATAAATTTATCTTTTTTATATTTTAGTATAAGAAAACAATAAGGATATTATTTGATACCAAATGTTGTCACAAAAAGAAATTTTCAAGAGTTGGTGACTTGAATATTTAAAAATTATTTAAAATAAATTCCTATTAGAGATAAATGGTTCATATGGACAAAACTATGTCGATATAAAGTAAAAATATTATAAAAGTAAAGTTACCCAATAGAATGAAAAAAATATTTTGTACTATGAACTATCACTAGATTAAATATTTATAGGCTAAAAAATAAAGACTAAAAAATTATAAAATACAGAATGTAAAAATTAAAATGGGGTTCTAGATTATGGTTTGTAAATTCTATAAAATGTATTATTAATAAATAATATCCATATTCTTATCCCCTAAAGTTCTTCTATTTTAATCTGAAGTGGTAGGTGGGTAAAAACCTAATCCACATATAAAATTTTATAAAGGGGTACCTATTTGATTAGAAGATGTTATGAACCAAGATCTTATAATATAATCGTTTTTGATTCAAATAATTATAAGCACATAGTCCTTACCTTGTGAATTCTCAATAAAATTTTCTTTGATGTTAGAAATAATAAAAAATTTCTAGTTCCCTTACAATATAATACATATAAATAGATACATTAAGGGAAATAAATAAATAAGGAGTAATATATTAGTTTTAATCATATAAATTTTGATTATATTTTTCAATAACTATAACATTATTCTTTATGCTCAATATTTATCCTCTATTTATAGAAAATTGAAGAAAAAAAAGTTATAAGATCCTCTATGATATTTTCAGTCACCAACTATAATCGAAAAGATTTGTTTTAAAAATATATGATTGAACTATTGAAATATTCTTCTACTTTTAGTTATTTATATAAGCTTCAAACTTTCCTGAATATAGAATGTTTGGATGGTGATAAGTTCAGATGAAGGAAATATGGATGAAAGGGTTTTTATGAAATATTTAATCTTGAAATAAACATTAAGAGAATAATTACTGTATTTTAATTCATCCAAAAAGTTACACTGAACAAGTTATTTAGAAAATTATTTTTTTTCTATTTATATTGTGGTATTATATTTCAATTATTTTAATTATTATACCCTATGTTGACTTGTGTCACTGATTATCAGTTGAAATAGAATAGATCTCAATCATAATGAAATTCAAGATGGTTTATATTTCTATTTTTGGTTTTCAATTATTTTTTTGGAAAATAATTTTCGAGAATATGATGTTTATGATCCTATATGGTTGTTTTTGAGAAAATTCTGTAGTTAAACCATAGAATTCTTTGATTATTAATTGGTTATAATGGGAGAAGGAACCTTAGGTACTCAGTGGTAGTGTACCACATAACGAGTGCTATATGTTAGATGTTTACAATATGTCAACTTCCAATGGGTACATGGTTATAGGGAATTGATAATTAATTTTTAATTCTCTAGATAGGGTAATCACTTTCACATCTTGATCCAGTGCACCACATGGCCTCATGTGTTCCTCTATATATCCGAGAGGATGGTGACTATTAGTGGTGGTCTAATAAAATCACATAAATATACTATACCCTTAATATCATTATCGAAAATAAAAAATAAATAATGGAATGTTCATAACTAGATAAAAATTAAAGTTCAGTAACATATAATCAAAGAAATATGAAAATGAAAAATAAAACCATACACCATTGAATAACAAATGAAACACATGACATAGAATACAATCATACATTAATGAATGTTTTCCCAAAGTAGTGGTCAAATATAGTACAAAGTTAAAATTGAAATAAAATAGAAATGGATACCCAACCACTATCATAAAAATCAATTTGGTCATATCTCTATAACCCCAAATAGGTTCCATATCTAACTCACTTGTACTAGGGTCTATGACCTAACCTGTATGATAACCATAAGGTTCTCATATCAACCATGGTTCATGTTCTAGGAGTGAGTATAATACTCAGTAGGCCACTACGAATGATTCACCAAATAATAAATATATATATGTGCATGTATATTGTAAATGAAATAGAAGATGTTAAAAAATTAAATATTGTTATGAAATTTTTGGGTATAGAAAATGCCACCCTAATGATTAACTCATACTAGATTTTGGCCAATGATAGAATGGGATGGTCAGTATAATAAACTGATGTCAATAAAAGGGTGAATGACTTATCACCTACAACAATAATCACATGTGTTAATAGAGTGGAACCATTGTTAAACTAGTATGTGTGAATTTCTCATCACCACACAAAACTTAAACACTAGTTAATGGGTTATTATAATAATGAAAAATAATGTTGAATGGGTTATCATTATTTATATCCCAGGTGAATATGTTGTCACCATACATATATTGTGTGAATAGTTTATCACTATACATATTCTGGGTGAACAGGTTATCATAACTAATCACATGATTTTGGGAAAATGTTTCATCATCACTCATAAATTAATAAATTATAAATGGTTCATCACCGTAGATAGTAAAATTAGTGAGAGGTTTATCTTTATATATATCTAGGATGAATAGTTGATCTCCATGAATCAAATGAGAATAGGAAAGTTGGTTATCACTACTCAAAAACCAATCAAAGGTGAATAGGTTATCTATATAATCAATACAAAGGGTGAACATGTTATCAGCATAAATATATTTGGTGAATAGTTTATTAGTATACATATCCTAAGTGAATGGGTTGTTAATATTTACCTAAAACTTGGTGAATTATATATGACCATATAAATCAATATGAGTAAATGGATTATCACTTTATAAATAAACTTAGGTATAATGATATCATCATGGTGTCTTTGACATCATGTCTATACACTTTGGTGATAAACCAAATATTAGGCCCAACTACATTATCCTCCCCTATATTCAATGAATAAAACCCATTATAAAACCAACTATTAGTTTAATAAACACAATAAGTGGCATCACAATTCCTAAAAAATCCTTTGCTATAATGCATCACACATTGTACATAACATGTATTGATGTCTCAAACTGGTATCCCTATGCTATAATTAATGAGAACATAACGAGTGTCACATTTTTTGACACACTCATTGATATTAGTCATTCTTAGATCAACCTATCAATCCTTGTAGTACTTTACCAGTAAAACCACCCCTCAGTGTAGTGAGTTGATATTTCACTATATTTTCTACATAAATAAATAATATTTTAAATGGTGTATTTCACATGCTATAACAAAATGAAATGAAAAAATAACCTTGTTATATTTTGAATATTAAATAATACCATTAAAATATATATGTTAAATCAGCTGGTATAATTTAATGTAAACATATCAAACAATAAACAAAGAAAGTAAGAAGAAATAGAATCCACAAGCATCAGTATTCCTTATGATGCCCATTTATCTAATATCTAAAGGGGGTATATTATATATGGTTTAGCTTGGACTAATAACAATCCAAAATTATGAAATTATGGTCTGAGTGAAACCATATATAGAATAAGTACAAGTTGGGGGAGATTTACAAATGATTCATGTTAGCTGAACTTCCACCTCAAACTACAATTAGAGGTTATCTGATGATTAGTTACTAAATAGATATCATTATGGGTTTAAATAAGTATAAATTAGTATTATACAAAAATGTAATAAATATTAATATATATAGATATATCATGAATTTTCATACTCTTTGAAATTTCATTTTTTTCAATTCTGTTTACACTTAAAAAATGATTTTTCTAGAAAGTTTCATTTTATTTTAATGAAATATGTTAATTATGATAGAATAATAAAAATATATATTTATTGTAATAATAATAATAATATAACACTATATTAATTATTAATTTATAGGAAAAATAAGATCCAATATACCAAAATTTGTTTTGATATAAGAATTTGTTTTACAAATTTTTATGTTTTAAAATAAAAATTGAATTTATAAATTTTAGAATTTTAATTTTTGGAAATTAACATATTTTTTTTTATTTAGAATAAAAATATTATCTTAATATTGTTTTTTATATATTTTTCTAAAATAATTTGTTTTTAGGAAAATGGTGAAAAATACAGATTTTAGTAATACTATCATTTTTATGGATTATTATATAAAAATTCCATGAATATTTTAAAACCCTTTTTAATATAAAAAAATTATTTTATAAAGTTAAATTAATTATTTTAAAATCCTATATTGATATATAAAACCCAATTTTAAAAATTTAGAAAATTTAGGTAATGTTTTGGAGAAAACTATTAGCTTATATTTCTCTTAATAAAATTTTCTCATGATGGAATTAGGTTTTTGAATTATTTTAGTGATAATTACATCCTATTTGAATAATAATAACAAATTTAATTCTAATATAATAAAAAACAATTATAATTTTATCATAAACATAAATCTTATGTTTAAAATACAGTTTTTCTTCGAAATATGAGTTTTTGTGTGTTATATGCGCTGATGTTAAAATTAATTTTTCTTAAACATATAAATTTTATTTGATAAATTTAATTTCCTATTTTTAATATATAGGTTAAAACTCTTTAATAATTCTAATTTTATTATTTATCATTAAAATGAACTTACTTTGGAAAAAATTAGTTACTTAGGTAAAAACCGCAAATTGTAAAAGTAAACATGTAAGAGAAAATTACTAAAAAATATGTTTAAAACATGAGTGGAAAAGTATAGTTGAGTATTTATCAACAAAAAACTTTTCAAAATATAGTTTTTTTTCTACTTTTTATTCCAATTCTATTCAATATAAGTGTTGTCTTTATATTAAAGAGTTTTATGTGCCAAAGATCCCCTTCTATTCAATTATAAAAGGAACCCCCAACCCTCAACCTATTTATAATTCTAAATCCCCATGGGAGAAACCCATAATTTTACACAATATTTCATTATCCCTATCCCCATTTCCTATAAGCTTTGTTTCTTTCCAAATGACCAAGATAAGGTTCCTTAAGGTGGTGACTAATGGGAAACATCCAAAGAGAGAGATAATATTTTCCAAAACATCTACTTAATTATTTATAATTATATCTCCCCAAACCTATTCCCTATATGGTAGTATGATAGAACCTATATTATTAATTTTCAAGAATATTTTAATACTAAGGTAACATCCATTTAATACCTTCCTCCAACACCATTTGAAAAATAAAGACATCGTCATTCTTACGTGTGGATAACCACATCCATGAATATCATGTTCAATTTTCCATCATCAACTTTCATGGATGGTTAAAAATTATATTTAATAATAAAATATTATATTTATAACATGTTAGGGATTTTAAAATGATAAGATATATTATTTTCTACTGTTTTTATATTCTATAAAAATGAGAGCATCATTCGTGTGTACATGCAGACTACCTCCTCCATGTGTTGATATTTCTCTTTTGTTTTGTGTACCTAGTAACATGGGTCAAATGAAACATGTATTTATATTATAAAAATGGTTTTTGTAAAATATTAAATTTTTAATGATAATATTATTCATTCCATAATTAATATTAACAATAAACAGTTATTATAAATTTAACTACAGAAAAAGACATATCAAAGTACCTTTTCTAACTTAATTCCATTGATGGAAAACCAATTTACCTAAAAAAATTATGTGATAATATAATATTAAAGGACATAAAAATATATATTTATAAATTTTATTAATTACTTTTAAAACACTTTAACTATGGTCAAAATACCATGAATGTTCTTGAGAAATTGATTGAAGCCCTTCAAGTAACTACTAGAAGTGGAATAATGTAATAATTTGGTGACACATGATGATAAATATAAATTACACAAATAAATGTAGATATATAATTTTCTTATAAAAGTTTTAAATAACCCTAATTTTATTTTTTTTAATTTAAGTGAAATGTAGAGAAAATTCAGACATGATATAATAGTTTCATCTCATGATTTCCTTCTTTGAGACACATTTACTTTTATTCACATAATTCCTTTTAAATGGTTTGTATACTAGCGATTGGATATATAATATCATGGGTAGTATTTATTCCTGGTATTTAAAATTTAAATTTTATCTCTATATCTTTCAAGGGGTATTTATTAAAATGTTTCTTAAACCATAATGGGTTCCCTCTCAATCACCCTTCATTAAGGTATGCTTTTATATTAGGAATTAATCATCATTCTTACAGTTTAAATACTTCACCATTGATATATAATATCATAAATTATTATTTAATTTGTAAAATTCACTTCCATAAATTATCTTTCTTACTATGTGATATGATTGATGTATTCTCAAAAATATAATGTAATTTCATAACTCAATGTGATTTCTTGAGATCTGATGTTTCTACTTGGGTTTTATATTTCATTTCATATGATATACCTTATTTCTATTTTTTATATCAATTTTGATTCATATAATCCTTCTTTATTAGTTCCAATACTACTTTAAAATGAAACTATTTTAATAATAATTCTCATCCTCTTAAACAATGGTTCCCCCTCCTTTCCCATAATTTCAATTCCCAAAAAATGTTATCAATTATAATTTGAAACCTAATTATGGGTCATATCATTTGAAATTTACAATTATTTTATTATATTTCCAATATAATGTTCTTTAATCCTTTTTTACAATTTGGGGTTACAAAAAAAATTTATTTTAAAATGGTTTTCCTTCCAGGATAATTTGTTGGATCTTCCATACCTCCTTCTTGACTAGTCAGTTAAACATTCTATGTCTCCCCCTTTTATGAAATATTATTTTTTAATTTCCCTTATATATATACCTAGTAAAATATCCTTTTAATTTTAGTGTTATACCAGTTTTATTTCCATTCAAAATTCCTAATTTAGTGGGAATTTTTTATTTCTTGTCTCACATAGAGCATCACCACAATCATGTGCTTTTAAACCATGAATAGATTCTAAAAACCATAATTATATTATGGTGAACAATATTTTTTTAAATTATGGTTTCATGGATAACAATAAGGTCTTTAATTTTTTAAAAATATAATTTACTTAATTAGTAAAGCTTCACCCAAGTGGCACGTTTTTATTCATTTTTCTCTTAGGTCCTTCTCATGAAATCTCTATAATGGAAATCAGTGATCAATGCCTATATTTAATTTTTGATGTATTAACATTCAAATGATTAATTTAATTTTTATATTGGTAATACTTATGTATTAGCCTTCAGTTGTTCCTTGAATCATAATTACGATACCCACCTCATTTTCTAGGGTATGTTCATGATTATGATTTTTGTATAGTTTATTTTCTCATGTGGAAGGAATATGTATGTTTTACATTTATATGATGTATGGACTCAAAATTATATATTCCTACAATGAATTGGGTATTTATTTATATCTCATGAGATGTTTTTTAAAGGGTTATAGATTGAACCTATTCCACCATGGGACTTTGTCCACTTTATTATGATTGTTTTGGGAGTGACCCTTGATTTATGTTTATGATATCACATTTTATGTAATTTCTACATGTTTATGATTTTATAACATCATTTTCATGTGTTATGTCCCCATTATTATGATCATCCTCTTTATGATATCATGTTTTTCCTCTTGACTATAATTTTATACTTTATTTCCTTGTTTATCCACTGACTGGGCTTTCTAGCTCACCCTTTTCCTTATGTATCTTCCCCAGGGTGTCCTCTACAATTTTAGATGATCTATAGGAGTTATGAGAAATTTTTGGGGTTTTACATTAAGATTTAATTTTTACATTTAAGGTTATGTATTTATGTATATAATATTCCAAATAAAACAAACCTATAGATCCTTGGTTTGTATTATTAGGAAAGTACGTTATAAATCATGGATTAAAGTGTGTTTAATGATTTAGTCTCTATACATGAGCTATAACCCCTAAATATATTCATTAGGTTATGAGGTAAACCCATCCTAGGATAAAAATATATTTCATTACCTTTACTAGGTAATTCATCATAATTATGTAAGACGGTAGTCAGTTAATGTCCCAAGACTATTCACATCATTCTAGTCCCCCTACACTCAATTATATAGTTAGAAGACTGATCACCTGCCCAACATATAACATAACCAAAAGAAGAATTAATCACTAAGAAAATAGATAACAAGGATACCCTCTATGGAACTCCATTATAAAAATTTCCATCTTCTCTAATCCACTCTTGATAATCATTATTTTAAACCAATATTCATTCATCAAGGACAATCAATAATATATATGGTTTCCCCAAAATCTATTTAATATTCTCACCACCAAATCAATATCTAAATGCACATAAAATTATATCATGTTGAGACTCCCAATGTCACAAGATACATAGATAAAAGTTGTACGCCCTCTATGGGTTTTACTTTAACTCTAACCAATCCTTTCCCATAGGCCACATAGCTACCAATAACCACATGATCTAGATATAAAACTTATATATCCCACTATGATTCTAATGGACATCCCTAATCTTGCATCAAACATAATAACCTGATATGGTTACAAATTAATGACACCCTAATAACCCCATATACATTTCTAATAATATATGTGATCACATATAATGTAGAAACATTAGGGAACACCTAACACAAACATGATGTTATCCACTTTATAATATATTTTTTTCAATTATCCTTGATCACCATATAATCCTTAATATCCTAGATCATCAAAAAATGATTATGTTAATTTTAAAAAATTTATAATTGATTCCATAATTTATTTATTATTAATTAATAAGGAATAAAATGGAAATTATCATTGGGTGTTATATTCACAGTGTAATTTCTTGAAGTGATTTATAGATGATTCCTAGTACACCATAGAGATCTTAGTAAACAAGTGATCCAAATTTCAACATTTATTCATCCACTTATTTCATCCAAAAATAAATTAAATAAAAGAATCCCCAAGCTAGTAGTTCAACTCTAACAAAATGTTACTTAAATTTTGTAAGATACCATCTTCTCAAGGAGGTACAAATAATTTCAATTCTACTATAATTTTTTCCCTTTATAGGAATTCGAAATGACTTCATGAATATTTTAGGAGAATTTAGTATCAACTTAGGTCCCAGAGTCCCAGGTTTTGAATGAATAGGCTAAGGTACGTGGTTGGTGCATGGTTAGTAATAACAGTGTGATTCATCCATGTGGCCCAGTATTGGAGGAGCATAGTTAAGGAAACTATGCAATAGGGGATGCAAGGCTATGTTAAAACTATAATAAATTACATAGGTGAATCACATGGTTCATTTATGGTTTTTCTAATAGTGAACCTAAATAGTTCAAGTGGTGGCCCCTTGGATAGTAACCAATAAATGGTTGGCATACAATTTGGAAAACCATGCGGCTAAACTATACACCCATTTAAAATGGGTGATATTGTAGTTTTTACCCTCATTCCCCATAAGTATAAAACACCTTTTCTTCTTCCCTTTTCATGAAATACATCTCACTTTATCTATACCTTGGATATCCTCCAAGTATTTGATATATCCCCTCCATCCAGACTCAGAATCAAATGTTGTTAGTCACATTTGATCACCCATATTAAATCTATGATTCCTCCTAATTCATTTCCTATTATCTCACTGTCATATGTGTTACCGTCATGTGATATATTATTCCCTATTTTTAGGTTTTTGGTCCAGATTAAGTTATTTATCTTATTAGAACTCAAACCTGAGTCTAATATTGGAATATGATTATTTTACCCATCTAAGGTATGTGGTATTTATCTAAAATACTGGTTATTTATATCATGAGTCATTTTATCATGCATTAGAAATTCCATGTGTCACATACAAAATGTGAAACTAATCATGTAAATTGATAATTAATTAAATTTATTAGTCTTTATACACATAATTTATATTTCTTAGGTCGTCTACCTTGACTCAAACCACTTCCCTTGGGATGTGTTTCTTATATTCCAATGAACCTTATTTTATTTAGGTTGAGATTAAACCACCTTTAAGGTGTGTTAACCTGTGACTTTATAATGTGATTATTAAATGTAGTTAATTGATATATAGTGTGATAAGGGATAAATATTTTATATCGAACTTATAAAAATAATAAGTGAGTTTCTTATGAATTTAAAAATGAGATAAATACTTCACATAGTGTGTCTCTTAATTGGAATGGTTAAATGATTAAATGAAATGTTAATTGTAAAACCATGTCACTTGGTTCTTGTTTTACTATGATGTATGCTAAAGAATAATAATTTTATTAATTCTAGATCACATAAGTGTGTTACCCCTTGAGCGATACCTAGGTTCCTTTCATGGAATTCCTTGTATATGATCACAGGGAAAATGAATTATAGTATGCTTAAATTGTTAATTGGAGTTTTAGACTTTGTGATCCACATTATTCATTAGGAATGGATGTACATGACACTCCATGCCCACTTTATTAAGAATATTAAACAAGATGATCCTCATCATTTATTGGGAACTGTTGGACAATACATTCCATGCACCCTATATTTAGGATGTTGGACATGGCACTCCACATCGTTGATTGGGATTGTCAGGTTTTCCATTATGTGTCCCCTATTTGAATGTCTTGGTTTACCTATAATTGTTAACTAATAAATTACATGGAACTTTCTAATCCCTTATATTATTATTATTATATATGGATACCTTGGTTTTATTCTTCAAATCCCAAGTCTATATTATAAATGATGATCGCTCAGAGAGATTTAATCTTAGGCCGAAGTAGGTAGTATCACATTGGTACCCCATGAGGAACCTGAGCCAACTTAGGTACTATTTATTTAATTTACTACTTTTTTTATCATTACCTACACAATACCTCATGATATATTCATCTAATGGATATTATTAGAAATTATTGTTGGAGGCCAACTGAGTTTCACTCACTCCTTTTTTGGGATGTCGTTTGGTACCCAAAAGGGATTTATTGGTTGGAAGTATGAAAAAGGGGAAACAACCTACTATGAATGATTGATTTATATACTAGGATGAATTACAAGAGTAGAGAACTTATAGAGTTCTCATGATTCTAGAAGAGATTGTCTTTTGGTATTTTAGTAAATTTTTTAATATCATGTATTATACTATATGATTACTACCATGTATTCCCATTTTAATTTTGTATAGGATCATGACATAATCATTTTGTAAATGTCACAGTTCACTATATGTGATTATTTATATTTATGGATGATTTAATTATGCTATTTATTATTTTTTGTTACTTATTTATTATTCACCACTGTGTTTCACTCTGATAATGAGGGTATAGTCTCCCCACCGTACCACCTTAGACAGTTGCGGATGATTGGTAGCCTCTAACCTATGGGGAGGCATCCTTGAGGGCATGTGGGAAACTAGGTTCAGCTACTCATGAGTGAACTAGGCCCGAGACATCATAAAATGGAATTAGATCATCTTTTATTTTACTTACTATTTTGGGAAGGTAGATAGGAGACTAAGAAGTTTTCGAATTTTCTATTGATTATATTCCTATGAGTAGATTTCCCACAAATGGGGGAAAGGTGAGTTTTTAGGGATGAAGCTTGTTATTATAATTTTCACATGTTAAAGTTGTATTATTCAACCATTGCATTAAAAACATGATTTCTAAATTTGGATATGATTATGGATCATTACCATTTCATTGATATGATAAGTAAGTATTATTCATGCATCATTGTGACACCCCAGATATCTAAAGTAATAACCTTGTATTCAATTGCGTGTATGACACATGACATGAAGCATTTAAGGTAATATAATATCCTGATAACTTATAATATATTTAATATTTAAAATATATTCTATATATTTCAATTCATGAAACACTGAGTCAGCATGCAATATTGGCAATAGTTTCTTTCCTCGATGGCTTGCGTTTCATGCAAGACCGAGTTTTATTGAACAATAATATATTATTAAAATATAATGTGATAAAAACTAGTTGTTAAATTAGTAGTTATAAATAGTAATAAATAACTTAAGGAAATTATGTTTTATAAAAATATATATTGAATTAATTGGTTAAAAATTAATTATAAATTAATATAAGAAGCAATTGAATATAAAATGAATATTTTTATAGAAAACTATTTTTATGTTCGAAAAGCTGTTTTATGCTAATAGATTAAATAAATTACAATTTGTGAGTGATATTAATGTAATATATATATATATTATTCAATATTTTTTATATTCATCCATTAGGTTTTATAGATATAAGATAAAAACAAACTATATTCTATACATAAAAACTTATATTTTTATAAAGGCAATTTTACCACCTTTTAATGAAGAACCCATTTTAATTATGAATTTTGACACTTAAATTTATTTAATATTTAAAAATATAATTTATATTTAAAATATGAAACTAATAATTAGGTTATGCTTAATTTTTGATATTTTTCTAAAACATTTCATTTTTTTAATGAATAGTTGAAAATACTGAATTTTAGTTCAAAACGGCTTCTTCATCTAATTTATTTATAAGGATAAATTATATGTTTAATGGTTTTAAAGTGTTATTAGATAATATTATTATCAATTAATACAATTTATTTCATTTCTAACAATTTCAATTTAAAATTTGTTATAAAAATATAGCAAACATTCAGATGTTTTTACTTTAAAAACTTGCTTTGCCATCCCGCCTGCGTGATTAAAATTGAATAAATTTACAAAACTTATATAATTGAAGCCTAGAAAAATGAATTCCATATTTGGAATAATAATAATTTATAATTTCTAATAAGACTATCTTTTTTTGACCAAAGATATTAGTGAAAGTAAATAAAATTAATTACAATTATTAAGGAAAAAATAAACTTAATAAAGGACTAAACCTTTAATTTAGGGGCCCAAATGACATATAAAATTTTCCAAAACCCATTATATAGCCATAATTAGGCCATTATACTTACATTATTGAGTTTTTTTTATTTCAGATTACTTTTTTTAGGTAAAACCGTGGGTACACCAAACTTGTTTTCAAAATACCAAGTGAGTCCTTTTTCCTTCACTATAAAAGGCCACCACTTCTCCCCATTACTCAAACCTCTAAAACCACTTAGGTTTAGAAAATATCTACCCAAATATATTACCCAAATCCCTAACCTGTATATTTAATCCTCAATTTGGGTATAAATACATCCAAAGATTCCCTTTATTATAAACAAAAAGGAGTTACCCGATTTTTAAGGTAATGTTTTCCAAAGATCTATTTTCTTTCATTTACACCTCCACCACTTAAATTATTTTTAAATCATGATTATATGATTAAATAAGTATCTTAAATATATTGTGATGTTTTTTATTGAGTTTTAAACCAAAAATAACAAACACATCCATCTAATGGGTAACGAACATACTCTTTCTGTGCACGGCGAACTATTACCCCATGAAATGATGATTGTTCATTTTACATTTATCACCTCTCATGGTGTCCATTATGATGGAAACTCTATTTATATATGATATATATGATATTTATTATTTCTTTTTTACTTATTCAATCCTTATATAACATATACCTTTAATATATTCCATTTTTCATTAATAGGATAACATCATTTGAGGAATTGTGGACTACCACCCCCTGAAAGCGATGTGATTAATTTACACTGTATATGGATCATATAAAGTATGGTTTTAGTTAAAAAATATGAGAATTAAAAACCTCAATATAATATTCATGAAATAATTACCATTCTATAAATATAATATATATAATTTTCTTTATTACCCTTTCACACACTTAAAAATTGATAACATTATTCGTAGATGTGTGGATTACCGCCTCCTCAACATAACGTGATTCATTTTTTATCATAAGAATTAAATATATAAGTTTATAAGATTAAATAATAGGTTATTTATTATATAAATATCATTCTATAAATATGTTGTGTTACTTACCTTATTTCAATAACGATCATTGAAGAATAAGAATGTTACTCATGGGTACGTACGACCAACTGTCTCCATGATTTTAACAATGATTCATTTTTCATAACAATATGTAATTATTTTTTTAAAAGTATAATTTATGTATATATATTATAATTTTTTTTATTATTCTAGAGATATTATATAATGACCCCTTTGACCATAGTTGACCTACCAAAGTAGTTTTTGACACATAAATTGAATTTAGTCAAAACACCCGATGTAAAATTAATTATTTAAGTAGATGTAAAAAACATGGTAATAAGTGAAACAAATTAATGATAAACATGAAAAAAGTTATAAAAAAAGTATAAAATTAACATAAATTTATTATATATGTAGTAATAGGACGTTCACCTGAAAAGATACTCAAGGTAATGGATTCTTATCTCACTTTTCTTTCCATGAGGCACAATTTATTATTATGAACCAAAATTATTATATACTGTGTACATAATGAAAAATTTACCTTAATATCTTGATTTATATTATATTAATGTAATTTATTTTTTTTGTATGATTATTACTACTTTTGGGTTTTCCAATTCATATGTTGTAAGGGAATTTTGTCTAAATTTACATTCCCTTGAGACTTTTTTGTTATAATGCACTAATTCACTTTTATTTGGTGTATATAATGCCTTTTATTTTTTTATATCATTAATATACTTTTTATCATGATATTATAAGTTTCATTTAATATTATTACATCATGGTGATTAGTATTTAAATGTTTCTATGTGGTGTGGTACACTTTGTAATGTTTGAAGATTATTTTCCTAAAGAATGTTCTTAATGATTATCTTTGCAATCTCACTTACTTTTGTGATTGTTAACTTTTTTGTGAAGCAATCAATTTATTTTAATCATTTTTCATTAAAAATTTACATGAATATCCATATTCTTATATAATGTATATTAATATTTCCTAAATCGTAAATCATTCTTACATACGGTGTTCACTATGTCAATTATTTGATTAACTAAGGAATTAATGATAAAACTATATTCTTTTTTCAATACATATATTAGATAAGTCATATAATTTACTTTATTAATTTAAATGATTAATTATTTAGACTAGTAATGATGGGTGGGCCCCAGACATTATATATCCCCTTGATGCGTCGATAGGTTCTCATGAGACAAATAAGTTGTGAAAATTAAACGGGTTTATATCCATAGTGTTAAAACATATTTTGAATGGTCTTGATGATATATGATTTCATGCGCTTTATACATGACTTGAATAAAGAAATAATTTCCCTCATATAAGTTCTAGTTATTATTAATCCATGAGATTTTGTATCGACATATCCATGGATACATTTCATTTTCACTTAATTTATTAAATGACATGTGTTTTAGTTTATTAACACACCATATTTATTTTTACATATCAAGTTATTTGAATGGAATGTGTTTCTAATAATTACCTTACCATATTTTTTATGAACATACTTATTAGTTTATTGTTTATATGGAATGTGAGTTTAGTTATTTAATGTGCCATAATTTTTACTCCCATTGATTCATTATTGCTTTTGATATATTTTTTCCTTATTGAGAATTTTAGATCAGTATTATTATGTTTCCTTCCCCAGTAATCCAAGAAGTGTACTATGAAATAGATGGATGGATTTACTAGATGGAATAAATTTATTATTAAATTTATCTATTTATAAAGAAGAAACAAATTGTGTTGTAATTAGTGTATTCTTTTGTAATAAAAGTCTCATGTATGTACCTAGATTACTAATACTACTAAAATCTAGGTCCTTTGGGATTTGATTCCTTGTAATCATGAAAATTTAATAGAAATAGACACTGGCTTTGGTCCTTTTGTGATTGGGTTTCTAGAGTTGGTATTAGATAAATTTTAGTAGAAATATTGGGCACTGGATTTAAAAAAACATAGGTTAAAGAACATAACCATAAGGTAGAATTTGAGGTTAAGTATAGAAGAACATACTAAAATGTTGTTAAGGTAGAGATTATGTGGGTCTCCCAAGCAATACATACCTCTTTGGATACTATAAGTGGACGTGGTTCTCGGAAAAATGTACCTAGGATTAATAACTCTAACAAGGTGTTTCGAGCCTAACTCAAGGTAACCTGATACATGATAAAGGGCCTTACTATGCTCTTAGTTTGACACTCCCTGGGGATATTATTAGGAAAATTCAAATTTTCTTTATAATCCACTAAGAATGATTTTGAAAATGAATAAACTAGGTTAATACAATGGTGTTTTATATTGAATATAAGGTTCTATGATTTATAAATCCTATAAATGATATTATTGATAAACCCCAGAACAAGGAAGGATCTTTGTGAAAATAAGCAGATGAAGTATTTATGTATTAGGGTTGTATTGAAAAACTTTTTTAAAAGGACATTTTTGGGTTAATCTTATTTCAAGGATATCTATTATATTTATTTTTCAAATTATATTAATATGTTTTTATAAAAGGAAAACATCTATGTTGGGTGAAAAACAACCAAATTCGACAAGGCCATAGTTCTTGAACCCATGACCAAAGGACGATAAGGTTTTCATGCCAAACACAAACCTATGCAATGTCATGGTTAATTTTTGATAGTTTTTAGTAAAAAAAATTGATGAAAATTTTTTAATTATGAACCCGTATTATAAATTTTAAGGATTAGAGATTAATCTATTAATCATATTTTTTTTGGAATAAAGTTAAAGGGAAATAGATAGACTTTTAACACTTTTACGGGCCTTAAGATCCTTTATAAATGTATTTTTATGCTTCAGGAATTAGTATTAGTTTTTTGAATGAATTGAAAAATATATCAAAGAACAACCAAAGTTTGAAACTATATTTATAGAGATATATCATGTATGTATACATAGGCTCTAAAATAATTATCCAACATTTGTAAAATGAGTTATAAATAAAATGTAGTCATCATACCTTAATTTTTGTTGAACATATGGTCTTAAAAATCATCAAAGATTTATGGATTTTAGGTTCTCAACTTTTTATTGATCATTAAATTATTTGTGATTGATGACCTCAATCACTCCCTATAAATATTTACACTTTTCCTCTAAGTACGTATCTCTACATTCCACTAATATTCTCCTACAAAGATACCTAGTTATATGTTAGTCCATGAGAAATTTTCATTTCCCATTATCTCTTTTCTAGAGGATGTTTTACAAACCCTTCTCACGATGTAGAATTTATAAATAATAAGTATCAAATAATATATCACAATTATCAATTTTAAATTATGATGAAGCAATTTAAATAAGGTGGGGAGAATGTGACCCCCCGAAAATCAAAATTAAGAACCTTGTATTCAATAGCGTGTATGACATGAGACATGAAGAGCCTAAGGTTATATAATATCCATATAATTTATAATATATATACCATTTAAAATATATTCTATATATTTCAATGCATGAAACACTGAGTGAGCCTGCATTACATGTAAGAGTGACCTTCCTCTATGTCTTGTGTTACTTGCAAGACTGAGTTTTATTGAACAATAATATAATATATAAATATAATGAGATATAAACTAACTGTTAAATTAGTAGTTATGAATAGTAATAAATAACTTAGGAAAATTATAGTTTATAAAAATATATAATGAATTAATAGGTAACAAATCAATTAGAAATGAATATAAGAAGCAATTGAATATAAAGTGAATATTTTTATAAAAAACTATTTTTATGCCCATAAATTTATTTCAGACTAACAGATTAAATTAATTAAAATTAGTGAGTGATATTAATGAAATATATATATATATATATATATATTCAATAAAATATTTTTTATATTCATCCATTAGGTTTTATAGACATAAGATAAGAACAAACTTTATTCCACACCTAAAAACCTATATTTTTATTAAGGAAAATTTTCCACCTTTTAAAAAAGAACCAATTTTAAATATGAATTTTGAAACTTTAATTGATTTAATAAGTCAAAATAAACTTCATATTTTAAAGAGAAATATAAAAATTATGTTAGGGTGAATTTTTATAATTTTTTGAAACATTTCATTTTTGTAATGAATAGTTAAAAATACTAAATTTTAGTTCAAAACTACTTCTGCATCTAATCTAATTATATTGTTATATTATATTTTAAATTGGTTTTAAAGTTTAATTTGAAAATATTTTTATCAATTAATACAATTTATTTCATTTTAATCAATTTCAATTTGAAATTTATTATTAAAAAATAGAAAACTTTCAGATGTTTTTACTTTGAAAACCTACATTGTTATCCCTCCTACAAGATTAAAATTAAATAAATTTAATCCACCTATATGATTGGAATTTGTAAAAATAAATTCTATATTTTTAATCAGAATAATATATAATTTATAATAAGAATAAATTTGTTCCTTACCAAAAAAATTAGTGAAAGTAATTAAAATTAGTTACAATAATTAAGGCAAAATTAAGATCAATAAAGGACTAAACCATTATCTTAGGGGCCCAAATGACCTATAAACATGTCCAAAACCCATTTTATTTACATAATTAATCCATGAAACTTAAATTATTGAGTTCAGTTTGTTTTTTATGACTTGTTTAGGTAAAAATGCAGGTACACCTAACTTGTTTTCAAAAATACCAAGTGAGTCCTTTTCCTCCACTATAAAAGGCCACCACTTCTCCCCATTACTCAAACCTATAAAACCACTTAGGTTTAGAAAATAGATACCCAAATAAATTCACAAAATACCTATCATTGACCTTGAATTCTATCTTTGGGCAGAAGTCCTTACAAGGAAGCCCTTTGGTATAAACCAAAAGGAGTTACCCAATTTTTAAGGTAATGTTTTCGAATGATATCTTTTATTTCATTTACTCCTACACCACATTAATTATTTTTATATAATTATTAATGATGAAACTAGTATATTAAATGTATTTTTATGTTGTTTTATTAATGGTTTGACCTACACTAACTCACACATCCAAATAATGGGTAACATACTATTTCTATGTACGATAAAGTACTACCTCACGAAATGATGATTGTTCATTTTTCATTTAACACCACTCATGGTGTCCATTATGATGAACAATATATTTATATATGATATATATAATATTTATTATTTATTTATACTTATTAAATCCTTGTATAATGCATACCTTTAATACTTTCTATTTTTCATTAATATAATAACATCATTTGAGGAAGTGTGGACTACCACCCCTGAAAGCAATGTGATTCGTTCACACAATACATGGATCATATAAATGATAGTTTAAATTAAAAATATGTGGCATAAAGAAACCTATATATAATATTAATTATATAATAACATTTCTGGAAATACAATATATATTATTTTCTTTATTACCCTTCCACACACTTAAAAAAGTGATAATATTATTTGTGGACGTGTGGACTACCACCCACTCGACATGATGTGATTCATTTTTCAACATAATAATTATATATATAATTATATATTATTAAATAATATGTTATTTATGATATAATTATAATTCTGTAAATATATGGTGTTACTTACCTTCTTTCCATAACAATCATTGAAAAATAAGAACGTTACTCACGTGTACGTACGACCTACCGTTTCCATGATTGTAATGGTGATTCATTTTTCATAATTTTATGTAATTTTTGTTTTTAAAATTATAATTTATGTATAAATATTATAATTATATCATTATTATTATTTTGGATATGTTATATAATGACCCCTTTGACCATAGTTGACTTACCAATGTCATTTTTGACACATAAACCAAATTTGGTCAAAACACCTGATGTAAGATTAATTTTTGAAGTTTATGTACATGAAATGGTAATAAGTGAAATAAAATTAATGATAAACATGAATTTTTTTCGCGTAATTATAAAATTAACATAAGTTTATTATATGAGAAGTTAAAGGATGTTAACCTGAAAGGAAACTCATGGTAAGGGATTCTTGTAAAACTTTTCTTTATGTGAGGCATAATTTATTATTGTGCACCTAATTTATTATATATGGTGCACATACTGCCACATTGACATTAATATCCTGAATTATATTATATTCAGGGTATTTAAATGTTTCATTTTATTCTCTATAATTTTTGTTTTACCAATTCATATGTTGTAAGGGAATTTTTTTCTCAATTTACATTTGATTGAGACTTATTTGTTATTATAAAGCAATTAAATTTTATTGGGTGTATATACTACATTTTATTATGTTATATCATGGATATCCTTACACTAATGATATTATAAGTTTTATTTTAATATTATTCCATCTTGGGGATTAGGATTTAAAAGTTTCAATGTGGTATTGGACACTTTGGAATGTTTAAAGGTTATTATCATAAAGAATGTTCATAAAGATTATCATTTAAATCTCACTTACTTTTTTTGATTTTTAACTTTCACTTGAAATAATAACATTATTTTATCATTTTTTGTTGCAAATTTAAATGAATATACATATTATTATACCATGTAAATTAATATTTCCTAAACCATATATCATTTTTACATATGATGTTCTCATTGATAATTATTTCATTGACTGGGGAATTATTGATAAATCCATAGTATTTATTCAATACAGATATTTGTAAAGGAATATTATTTATTTGATTAATTTATATGAGGAATGATTTGGACTGTTAATGATGGCAGGGGCCCAAAATTTATATAGCACCTCAATGCATCGATAGGTTCTCATGAGAAAAATAATTTCTAAAAATTAAATAGGTTTCTATCTATAGATTTAAACTATATTTCCATAGGTATTGATAATATAGGTTTTAATGCACCATATATATGAAGTCCATTATGAAATAATTTCCCTCATATTAGTTCAAGTTATTATTCATCCATGAGATTTTTCATCGATATATCTATGGATACATTTCATTTTCAGTTAATTTATTAAATGTAATTTGTTTTTGTTTCTTACCATGCCATATTTTTTTCCTTATCTAGTTATTTGAATGGAATGTGTTTCTAGTTATTACCTTGAAATATTTTTAATGCACTTACCTCTAAGTTTACTGATTATATGGCATGTGAGTTCAGTTATTTACCATGCCATAATTTTTACTCTCATTGATTCCTTATTGCTTTCACTATATTTTTTCCTTACAGAGTATTTTAGCTCACCCTTTCTTTGTTTCCTTCACCAGGAATCCAAGAAGAATACTATGAATGATATGCATGGATTTACAAGATAGAATGAAGTTACTCTCAAAGTTATTTATTTAGAAAGAAGAAATAAATTATGTTGTAATTAGTGTATTATTTTTTAATAAATTTCTCAATATTTATCTAGATTACCAATAATACTAAACTCTCAGTCCTTCTGGATTTTATTCCCTATAATCATGCTAATTTAATAGTAACATAAACCAACTCTAGGCCTTCTAAGGTTGGGTTTGTACAATCATTATAGGCACCTGATGATTTATATGTCATGAATATACTATGTCATGTTTATTTCATTGCATTAATTGAATACTTATTGTTATATGTGTCCAAATAGCTACATCTATATATTTAGTGTTGTTTATTATAGGTAAAAGGATATATAATTGGTTACTCAAAATTTTTACTTCAACCTATATAGTGTTTTCTACAAATCTTGATGGTGGAATCTTAACTAACTAATTATCACATGCTTGAGCTATATAACCAATGTTACACAAGATGAAACATTAAATGATTCTGATTAAATGGATGAAAATTTTAATATATAATGTTTATGTCAATATAAATTATAAATGGTGATCCCTATAATTGAATCATCATTTATGGACTTGTTATATCTGGAGACTGGGTGGAGGGGTCTAATTACAATTACATGAATGCCAATTGTAACTTATAAAGCATATGTATCTATAAAATTGGAATGGTAGTTCATTTAACTTACCCATTTAAAAAATATAAAAGTTATTAAATTTTGACTTATAAATGAAATATTTTCCATTAAATAAGGTTTCCAATTACAAATTAATTTTTTTTTCAATTATAAGTTTTAATTAAAACTACATATAATCGAAACTCTATGATTAAAACTTAAAACTTACAAATACCTTGACCATAGAATTTTGGGTAGATGGGTTAGTATGTCTTGGGTAGTTATCCCTTATATAATTATTGTTACCATAAGTAAATCTATTATTTTGTTATTGTGTTTGATGTATGTTCTTGGAATTGTAGATATATGCCTCTTTGATGGCCTCAGGTCAAGCACCCTAAAGGTGGTGATGACCATACCCTGAAGTGGTGGGACCTAAATTGCTATTAGTGGAACTTGTGGAACCTCTAATAATACCCCATATTGTATATGGAATATGAACAGACACTCGCCTTTGAGAGAGTTTCCTATGGTTAATGCAATTTATGTAGGGAGTTCCATGACCTGCATCGACTATGATTGACTTAACCGAGGATTTCCAATAGCAGTATCCAGAAGATGTTTTAGGGGATTTTGGCCTCTAGGATACGGATTCATAGCTAGAAGACACTTTATCTATCTTTTAACATCTAGATATGCCTATAAAGAGGAGGGTCAAGATCTCAACTTACATGCTTTTTGGATCCACCAAGAATTGGTGGGATGTTATAAATTAATAATATTAGAATTCAGGTATTCTGTATAGGGAACTCTAGAATATTTTCTATGATTAATTATACCCAGAATCATTCATATCCAAACACATATGGGAATTTATACAACTGGAGCATGGTACTTTGTCTATTATGGACTACTAATCTTGTTTAATAGAGCGCAAAAATTTCATTCTGTGTCCTTCCATTTATTAATTGGATTGAGTGAGGTATTTTGAGGATGGGATTAAAAAGGTAATATAACTTAGGTTAACATTTTTATGTTAACTACCATTTCTAAAATTATGAACTAGGTGATCATATCTGAGAATAACCTGAGATAAGAAAAAGGTGAGGGAGATGGTGGTTCATTGTCAAGGAGGTAATTTGTTTGATGGTAACAAGCACCACTATGATCATTCTGTAGGATCAAAATAAGAATGTAGATGATCAATATACAAGAGGGGGGGGGGAGGGGTGAATTGTATACTTTAAAAATTCCTTTGGAACCTTTAAAAGTTAAGTTTAACAAGGTTAAAAAAACATTCACAAGACCTATTAAAGAAACCTTTTCTATTTTTCTTAAAAGAAAGATTATACCTTAAAGAGTATAGAATCTAAAATATAATCAGAGTAACAAAATTACAAAGTATAAGAAAGTTATACTTTCCGACTTTAACAAATTTAAGATACAATAGTGGAATTAAAACAACTTGTAAAAGAAAACAAGTAACAATAGAATTCTTTTAACCTAAAGAGAAGGGTTTTCAACAACCTTGGATAATGGTTCCTTGATTTATATATTCATGAAAGTATGTCTTACCCAATCCCAGGTAATCCCACAATCTAAAGATCGGTATCTATCTTGCTATCCCCACAAGCCCTCGATTTAGAAGTAAATCTGATCCTCTGTCTTCCAATCCCAGAAGCCCATGATCAGCACGATCAGAGTCTGCACTAAGCAAGTCTGAACAAGTTTTTCATGCCTAAACAAGTTTTTCACATCATCTGCACGAAGCACTGAGAGTTATAAGATCCTCTCTCTCTAGAAATCACTTCACAAGCTTGTTCACTGTCAAGTCAAATTCCCTTTACAATGTTTGTTTCTCCTTCAAATGATCTTGTATTTATAGGAAAAGCTTCCCAATGGTTGGATCCTTTCCAACTATCATATTTAATTTAAATTTCGGAGGGACTTGGACATGTGGAAAACATACAATGATTAGTTTGTAACATATTTTATGACATCGTTTCAAGTAATAGAAACGTTGTTAAGTTAAAGATAGATGATAAGTATAAGAAGTTTTAGAATCTGATATCATTGGAATTATACATTAGGCAACTATAACATTATCAGGAAAACAGATTCTTAAGAAATTAAGAAAACAGATTTTTAGGAATAACATTATCAAGAAAATGGAATCATAAAATCGGAGTCTCAAATACACTAGATTCAGTATCATGAATATCAGCATCACATATACACTGAAATCAATATTAAAGATCGACATCATATATACACTAGAATCATTATTGAAAATAATCATCAAATATACACCAGAATCGGTATTGAAAATCTAAATCACATATACACTGGAATTGGTATTGAGAATCGGCATCACATATACACCAGAATCGGTATTGAAAATCAGCATCACATATACACCAGAATCAGTATTGAAAAGAGGCATCATATATACACTGGAATAAGTATTGAAAATCAACATCATATATACACTAGAATCGGTATTCAAAATCGGCATCATATATGCACCGGATTCAGAATCATAAAAACTTAATCATATATACAACTGATTCGGAATCATAAAAACTAAATGACAAAATCATAATGAAAATCTTGAAAAAAATAACTGAATGGAAAATCAGAATGGAAGATCTATATGTCTAACAGAATGGAAAAACGTAATGATATATCTGTAAGCATAACAAAATGACAATTATGGATCTTAAGAAAAATATAGAACTTAAAAAAATTCAGAACTTAAGAAAAAGTGTTTGTGATTTTCAAAACATAAAACCATAAGGACTGGAGAAGTCATAAGATATCCTTATTGACTCAACAATATCCCCTTTTTGGAAAGCACAAACAACTTCTCTAAGGAAGAATATATTAACCTAGATAAACAAGTAAGAAAAACTTATCTCCCCCTTTGAATGAAATTATAAATGAATACGACTAACTCCCCCTTAGTCATGTTTCCCAAGGATCATATTCTTGATCTTTTAAAGTCTGGGTTTTCTTAAGGGAATAACTCCACCTTAGATAAACAGCTCTTATTAAAAGAAAACTCCCCCTTACTTGGACATTTTCCTTTCTTTCCAAAATTCCCCTTAATAGATTCTCCCAATCGGATATTAAATTCTTCCATTAAATAAATTCTCCCCCTTTGTGATTTTCAAAAAGAGGGAAAGGAATGGAGAAGTATAAGATGTACCTGAAAGGTTAAGAAAGCATACATCCAAAAACAAAATAAATATATGCAAGAAATTTCTTAATAAAATTTTAGAAATAAGGTTTATATTACAGAAAAACAACGTAATGTAAATAAAAGTCATCAATTATTATTCTGCTCAGACAACATCTTCTTTATCAAGGATTTGAGCTTCTTGACTTCCTTATGATCTTCTGGAAACTTCTTCAGCAAGATCTCCTGATCCAGGTTCTTCTTTTCTGAAGCTAAGATCCTTTCTTCTTGAGCAGCAACCTTTTTCTCTAATTCAGATCTGACTCCCTTATCACTGCTAACAGATTGAGCAATGGAATTGAGTTGACTACCCTTCTCAGATATTTAAGCCTTAACCTTGTTGAGCTCAGATTCATAGGAATTAATAGCTCCCTTTGTTGAATCCATGAAATCACCAAACTGCCTAAGCTCTTCATTGATGGTTTTGGTGCGGTTAAATACTTTCTTTCAAGTCACCTTCTGAGCTTTTTAATCAATCAAAAGATTACTAAAGTCTTCTTCTTTCTTGATAACCATGTCTATATGCATATTGGTCGATTATGTCTTTTGGTTTAGGGTTTCTTGCAGCATTTGACTCCGGGCATCTATGTTTGCAAGAACCAAAATGGTACTGACCAACTTCCTCAAAGATATCTTAAAAAAATCATTTTTAGCAGATGAAGAGGACTCAGAACCTAAAACATATTTTCCTTTCTCAACTCCTCTTGGAGTTAAGGAAGATTTTCTCTCTATTATCTTAGAGGACTTCTAAGGCATTTCTTTATCAGATGAGGCAACCATGACACTCTTTCCTTTGAGAGAATTTCGAATAGAAGATTTTTAATCTGTAACTTGGATAACATTAAGATCTCCATGTTCATCTTATTTCTCTTGAAACTATTCTTCTTATTCATATTGATGTTCATCCTCTTCTTTCTCTTCTTCTTCCATTTTAACCTCTTCCTCAACTTCTACCTCTTCTTCAACTTCTAACCCTTCTTAAACTTGTACCACTTCTTCAACTTGTACCTCTTCTTCACCTTGTTATTCTTTTTCAAATTGTTCTTCTAAAACATATTTAGAAACTGAACTAGAAGGAGTTCAAACATAATCTTACACTTCCCTTAAAATTTCATCATCATCATATTGGATTATCTGATCTTCTATTTCTTGAACATGTTCTGATAAAGCTAGAACCTTCTTGGATTTTCGGTTTTCCAGAGTGTCCACCAGTTTCTTATGAGGTTCTAGAACTTGTGGATATTTTTTCTCTACAGATTTTAGTAGAGACTGACATACTTGAGATTCCACGTATTTCTTCTTCAAGATATTCTCCTTCTTTTCTTTCTCAATAATTCCAACTTTCTTGATTTTAATGGCCTTAGCCTCCGTGGGATTTAAACCAAATAGGGATCTCCTTCTTTTTTGGTGGCTGCCATTTCTCTCCACATTGCAACTATTACATCTAAATAAGCTTTCGATTTCTTTGCAGGAAGAGGTGTTGATACCGTGACATCATGAACTGGTACTGGTAAGCTTGTTTCTTCACGTTTTCTATTCTTAGATACCATCTTTTGAAGATTCCGTAACATAACCCTTGTTTTGGACAACCATTTCTTCATAGTTTTTCAATTTGGGAATAAACTCTACTTTCATCCTCCTTAGAGTGTTGTCACTGAGCAACAAAACCTTGAATGGCTTCGAGACTGATCGACAAGGAACATTTATTTCTTGAAGACACATAACTATTATCCTTGAGATAGTTGCTGGGTACATAAGGATCCGAGATCTGATGGTTCCACTTTTTATTTCTTGGATGGTAAGAAAGATGTATTTAACCAAGTTGATCTTCCTTAGGTTGACAAGGAAGTCTAAGAGAAAGATATCACAAATCTTAAAAGAATCTTTATCTCCCTTCCTTAGAATAAGAAATCCTTGCAATCAAAGAGAAACCATTTTGTGATTTGTTGAGAGAATTGTGATCTTCAGATTCTTAACAAATTTGAGACCAAAAAAATACAGAGCCTTGGATTTTTCAAAAGTCCCTTCTTTCTTGGGATGTTTTTGAGAGCATATAAGAGCTTCTCCTTCATATGGAACGTTGAGAACATTTGCTGCCTTCTTGTAAGGAACTATATATGACTTATCATAACATTTGAACTTAAACAGATCCTTACCAACATTTTGAAAGAAAGAAATAGATTCATATAATTGAATAAGGAGATTAGGATACATTGGATCCTGAAATTTCTCTTTAGCTACACAGATGCTTTCCCATCCATTACATCTTATCACCTTAGAGACAAGGGAGTTGTATTTTTCAAAGTACTTAGGACATACCAAACTTTATCTAAATATTGACCAATCCTTTATCTCCTTTCTAGTCGGCATCTGATTTGATGAGGATTCTGGAGTCATTTGGAGAAAGAGAACATTGGAACAAAAGCTTTGTCAAAAACAAAACTTCGACACTGAGATTAGTAGGATGGTGTGATACTTGAGAATGGTATACCCATTATATAGACATAGCTACGACTTTTAAACTTCCATAAGATAATCAAACGGCTGAGGATAATCTGATCTGATCTAACAGTTGAGAATGGATATATAATTTCCGATCTTTTGAAGTAAGATAAACCAGAATTTAATAAATTTTGAAATACCAACAACTAAAAACTTAGGATATGAAAATAAAGGGTAATAAATATTCCCTTTTGGAATACTCTGAGAGATTTATCAATATTAATATTTTTCTTGGAAATTTTTAAATCTGACACTTTCAAATCTGAACTTTTCAAATCCAAAATTTTTAAATCCAAACTTTTCAAATCCGAACTTTTCAAATCCGAACTTTTCAAATCTGATATTTTCAAATCCGAAGAAAAAGAGTTTAAATGAAAAAAAAACAAACATATATACTCCCCTGAATTAAGGAGTAACTTAATGTTAGGATATTATTTAAAAAAGAAGTAGATATGAATGATTAACTTACAGAAATCATTCCTCAATTCTGTTTAATGTATTCAAATCTGTCGGAAGGTAGAGGCTTTGTGAAAATATCAGGAAGTTGCTCTTGCATTCCAATGGATTGAAGAATAATATCTCTTTTAAGTATGTGATCCCTAAGAAAGTGATGTCTAATATCTATGTGCTTTGCACGAGAGTGATGTTCATGGTTCTTTCTTAGGGAAATGGAACTTGTGTTATCACGCATAATTTGAGTCTTAATAAAACTCATATCATAGTCTGTGAGTGTGTGTTGTATCCACAACACTTAAGCACAATAACTTCCAGCTACTATATATTCAGCTTCAGTAGTGGAAAGTTCCATAGAGTGTTGTTTCTTACAAGACTAATAAACTAAGGAATCTCCTAGGAAATCACATATTTCAGATGTACCTTTTCTATCCATTTTACAACCACCAAAATCAACATCCGAAAAAATTTTAAGTTCAAAAACATTTCCATAGGTATAACATAGTCCCAATTCTAAAGTTCCCTTTAACTACCAGAAAATTATTTTCACAGATTTTAAATGGGATTATTTAGGATTTTATTGAAATCATTCACATAATAATATAGAAAACGTTAAGTCAGGTCGACTAGATTTTAAGTATAGTAAACTTCCTATCATCCCTCTATAAGATGTTTGATCTATAGGTTTCCCTGATTCGTTAATATCAAGAGTTTTAGAGGTTCCAATAGGAGTACTTATACTCTTAGTGTTTTCATACCAAAACTTCATTAGAATATCTTTGATATACTTATGTTGAGATATGTAAGTTCCCTCTGGTTTTTGAGAAATTTGAAAACCAAGAAAAAATGTTAACTCACCCATCATACTCATTTCAAACTCAGATTTCATAAGATTCACGATGGAATCAGTTAAGGATTGCTGAGTTTATTTGAAGATGATGTCATCAAAATAAATTTGAACAATCAAAACATCTTTATTATTTTTCTTAATGAAAAGGTTTGGATCAGCTATTCCCTTAACATAGTTATTTTGAAGCAAAAATCCTGAAAGTCTATCATACTAAGCTCTAGGGGCTTGTTTGAGTCCATATAGAGCTTTAGTAAGTTTATAAACATGATTAGAATATTTTTTATCTTCAAAACCAGGGGGTTGATCTAAATATAATCCCTCCTGTACATAACCATTAAGAAAAGCACACTTCACATCCATTTGATAAAGTTTAAAATTAAAGAATGCTGTAAAGGATAGAATAATATGAATAGACTCAAGTATTGATAAAGGAGCATAAGTTTCTTCATAGTCTATTCCTTCTTGTTGATTGTATACTTTTGCAACCAATCTTGCTTTATTTGTAACAATTACTCCATTTTTGTCGATTGGTTTCTAAAAACCCATTTTACTCCAATAACAGAAGTTTCCTTAGGTTTTTCAAACAAGGTCCAAACTTCATTCCTTACTAATTCATTGAGTTCATCTTGCATAGCCAGAATACAATCTTCATCACCCAAGGATTCATCAGGTGCATTTGGTTCAAATTGGGAAAGAAATGCAACATGTTCAACTTCATTCCTTAAAGAACTTCTGGTTATTACTGGTTGATTAACATTTCCAATGATATTATCACTGGGATGATTTCTAAGTAACAACTGAATTGGATTTTGAAATACCAGTTCATCAGCATAAGGTAGAAAATCTTTAGGAGTAAATGTTTAAGAAACATTTTCTTCAACATTAACCTTGTCTGAAAATTATTCTATCAAAGGTTGGTGATCAGTTCTGGAAAATATATCAGAAAAAGATTCAGGAAGTTTGAAAACAAAAGGATCATTTTCATCAAAATTAGCCTTTTATGTTTCCTCCACAATGCAAGTATTTTTTAAAAAAAAACTATATGCCTTAGAGTTACTAGAATAACCTAGGAAAATTCCTTCATCGGATTTGGGTGCAAATTTATGTAATTTATCCTTATTATTCAAGATAAATACTTTGCAACCAAAAAAATTGAAGTAAGAAACTTTTGGTTTTTGGCCAGTCCACAACTCATAAAGTGTTTTATTAAGAAATCGTCTTATTAAACCTCGATTTATAGTATAACAATCAGTACTTATAGCTTCAGGCCAAAAATGTTTAGCTATATAATATTCACTCAACATGGTTCTAGTCATCTCTTGAAGAATGTAATTTCTTCTTTTGACAACACCATTTTGTTTAGGTGTTCTGGGAGCTGAGAAGTTGTGAGTAATACCTTTTTTAATAAAAAAGGTTTCAAAATTAGAATTTTCAAATTATCCACCATGATCACTATGAATAGTTCTCAATGGTAGGTTTTTCTCATTTTTAACTTGAGATCTAAGGATTTTGAAATAAGAATAAGCTTTAGATTTCTTTACGATAAAATAGACCCAAGTAAATCTAGTGTAGTCATCAACTAGGACAAACACATAGTATTTGCCTCCAATACTTCAAGTTTGTGTTGGAACAAATAAATACATGTGCACTAACAATAATTCATTAGAAGTCGTAACTTCACTTATAGATTTAAAGCTAGATTTATGTTGCTTTCCATATTTACCAGGATCACAGACTTTTGAAGAATCAAACTTACGTTCCGGTAGATCTTGAACAAGTTCATTCTTAGAAAGATTACTAATATTTCTTAAGTTATAGTGTCTTAGTCTCCTATTCCAAATCCATGATTGGTCTTAAAATGCACTAAGTCAAGGTAGATCTTGACTTCTAAGATCATCTAGGTTTAAGGTGTACACATTCTCATACCAAAGGGCAGAGAGAATAAACTCAACTTTGGAATTGTGAACTAAACATTTATCATTTCTAAAATTCACAAGGTAACCTTCATCACATAATTGGATTATACTAATGAGGTTGTTCTTAAGCCTTTTACGAAAAGAAAATTTAAAATAATAGCTTTTCCAAGAAGAATAATGTTATATATACCGATAATTTCTCCTTGAGAGTTATCACCAAAATTTACCTTTCCACCTTTAGTCTTTAAAATATTTTTAAAATAGTCTTTGTTACCAGTCATGTGCCGGGAACATCCACTTTCCATGTACAATATTTTTTTTTGTAATTCCTTCATTTTCTTGTGAAAGAAAGAGTTAGGTCATCGGAATCCAAACTTTCTTGGATCCGGAACTATTAGATAACAAAGACTTGGGTAACCATATTTGTTTGAAAAAATAAGCTTTCTGAAACAAAAGGGATTGAACTCTATTTAAAGAACAATTTTTCTTCCAATTCCCACCACAATGACATTTAGTATAAAAAGGGGATCTAGAAGGAAAAAATAATTATTTCTAAAAATAGTTCTTTCATGAGAATAACCAAAACCCTGATTATTACCATGAGGTCGGATCTGAGAATACATATTGTCAAAATTTTCCTTACCAGAAGTGAATTTTACAAGAAGTTTATTCATATAAAATATTTCAGATTTTAGTCTCAGGGCTAAATTCTTATCCTTGAGAATAATAGATTTAGAGTTATGTTTATCCTCTAAAATATCTTTTTCAAAAAACTGATTTTTAAGATCCTCGGAAATTTATTCTTCTTAGAATTAACTTCCTTAAGTTTTTTTGAAAGATTTTCTAAAACAACATTTTTCTCATCAAGATCTTTGGAACGATCTAAAATTTCTTTTGTTAAAATAAATTCTCTAGAATTTTTCTTATCAAGTTTCTTAGAAACATTACAATTTCTTTTCTCAAGTAACTTAGAAAATCTAGAAACCTCTTTATAGGAAGGAAAATCATTATCATTATCTGATGAAGAAGATTCTTCATCTGAAGAAAAAACTCTATCTGGAAAATTTTCACTTAAAGATATATTGTTTAAGGATTCAGCAGTTCATACCTTAGCCAAAAGACAATGATTTTGAAATGGAGATCTGGCTATTAGAACAATATTCTTTTTCCCATAAGATTCATATTCTGAAAAATCGTTAGAATAATATCCACCACTGGCACTCCAAGTGTCATTGGATTTCATGACTTTCTTAGGCATTGATCTGTAGAACTTCGTCTTGTTTCTTTCTGAATTCTTTTCTTTCTTGTCTCTTTTCTTGAGTAATGGATAATCAGGTCTGATATGACCAGTTCATCTACATTCATAGCAAATTACTTCTCCATATTTATTATCTTTTCCATCTATCTTCTAATACCTATATTGAAAGTTCTTTTGTCCAACAATCTTGTTCATCCTCCGAGAAAGATTGTCTAACTCATTTTCTGAGGATTCAATTTCACTGGATTCAGATTGAATACTGACCTTCTTAGTTTTTGATCTTGTAATTCTCTTAGGAGTCTTGGCTTTCATATGATTTTAAGTAGTTAAAAAAGAAACTCCTCCATTCCCATTCATCTTCTTAATATTATCAGTATCTATCTTCATTATGGTTTCATGTTGAAGAAGAGTTCCAAACAGTTCATCATGATAAATCTAAGTAACTTTCCTATTCTCATCTATAGTAGTCCTCTTGGATTCCCCTTCGTTAGGCATGATGTCAATAATCTTGTCTACAAGAGCTTCATCATCTAAACCTTTCTCACCCATGGATTGTAGGATATTGACAATATTCATAAATCTTTTTTTTACCTTAAATATGGGTTCTCCATAAGGAAATATGAAACCATAATACTCAGCTCTAAGAATTTCGCTTCTAGTTTCAATTACTTTGGAAGCTACAAAGTGAGTTACTTCAAGCTTCTTCCAAATACTATTTGCAGCTTCACAGGATGAAATCTGGCTATATATGTTTCTAGTCATGGAACATAGCAATGTATTTCGTACCTTCAAGTTCATCTCATATTCCACCTTTTCTGGATTAGTAAAGGTTCTAAGTTCCTTATCAGGAATATTATAATCTCCAGTTTACATAATGTAGTTATCAACACCTATTTTGATCACAGAGGTCTTCATTCTGTCTCTCCAGTACTTATAGTCATTCCCATAAAATATTGGCGGTCTAGTAGGATTGATATTATCTAAATATCCCACATGAATTCTAGACACACTAAAAAGATATTTATTCCCACGAAACTTATTAGTAGTAAAAGTTTAAGAACAAATATGAAGAACATAAGAAAAGGAAAACTTGAGCAAGAAAAATTATATATGGATATAAGTATTTATGAGTCCTTCCTCTGATACCAATTATAGGATCCAAATAAGAATGTAGATGCTCAATATACAAGAGGGGGGTGAATTGTATACTTTAAAATTTTCTTTGGATCCTTTAAAAGCTAAGTTTAACAAGGTTAAACAAACATTCACAAGACCTTTTAAAGAATCCTTTTCTATTTTTCTTAAAAGAAAGATTCTACCTTAAAGAATATAGAATCTTAAATATAATCAGAGTAACAGAATTAAAAAGTATAAGAAATTTATACTTTCTAACTTTAACAAAGTTAAGATACAACAGCGGAATTAAAACAACTTGTAAAATAAAACAAGTAACAATAGGATTCTTTTAACCCAAAGATAAGGGTATCCAACAACCTTGGATAAATGTTCCTTGATTTATACTTTCAAGAAAGTATGTCTTACCCAATCCCACGTAAGACCTCAATCTAAAGATCGGTATCTGTCTTGCTATCCCCGCAAGCCCTCGATTTAGAAAGAAATCAAAACCTCTGTCTTCCAATCCTGGAATCCCACAATTAGCATGATTGGAGTCTACACTAAGCAAGTCTGAACAAGTTGTTCATGCCTGAACATGTTGTTCATAGAACCCGCACGAAGCACTAAGAGTTGTAAGAGCCTCTCTCTCTATAAATCACTTCACAAGTTTGTTCACTATCAAGTCAAAGTCCATTTACAATGTCTGTTTCTCATTAAAATGAGCTTGTATTTGTAGGAAAAGCTTCCCAATAGTTGGCTCTTTTCCAACAATCATATTTTCCTTAAATTTTGGAGGGACCTAGACACGTGGAAAACATACAACGGTTAGTTTGTAACAGATTGTACGACATCATTTCAAGTAACAGAAACAATGTTAAGTTAAAGATATATGATAAGTATAAGACGTCTTAGAATCTGTTATCATTGGAATGATACATTAGGAAACACTAACATTATCAGGAAAACGAATTCTTAAGAAATAAAGAAAACATATTTTTAGGAATAACATTATGAAGAAAATGAAATCATAAAATCGGAGTCACAAATACACCAGATTCGGTATCATGAATATCAGCATCACATATACATCAGAATCAGTATTGAAGATAGGCATTATATATACACTAAAATCGGTATTGTAAATTAGCATCAAATTTACACCGGAAACGATATTGAAAATCGGCATCACATATACACTGGAATCGGTATTGAAAATCGGCATCACATATACACCAGAATCGGTATTGAAAATTAGTATCATATATACACTGGAATCGATATTGAAAATCGGTATCATATATATACCGGAATTGGTATTGAAAATCGCATAATATATACACCGGATTTGGAATCATAAAAACTGAATCATATATACACTGGATTCGGAATCATAAAAACTGAATTACAAAATTGTAATGATAGATCATGAAAAAAATAACTAAATGGAAAATCAGATTGACAGATCTGTAAGTCTAATAGAATGGGAAAATGTAATGATATATCTGTAAGCATAACAGAATGACAATTTCGGATCTTAAGAAAAATATAGAACTTAAAAAAATTCAGAACTTAAGAAAAAGTTTTTGTGATTTTCAAAACATAAAACCATAAGGAATGGAGAAGTCATAAGATATCCTTATTGACTTAACAGATTCTCTTGGGGGATGCAGTAGCCAGAGTGTGCACCAAGGTAGTTATGCAGTACACCTTAAATTTGGAAAGATATGTGACACAAAGACTTAGTGTGATAGTGACCTAGTTGATTCTGGATATTTCAACAAGATGGGTCATAGTCAATGGTTTTGTTGGAACATTCCTTCAATGGTCAGTGAGAGAGAGTGTTTACATCGAATCTAGGTTTTGGAGTGTGATCAGTAGCTCTATGTTTGTCAGGGATCTATAATTGTATATATTTTCCTGGTCGATGAGGTGGATGTGGTTGAGAAATTCATATTCTAGATATGCTGTGCCAACATATTGGACTTGATTAGGGTATTCAAGTTGTAGATCAGGGTCGTAGATTGATCCAGATATTTTCATTACTGCCTACACATGATAAGTAGAGTATTGATCTATCTATAATTTTAGGTAAAATTTTAGTATAATCTAATTTATTATCTACTATGTTAGTGATTATCCTTTTTTTGAGATGAATTACTTTATTTGGATTGATGCCGATAGATACTTCATTGGGATTCTAATTAGAGAGTGTGTGCCTATGAAAGGAGTTCTCTCTTAAGATAAGTGGATATTGTTTCCTCCAGAATATTTTTATCTTAGAGATGATGGGTTTTGACATAATTCTTGGGATGGATTGGTTAGTGACCTTTTTTTCCCATATCAATTGGTTTCATCGCATTCTTAGTTTTCCTTCTCATCACATAAGGGTAGTGTCTAAGTTTAAAAATTATAATGGGATGTATAAGAAATTATAGATGTACATGAGCCTCATGAGATGGGTGGAGTGTCAACCCAAATTGATATAACTTGTATATATGATGAAGTAACTCATAAAAAAAATTCCCTAATGCAGTGAATCTTTTAAGGGGCATCTTCCCTAATGAAATTTATGGGCTCCTCATAAAATAGAGGTATGATTCATGATTTAGATAGTTCCAAGAGCTAAATGGTATTCATTCTTCCATAAAATATAGACCCTTCTAAAGTTTAGTAAATAAATAGGTAGTTAGAGGACATTAAAGCTAAAGGATTTATCCAAAAATTGTACTTATCCTTGGGGTTTTCCTTTTCTTTTAATCAATAAGTTGGATTGGACCCTCTGTCTATGTGGGGATTAATAGATATTGAATTTTATTACTATTAATAATAGGCACCCACTTTCACATATAGATGATCTATTTTAAGAGATCTAAGTATCTAAGGTATTCTTGAATATTGATTTGAAGTCAATCTAGAATCATGTATGAGTAAGGTCCTTGGATATACCATGTGGAAATTTTCAAAGAAGATATAGACTTTATGATTATTTGGTAATTCATTTCAGTATAATTATTGTGGATAATTTAATTATTTATTTGATGAATTAGGGTATCCACCCATACATGGACTCATTTTTGGTACTTTTTGTGTATTATATCTGGGTGTATTATCATACTTTACATGATCAATCCAAACACCTAGAAATCATATTGAATACATTAAGAGATCACCTACTATATACTAATCTCAGAAAATGACACTTTTTATTTATAAATTTCACTTAATAGATCACATTATATAGAAATTAAGGGTTTCTGTAGATCCAAATAATGTGAGAATTGTGGTTTCCTAGAAGTAACCCAAGAACCTCTTTGATATTTAGGGTTTTTTAGGACATGATAGTTATTATTAATGTTTTATTCATAAATTATTTTGCATTTTAGTACATATTAAAAAATTGAAAATGAAATGATTTATGTTTACATGGTCTGAATATTTTGATAAATCCCTTTTGGAGCTTGATGAAAGGTTAACTTGAGTATCAATCCTTGTTATAATAGAGTTGGGCATAAACTATACAGTTTATTATGATGTATCAAGAATTAGTTTAGAATTATTTTTGTTGAAAAGGGAATGAGTCATGGAATATGTGCCTATTCATTTTAGTCTTCATGATTATAATTATCTAATGAATTATATTGAACTAGCAATAGTTTTCAATGCCTCACGTTGCTTGAGCCATTACTTGTTTAGAGAGTGATTTGTTGTGTATATCGACTATAAGAGCCACAAATACATATTCACTCAGCATGATTCCAACCTCAAATAATTAATATTAGTCTAATAAGTTAATTATTTTGATTTTGATCATTCTTATAAAACTATAAAGGGAAATAAAATCACTGATACTTTGACCTAGAAAACCTAGGCAGAAGCAGTTTAGGAGGCTAGTAGTGAGTGGCAGATGATGGCTCTATTTTCTGAAATGAATCTAGAGGTTAAAAAGTTTCATGGGAAGCCTATTAATATAGATTTAGTGGTGACATTATCACATATGGTTAAAGTGAATATGATAACCTTTCTTATTTCAAATTCTTGGCAGTCAGGGAAAATGTTCCAAGTGAATTTCCACAACTAGGTTGTGTTATCAATGGAGATGAGATATTGTGCATTCATGGACCTATCTAGGTTCTTGAAGACATATGAGAAGGACTGATTCAAGAATATAATTATTATAATTGTTTGTATACCTTGTACTCAACAATATGTTCCATGACTTAAGTTTAGGATAAAAAGGGAGCTAACTAGTTTTGTTACTCGATGTTCTACTAGTTAGTAGGTGAAGGTAGAACACTAGTGTCTTACGGATATTTTATAACCATTAACCATTATGGAGTGGAAATAGAATTATTTCAACATGGATTCTAGGATGGTCTTAAAAAAATCCCCTTGATGTAATGACATCTTATGGATAATCATGGACGAGATGATGAATGTCATCCATTTCCTACCTACCAATGAGACTTTCTCAGTGGATGGACCTGGGAGCCTTTACATATGATAGATTATAAACCTTCATGGGGTTAAACATACCATAATATAAGATAGGTACACTCAATTTACCTCATGGTTATGGTAGGGGTTGAAGAAGGAAATGGGTTTACAAGTTCCCATGGGTACATCCTATCCACCTCAAACTGAGAGTTAGTCTATGCACACTATATAGGTGTTATATGACGTGTTCAAAGAATGTGACATTGAATTTAGAGGTTCTATGGGAAAAATTTACCTCTTTATGAATTATACTATAATAATATATTTTAATCGACTATAAATATGGATCTTTATAAGGACCTATATGGTAGGTCGTTCCAATCACCTTTGTTCTAGTTAGAGGTAGGGTATGAAACACTAATGGGGCCTTGACTCGTTCTAGAGTCATTGGATTATGCACAATTTATCAATAAACGTATTGATACAACTCAATATAATAAGAATTGTTGTTCTAATCATCACTTCCAACCCTTGGAGTTTGAGGTGGGAGATTGGTTTTTCTTATGTGTTTTTCCTAAATTGCGTCATCGATGAATTTAGAGTTAAGGGAAGCTAGGATATAGGTTTTTTGGACACATGGAGATCATGGAGAGAGTTGGGCTGGTAGCATATAAAATAGATCTTACTTAGTGGTACCAGTATATGAATAACTTATTCCTTGTTTCTTAACTCCAATACTATTACTCTGATCCATATTATGGTTTTGGTCTTGGGGAAGTTAGGTTAGATGTTGATTATTATTTTGAGGAGTATTCAGTTTTTATTATTGAGCATAGAATGAAAGATATATAAGGAAGGATGATTCCTCTAGTACAAGTTATATAGAATCATTACCATGTATATGATGAGATTATGGAGTAATAGGAGGATATACATGCTCAGTGGATGAAGTTATTCTGGGTTTAAGATCACCCACCCTCAAGGAAACTCGAGGATGTTTTGTTTAAGGAGGGGAGGTTGTAATATCCTATTTTATCAAAGATGTAAAAGTTATTTCAATTCCAGTCTAAACCTTTTTTATCTTAATCGGACTGATTAATGAGCCCATGGAGCTTTTTAGAGTTTTTAGGCTCCTCTCAGGGCCCAGAGTAACAGTCTTTGGAGGAATAGGTTATGGCACATGGTTGTCACATGATTAGTAATAACCACGACACTCAACCATGAAACCTAGTAAGTGAGGATAATAGTTAGGGAAACCAAACATAAAGGGATTCATAGCCATGAAAAACCTATAATAAATTATAGAGGTAACTCTCATGGTTTATACATATACTGTCTAATCATTACCCTAATTTTTCTAAGGGGTGGAACCTTAGATATTTTCCAAAACATGGTTGGTAGACGGTTTGAAAAATCTTACATCTAAAACATGTTCCCCTTTAAAATGGCTGAAATTATAATTTCCCTTCCTTCCACTTAGATCTAAAACAACCTTTCTTCTTCCCTTTTTCATGCATAATATCCATATCTAGCTCCCCCACGGCTCTCCTCCTAGTCTAGGAGATATCACCTCCATTCGAACATAGAATCAAATGTTGTTAGTCATGTTTGACCACCAAGGGAAATAATATGAGTCCTTTTGATTCTTTACCTAGTTTCTCTCAATATAATTTATATTATCTTCATGATATCATATTCCATATTTTTAGGGTGTTTTTCTAGATTAAAAAATTTCTCTTATCATATACTGACTCAGAGGTTGATACGTGATGAGGAGTCTTCTACCTATCTAAGGTAGGAGGCCCAGTACATTTCAAGAAAATTTTAGTCATCTAAATTAGGTGTTTGTGTGATTATTTCCATAATTACCATGTGTCACCTATAAAATGTGGAATTATTCAAGTAAATTGATAATTTATTATATTTATTAGACTCTATGAACCAAATATCTCCTTTTTTATGTTATCTACCTTCACTCGAGCCACTTCCCTTGGGGTGGGTTACTTATATTCAAATGACGCTTATTTTATATGGCTTGAAATTAAACCACCTCTAATGTTTATTGACCCATACCTTACTAATGATATTATTAAATGGAATTAATTGAGATGTAGTATGACATGGGATAATTATTTGACTTGGCCTTAATAATAATAATAATTTATTTATTTATGAATTTTAAAATAAGATAAATATATCACATGACATGTCTCTTAATTAGTGTGGTTAAATGATAAAATGAAATGTTAATTGTAAGAACTTGTCACTTGGACCTTGTTTAATTGTAATGTATGATCAAGCATACTAATTTTATGGATTCTAGATGAATAAGTGTGTTACTAATTGAGTGATACATGGGTTCCTTACATGGAATTCCTTGAACGGGCTCATAGAAAAAATTAATTATAGTACACATTTGTTATTAAATGGAATTATTAGATATGGGAGTCCATGTCATTTATTGGGAATGGCTAGAAATGACTCTCCATGCCCCCTTGATTCAGAATATTATACATGGATCTCATCACCATTTATGGGGAACCATTGGAGAAGTCATCATACATAACCTTTTTTTAGGATGTTGGACATGGTGCTTGACACCATTAATTAGAATTTTCTGTCATTCAATTATGAATTCCCAATTTTAATTCGATGGTTTACCTAGGAATGATATGTAATAAATTTCATGGGACTTATAGATCTATTATATGATAATTATTATACTATGATGCCTTAGTTATGTGCCTCAGGTCCCGAGACTATATTATATATAATGATCTCTTACATACATTTTGGCTTAGGCTGAAGAGTGTAGTATCGGACGGGTACCCCGTGAGGAACCCTAGTCGACTTGGGTATTTTTTATTTCATTTTTGACTTTTTTACCAATACCTACACATTTCCTCATGATATATTTAAATACTGGACAATATTATATACCCTTGGCTATAGCCTATTGTGTTTTACTCCCACTTTGTTCAGGCCACCATTTGGTACCTAGAAAGACTTCATGATGTATGTAGTGATAAGTGGAAGCTCCCTACTATGGAAACTTTATTTCTATATTAGGATAGAGTATGTGCGTATAAGATTGATTCAATTATAATTATTTTAGAAGAGATTATATTTTGGTGTTTTTATATATTTTTTCGACATCATGTGTTGTACTATATTAATGCTTATATGTATTCCCATTTCCATTTTTTATAGAAACATGAAATCATAATTTTGTATATAACATCATTTACCATATCATTATTATTTATATGCTGGGATGAATTACTTAAATTGTTCATTAATATGTTTCCACTAATTATTTATTATTCAACACTATGTTCAAATATGATAAAGAGAGTATAGTCTCCCCACCTTACCACCTTTGACCCTTGCTACTTGTCGAAAGCCTCTAGTGCATGGGGTGGTGCACGTGAGGCCATGTGGCCTATTGGGTTTGGTTACATATGAGTGATCTAGGACTGGTATGTCATGAATTTATTCTTTAATCATCCTCAAGCCTATTACTACAAATAAAATCTATATATTCTGTATGTAATTCCAGTTATCTTTAGTAGAATATTAGATCAAATTTATAATCTACCGTAGTAGAATTAGTGGAGAAAGGGAATGAAGTTAAATAAGGAGAGGAAGAGAGGAGAACCTACATTAATATATTTCCATAAAAACTTCATATGATTATAAATCTATAGAGAAGAGGAAAAAGAGACAGGGTATAAGGGTGTGTGACTCCCCTTATCTTGGATGGCTAGAATGGAGGATCCCTTAATGGTTTTTAAAATAAAATTTCTTAAATTTCCATTATTGTGCCTCTTTTAAAAAACACCCTTGGATATGCTGAGTACCTAGTAAACCTTCAATAATTAGTTGGTTCTATCACCAGGTAGTCGAGGCCCTATCTAGATGGATCTATCTTCTAGATACCTGTCACGACCCATCCTTGGGGCCCTTGCTGTGACTACCCCAAGCCCACCTTCCATAGGCCAGGGGTTGGCGAATAGCACCAAAGGCGTAAATCATGATAAAAGGGAAGGCATTGCCCTTATATAAGAAAAAAACACCAAAGACTATGCAAGCTGAAGTAAACACAAAGTAAACTGAGTACAAAAGTAAGTGATGGAAAGTAAATGGGCCAGTATACAAACCCAACTGAAGGTACAGTACAACTGAGAAAAGAAAGTACAACAGCTGAAAAGTAAAGCTGCAACCAACAAGTCTTCCTCCGGCTAACCCACCTGAAGGGTGGGTACAGATGGTTTCCTCAGCTCCTCGGGTCTGGCCATCCGCTCCGTGTGCATCCCGCCTGATAGTCCACCTTTGGATACCGTCTCGATCCTTGAGCCTCAACCACGCTCAGAGCTGTCTGTCATCTGCAACCAACAAAGCGTAGTGCGGGCATAACCCGTGCAGGGGTGAGTATACGATACTCGGTAGGGACCCCGAGACCCCCGTAGGTCTCCCCGAATCCAAAAAGGATAAACCACAAAGTAAATATTCAAACATGAAGTATCAACCAACTCTACTTAGGTATATTCCCATACATATACCTAAGTTAACAATTCCAATTCCGATCTAACTCACGAGCTCAAGTACAACCCAGTCCACACAGGAAAGCATAACCCAATCCACACAGGAAAGCACAAACCAGTCTACACAGGAATTAAAGACAATCATATCGAAGATAATGATTGAAAGTCAAGACTCATCTCACACAGGTACACTACTCACGAAGAGGGGTGGGGATGATTAGATGTAGCCACTAAATCATCTCCTCTACCGAACCAACATAGGATCCAAGTACATAAGTCATCGCTGCCGAACCCACGTAGGATCTAAGTATAGTAACCATCCCTGCTGAACCCACGTAGGATCCAAGTACAGTCGTCGTCACTGCCGAAACCATGTAGGATCGATGTACAGTCATCCTCGCTGCCGAACCCATGTAGGATCCAACTACAGTCGCCATCGTCGTCGCAGTCAAAGACAACTCTAGGGTTCCCGCACACAGCACACTCGATTCCGGGAGGTCCGCTCCATGATCCAAGGGGTCGATACATAAACTGTCACAAATTTCATATTTTATGTATCAAAATGTTCCGTCTCGTTAATAGGAACTCAACGCGACAGACAGCATGTCAATCAGACGCCCTATCTGAGAGTTATTGGCTTTTCTGTCTTAGGGCCCTGATTGGTTTTTAAGCTAAAACCAACCCCAACGTACTCCAACAGCATCCAACCCTCAAGTGGAGTAATAAAAAATAACTGTCTCACTAAGAGTAATTCAACGCAATTGACAGCATGTCATTCGGACGCCCAGTCGTTAAGTTATAAGCATTTCCGCTCCAAGGGCCCCGTTGGTTTCGGGTTTGAACCAACCTGGACATACAAAAACTTCGCCAAAACCTTGAGTGTAATATACCAAAACGACCGTCTCGATCCAAAGATCCCTATGCAACTGACGGTGCATCGATCGGAGGTCTGTAGCCCAAGATATGAGCGTTTGAACGAACCTGGTTTGAAAATAGGGGGTTCGGGCCCGGTCCGACCCGACCCAATACCCCCTGGGTCGGCCCGAACCGGTTCGACCTGACCCGGGTCTAGGTCCAGCCAGATTAGGCACGGCCTAGCCTGGCTGGCGCGGCTCGGCCCGGCGCTGGCGGCCCGGCCCAGGACGGGGTGCCCCGACCTGGCGCGGGAGGCCCGGCCCGGTGCGGGCAGCCCAGCCCGGTGCAGCCCGGCGCGGCCTGCGGCCCGGCTCGGAAGCCGGCCGCGGCTTGGCTGTCGGCCGAGCGAGGTGAGAAGGGGGCATCGGCCCCTTGTTTCTGAAATGGAGAATCTGTGGGGTCTGCCCTAGAGTTCTGGTCGGGGGGGTTATGACCCCCTGGGTTCTTCGAACGACCGACCATATTGGCCGGCCTTGTGTAACCGCGGGACCCTCTCGGGTACCGCCTCTAGGTGGCACCGACTGCCGGCTCAGCCGACCCCCCCTTTGAAGACCGCCGCGGCTCCTATCCGACCGGCATGGCGCGACGGCGGAGCGCCCCCCGCTGCGCCCCCCCGCCGCGGCCCGCCCCATCCGCGCCCCCCTTGAAACTCTGGCATGGCGTGACGGCGCCGCGCCCCTACACTGCGGCCCGCTGCTGCCCGCGACCTCCATCGTCCTCACCGTCATGGCGCGACGGCTCCGCGCTCTACCGCCGAGGCTCGCTCCGGCCGCGGTCCTCTTCGTTCCCGCACAGTGCAATGACATCACGCCGCCTTCACCAAAAACAACAACGATGGTCAACACAAAAAAGGGGAGAAGGATCAGCTGTGTTTGTGCGGTCCGATCTCCTCCCGTTATGATGATAACAAATGGTCAAAAATAAATGAGATTTCTCAACGACGAAACAAGCACAATTTTATTTCAATAAAATTGAACTTAACCCCTACCTCAACAAACGATGACGAATGTCAGCGTCGCAGTTGACGGCGTCACGTGGTGAGGTTTCATAGACGTCGACGGAGAGCATCCTAGGAGGAAGCGGCGTCTCCTCTTTTTTATCATGGTGAGAACAAAGTGTGACGTCGTTGGAGAATTCCAACATCGTTGTTTCCTTCCTTGCCGCGAAGGAGGAAAAGGAAGAAGAATCTGGGGTCGCCGAGTCAATGTTCTTCGTCGGAGTCTTGGCGGTCTTCAACAAAAGAGATGAGGTTCTTCAAGTCTCAAGAGTTCTCTCCCCTTTCTCTCAACACAACAAGCCCAACCAAAAAAATAAAATAAGGCTTCTCCTTATTTTATTAATCCATGCCATTCATTTCAAATTACAAAAACTCAAAAATCCAATTCCCTTAATTAATTAAACAATGAGTTGTCTAATTAATTAAGTGATATGTTGGAAAGATTAATGAGGGAGAGAGAGGAGAGGAAGAGGATAAGTTTCACAAGCTAAGATGAGTTACAAAATTTAAGAGGGGTTAGAGGAGTTTTAAGGAATGTGAAGGGGCGGGGATCGTGTGGGTCCCACCACAAAAATATCCTCACATGGGTAGTTAGGGGCTTGTGGGTCCCACCCCAACTACCCCATGTATGATATAACCACTTGGATAAGAATAAAAATTGTTCCACAATTTTTATTCAAATCTTTATTAATCCACAATTTTTAACAACTCCTCCTGAGCAAAAACATCTTCGGTAAAGGTCCTCTTAAGCAATTACCAACATTGCGGTTTCATTGGTGCCCTCGGATTTCAATTCCGAGCACTGTTTTAGAAGATAGAAAAACCATCTCATTCATTCACTGATCGTACCCGAGCTAAACTTCAGAAATTGATTCTGGGCACACCGGGCCTCAGAATCAGGTGCCGTCAGAAACTGCGTACTCATAAAATCCCAAATAATTTAAGAAACAAAATTCCTTGAAATTTATGGGACTTTACATTACTCCCACCTTAGGGATTTACGTCCCCGTAAAGCTACATCATAAACTAGGGAAACAAATGAGGGTATTAGTCACACATCTGAGCCTCCTGCTACCAGGTGCTCTCCTGGAGGTTCCTGTGCTGCCACCTGATGCGCACTAGAGGAATCGACCATCCACGTAGGGCCCTCTCCTATCGATCCTCGATCTCCACTGAGACCTCCGTAAATGTCGCCCCATCATCGATGTCCAGCTCCCTGTGGTCGATGATATGCATTGGGTCTTGCACGTATCCCCTCAACTGAGATACGTGGAAGACGTCATGAACCCGGTGAAACTGAGGTGGAAGATCCAGGTGATAAGTCACCTCGCCTATCCTGCTGAGAACCTGGAATGGTCCGATGAAGCGCATAGATAACTTTCCGCCCTAGCCAAATCTCCGTAATCCACATCGAGGTGAGACCCGTATGAAAATGTGGTCACCATCCACGAACTCTAGTGGTCTCCGCCTTCAATTAGCATAGGACTTCAATTGGCTCTGTGCAGTCCTCATCCATTCATGGATGATCTTCACCTTCTCTATCATAGCCTGGACCATCTCTGGTCCTACAAGTGCTGACTCCCCAGGGTCTGTCCAGCACAGAGGTGATCTGCAAGGTCGGTCGTACAATGCCTCGTATGGTGCCATCTCGATGGTGGAGTGGTAGCTGTTGTTGTACACAAACTCCCCCAAGGGTAGATGATCCTCCCAGCTATGACCAAAGTCAAGGACACATGCGCGGAGCATGTCCTCGAGTGTCTGAAAAATCCTCTATGTCTGGCCATCCGTCTGAGGGTGAAAGGCGGTGCTCAGGCATAACTGCATCCAAAAAGCCTCCTGCAACCCCTTCCATATTCGGGAAGTAAAGAGAGTGTCTCGATCGAAGACGATATATGATGTCACACCATGAAGTCGTACGATCTTCTGAAAGTATAGGCGTCCCAAGCTCTCCACTGATCCCTGCTCTCTGATAGGCCGGAAGTGGGCCGACTTGGTGAGTCAGTCGACGACCACCGAGATGGAGTCGTGTCCTCTGTAAGTACATGGGAGTCACGTCACAAAATACATAGATATCCCGTCCCACTTCCACTCTGGGACCTCTAAGGGATGCACCAAACCTGCTAGTACCTAGTGCTCCGCCTTCACTTGCTGGCAGGTGAGGCATTGTGAAACGAACTCTGCCACAACCTTCTTCATACCCAGCCACCAGTGCTGTCATCTGAGATCCTGGTACATCTTCGCTACTCCTGGATGTACCACCAATGGATACGTGTGAAACTCCCTCAGCACTTCCTCCTGTAATGCAACTGGTACCATAGTACAACCTCTGAAAAAGATGATGTGCTCTCCTCCTATAGAAAATCCATCAGGTGCCTGTCTTGTGGATATCTATGCACATCGCGTCTCACAGTCAAAGTCCCCACGTTGTGTCTCCCTAACCCACTGAAGTAGTGGAGGGGTGACTGTGAGCGACTGTAGAAAGGCTGCCCCATCTCTATCCACGAAGGATATCTACAAAGCGGCTAACTGCTCTGTCGCCTCTCCAAGTAGCTTAATTTCTGGCCTACTGCTGAGAGCATCAGATACTACATTCCCCTTCCCAGGAGTATAGACTATCTCAAAGTCATAGTCCTAGAGGAACTTGAGCCATCGCTACTGTCTCAGGTTCAGGTCCTTTTGCGAGAAGATGTACCTGAGACTCTAGTGGTCAGAGTAGACTGTAAAGAACTCGCCCATCAGATAGTGCTACCACATATTCAAGGTGAAGAACACTCTTGCTAACTACAGGTCATGGGTAGCGTAGTTCTGCTCATTCTACCTCAACTGTCACAAACCATAGGCAATCACTACCCGCTCCTGCATCAGGACACACCCGAGTTCGGTCCCGGACGCATCGCAGTAAACTACGTACCCTACGCCCTCCTCTGTCAGCCTCAAGATGGGTGCACTGGTCAATCTCTGCCTCAGCTCCTAAAAGCTTTGCTGACATCTATATGACCACATGAAGGGTTTCCTCTTCTTCGTCAAAGCTGAAAGCGGTGCTGAAACTCTGGAGAAGTCTAGCATGAATCTACGATAGTACCCAGCCAATCCTATGAAACTCCGCACCTCAGTCACGCTCCTAGGTGGCTACCAAGCTAGTACTGCCTCGTTCTTCATAGGATCCACAAAAAATCCCACCTCATAGAAAACGTGACCCAAGAAGTAGACCTCTCGAATAAAAAACTAGCACTTCGAGAGATTACCATAAAGCTGGTGCTCTCAGAGTGTTTCCAGTACAACCCACAAGTGGTAGGCGTGCTCCTCCTCAGTGGTCGAGTAAATCAATATGTCATCGAAGAAGACAACGACAAATCGATTGAGGTAAGGCTAGAAGATCCTGTTCATGAGACTCATGAACACTTCTGGAGTGTTGGTTATGCCGAATGGCATATCCAAGAACTCATAGTGGCCATACCGACATTTGAAAGCTGTCTTATGCACATCCTCATCTCGAACTGTGAGCTGATGATAGCCTGACCTGAGGTCTATCTTCGAGAACCATCGTGATCCCTTGAGCTGTTCAAAAAGATCATCTATCCATGGAAGTGGATACTTGTTCTTCACAGTCACCTGGTTCAGGTGACGATAGTCAACACAAAGTCGCAAGCTCCCGTCCGCCTTCTTGGAGAACAAAATCAGGGAAGCCCAGGGAGAAACACTGGGTCGTATGAATCCATTTCCCTGAAAGACCTCCAGTTGTACCCGTATCTCCCGAAGCTCAGTGGGATCCATATGATATGATGGAGTAGATATTGGTTCTATCCCGGGGTACAGGTCAATATAGAATTCTACCTTTCTGCGAGGAGGTAGTCCTGAATGTCGTCAGGAAAAACATTCGCATATTGATCCACCACAATAGGAAAACTCGGATTCTGCACATCAACAACTCCTAGGATGAGAGCACCCAACTGATGGGTGATCGGCTGTCCTCTCCTCTATGTGAGTCCATCCGGCGCTGCAAAGGCTCCCTTCTCGCCGGTGAAGGTGAACCTACTCCCATCAGTGCGGACACACCGCACCTTGCACATAATATATTCGATCTAATCATGGACCGTAGATAACCAATCCATGCCCAAGATGACATCGTAAGGCCTCAACACCACTACAAGAAGATCCCATCCAAATCTCTCACCTCTTAGAGTAAGTTCACACTGCCGGAACTAGTGCGTAATTGTCGAGTCTGCTCCCATAGGAGTCTCTAGCCATAAGGATCGAGCCAATGGCTCTATCGGAATATCCGAGCTCCGAATAAGGGTAGCGGATATAAAAGAATGACTCGCTCCTGTGTCTATAAGAACTGCAGCAAGGGTGGAGTAGACACAGATAGTACCTCAAATAATCTCAGGTCCGCCGTGGTCATAGGCCTCCACTGCTTGAAGCTGAGCCTGCCTCTGTCCGCCAGCTCCCTGTGGTCGGGGTGGATCTCCTGGTGGTGGTTGAGGTAGAGCCCTGAAGCATCGTCCACCACCTGCTCCTCGGCCAGCTCCTCTAACTCGTCCACCTACTCCCTTTGGACCGCCAAAGTCGAACCTCTGCCTCTTCTTGGGTGGTCCCTCAACCGTCTGCTACTTCTCTTCATGGCGGGTTGGGCAGTCATGAACCATGTGGCCATGCCCGCTGCATGCATAACATTGTCTACCTCTCGTATGAATGGATCTGCTGTGTGTGCCTCGCACCTCCAAACCAGTATCCTGAGGTCGCCCACTTGATGGTCTGGTCCTCTTGGACCTCTGTGACGTCTGTCTACTGCTGGCTGCAGAAGACTCCGCTACGTGACGCCCTGCGGTAGGTCTCGCTGTTGGTGAAGGATCATCTAGAAATCTCTCCACAAGAAGGGCTCGCTCCAGTACTCCTACCTGCGTCGGAATAATAAGGGAGATAATCGATGCCCTGATCTCAGGCCTCAGTCCCTGCTCGAAGGTCTGGGCCCAGAAGAATGGGTCCCATACCATGTCTGTGGAGTACCTCGAGAGATCAGTAAATCTTGCCGAGTACTGGGCTACTAACATGCTGCCCTGCCGCTGCTATAGTAACTCCTGGATGCGTACTGCACGGAGGGTGGCTGGAACGAACTCTGAGTGAAAGAGGATCTCAAAGTCCGTCCAAAGTAGAGATGCCTCGTCGTGCACCTGGAGCATCAGGCTCCACCCTCTACCTACTACTGCGTGCAGGAGACTCACCGCAAGGATCACCATGAGGTCAGATGGTGTCCTTACTAATATGAAGAATCGAACAACAGCCTCCAGCCAATCCTCGGCTGCCTGGGGGTCCATCTCTCCACGGAACCTGGGTGGCCTATGATGCTGAAACTCGTTCAGTGTACTCAGGCGACGTGCACTCTTTGCTGCTGGGGATGGTGGAATATGTGGCTCGGCGGGTAGAGGTACCGTCAGTGCCTCCACTGTAATGGGTCCCTACACCAAGGCCTCATCGCTCGGTGGGCTGCCATCTCGCACAAAGCTCGGAACCCTAGATGGCTGCCATCGTGGGGCCATCCTGAAAAGAAACAGGTGCGCCACGGTTAATACAGTATACCTGGTGAGCTGACACAAAGTAATAACAAAGAAAACTTTTGAAACACACACGCAATCAATGTTTTCGTGCACTGAGTCGGAAAACAGAAGTCAGGGTCCTGGTGTACGGATACGTCGGCCGCCGCACCAACACTGTAATCCCTGGACTGATAACCACACTCAATACCCTTAACACTATTTCATCACATAGAAGAAATTATCAGAGTCCTAAGTTATGCAGTAGAACCGACACCTCTGATACCAATTTTTCACGACCCATCCTCGGGGCCCGTATTGTGACTACCCCAAGCCCGACTTCCATAGGCCAGGGGTTGGCTACTAGCACCAAAGGCGTAAATCCCGATAAAAGGGAAGGCATTTCCTTTATATAAGAAAACTAACACCACAGAGTATGCAAGATGAAGTAAACACAAAGTAAACTAAGTAAGAAAGTAATTTTTGGAAAGTAAATGGGCCAGTATACAAACCCAACTGAAGGTACAATACAACTGAGAAAAGAAAGTACAACAGCTGAAAAGTAAAGCAACAACCACCAAGTCGTCCTCCGACTAACCCACCTGAAGGGTGGGTAATGATGGTTTCCTCAGCTCATCTGGTCCGGCCGTCCGCTCCGTGTACATATTTCCTGATAGTCCACCTACGGATACCGTCTCTCTCCATGAGCATCAACCACGATCAGCGTTATCCGTCGTCTGCAACCAACACAACGTAGTGCGGGCATAGCCCGTGCAGGGGTGAGTATACAATACTCCTTAGGGACCCCGATACCCCTGTAGGTCTCCCAGAATCCACAAAAGATAAACCAAAAATGAAAGATACAAACATGAAGTATCAAATAACTCTACTTAGGTATATGCCCATACATATACCTAAGTTAACAATTCCAGTTCGGCTCCCACTCACGAGCCCAAGTACAACCCAGTCTACACAGGAAAGCATAACCCAATCGACACAGGAAAGTACAACCCAGTCCACATAGGAATGCAAGACAATCATATAGAAGATAATGATTGAAAGTCAAGACTCAGCTCACACAGGTACACTACTCACGAAGAGGGGTGGAGATGATTAGATGTAGCCTCCGAATCATATCCTCTGCCAAACCCACATAGGATCCAAGTACAGATGTCATCGCTATCGAACCCACGTAGGATCCAAGTACAGTAAACATCGTTTCCAAACCCACATAGGATCCAAGTACAGCCGTCATCGCTGCCGAACCCATGGAGGATCCAAGTATAGTCGTCCTCACTACCGAACCCACGTAGAATCCAAGTACAATCGTCATCGTCATCGCAGTCGTAGCCAGCTCTAGGGTTCCCGCACACAGCACGCTCAATTTTGGGAGGGTCTGCTCCACGAGCCAAGGGGTTGATACATAAACTGTTACAAATTCCAGAGTTGATGTGTCACAATGTTTCTTCTCGTCAATAGGAACTCAACGCGACAGATGGCACGTCAATCGGACGCCCTGTCTGAGAGTTATTGGATTTTCTCTCCCAGGGGCCTAATTGGTTTTTAAGCTAAAACCAACCCCACCATACTCCAACTGCATCCAAAACTCAAGTGGAGTAAGCCAAAAGAACCTTCTCACTAAGAGGAATTCAACACAATTGACAACACGTCATTCGGACGCCTGGTCGTAAAGTTATAAGTGTTTCCACTCCAAGGGCCCAGTTGGTTTCGGGTTCGAACCAACCTGGCTATACTAAAACGTTTCCAAATCCTCAATTGTAATATACCAAAATGACCACCTCGATCCAAGGATCCCTATGCAACTCACGGTGCGTCGATCGGATGTCCATAGCCCAAGATATGGGCGTTTGAACGAACCTGGTCTGAAAATAGGGGGTTTGGGCCTGGACCGACCCGACCCAATACCCCCTGGGTCGGCCCGAAATGGGTCGACCTGACCCGGTTCCGGGTTCGGTCCAATTGGGCACGGCCCAGGCCAACTGGTGCAGCCCGACCCGGCGCTGGCGGCCCGACCCAGCACGGGTGGCCCGGCCCGGCGCGGGCCGCCCTGCACGGAAGCCGGCCGCGGCTCGGCTGTTGGCCGAGCGGGGTGCGAAGGGGGCACCACCCCCTCTTTTCCGAAATGGGGGACCCGTGGGGTCTGCCCTAGAGATCTAGTCGGGGGGTTAGGACCCCCCAGGTTCTTCGAATGGCCGTCCATATTGGTCGGCCTTGTGTAATCGCGAGACCCTCTTGGGTCCCGCCTCTAGGTGGCGCCGGCGGCCGGCTCAGCCGACCGCCCCTTTGAAGACCACCGCGGCTCCTATCCGACCGGTGCCGCGCCCTTTCGTCGTGGCCCACCCTGGACGTGACCCCCTTGAAACTCCGGCGTGGCGTGACGGCACCGCGACCCTCCGTCACGGCCCGCTCCTGGCCGCGGCCTCCCCGGCACGGCGGGACGACGCCGTGCACCACCACCTCTGCCTTCTCCGGCCGCAGTCTTCTTCGTTCCTGCGCGGTGCAACGACACCGCACCGGCTTCGCCACAAACAACTACGACGGTCAAAGGGGAGGAGGATCGACAATGTTTGTGCGGTCCGATCTCCTCCCGTTATGACGTTAACAAACGGTCAAGAATAAATGATATTTCTCAATGACGAAACAAGCACAATTTTAATTCAATAAAATCGAACTTAACCCCTACCTCAACAAACAATAAGGAATGTTGGCATCGCAGTTGACGGTGTCACGTGGTGAGGTTTCGTAGACATCGACAGAGAGCCTCAGAGGAGGAAGCAACGTCTCCTCTTTTTTATCACGGTGAGAACAAAGCGTGACATCATTAGCGAATTCCCATGTCGTTGTTTCCTTCCTTACCGTGGAGGAGGAAAAGGAAGAACAATCTGGGGTCGCCGAGTCGATGTTCTTCGTCAGAGTCTTGGCGTTCTTCAAAAAAGGAGATGAAGTTCTTCAAGTCTCAAGAGTTCTCTCCCCTTTCTCTCAACACAACAAGCCCACCCAAAAAAATAAAATAAGGCTTCTCCTTATTTTATTAATCCCTGCCGTGCATTTCAAATTACAAAAATTCAAAAATCCAATTCACTTAATTAATTAATCCATGATTTGTCTAATTAATTAAGTGATATGTTGGCAAGATTAATGAGGGAGAGAGAGGAGAGGAAGAGGATAGGTTTCACAAGTTAATATGAGTTACAAAATTTAATAGGGGTTAGAGGAGTTTTAAGGAATGTGAAGGGGTGGGGCTCGTGTGGGCCCCACCTCTCAAATATCCTCACATGGGTAGTTAGGGGCATGTGGGTCCCACCCAAACTACCCCATGTAGATTATAACCACTTGGATAAGAATAAAAATTGTTCCATAATTTTTATTCAATTGTTTATTAATCCACAATTTTAAACAACTCCTCCCGTTCAAACGCATCTTCGGTAAAGGTCCTCTTAAGCAATTACCGATGCTGCAGTTTCATCGGTGACCTTAGATTTCAATTCCGAGCACCGGTTTAGAAGATAGAAAAACTTGATCATTCTTTCACTGAATGTACCCGAGCTAAACTTGGGAAATTGATTTCGGGCACACCGGGCCTCAGAATTAGGTGCCGTCAGAAACTGCGTACTCGTAAAATACCAAAGAATTTAAGCAAAAATTTCCTTGAAATTTTCGGGTCTTTACAATACCCAATCTGGTTTCTTGTACGTACCTCAAGGTAACTAGTGGTGGATAACATATTTTCAGCATACACCCAATGGTGCCTATGACAACCCTGCTTTTTATTACAACTTAAACATGCTTTATTACATAAAACTTAACTTGATACAACAAAGAAGATCGAGAGGTTTAGTGTCTTTGGGGATTAGGATCATTACATAAAAACATTAAACTTGAAATACAACATCCTTATTGAAAACTTCCTTTACATGACCACTACATTCCTTCGTACTTATCATTGCATGGGATAACCTGAGGACATGCATAAGAAAAGGGTGAGCTATAAAGCCCAGTAAGGGAGTACATAATGAATAACATGAGGAGTACAATACATGTTAGGCAATAGGCATATCAATAGAGCATAAGAGAGACATGAACATAAAGGCATGATAAAGCATGATAATCATAACATGGAAATGTGGCAACAACACTTAACATTGAATTAGCATGAGCCAAGGCTCATTGCACATGGAGCATGAGTAAACCCTCATTGCACTTGAAGCACGAGTAAACCCTCGTTGCACTTGAATTAGCATGAGTCAACACTCATTGCACATGACGTATCTTGATACTATACTTTACCCAATGCATTGGAGCGCTATCAGGGCGCACCCTTCTTAAACATTTCATTTCATGCATAAGTGTGCCACATGGATCATAAAACATGGATTCATAAAACATAATCATTTATTCCACGATAAAGGAATGTGGAATTCATACATGAAACTTTACAATCAATAAGTAAATGTGCATAAAGGTGAATACCCTTGATGGAGAAATGGGCATGGTATTCACTACACAATGATATTGGCTTAGAAAATCGGTGTGATTTCGGCAGCCTAACGGCATGACATAAGAATTCATAAAAAGGATGATGAGAGAGAAAGGGGTTCCTCATCATATTTACATGTAATGGATAGTAAGGAGATCATATATATACATGTCCCAACAATAGAAATGGAATTTATATTCATGATACAAAAGTATTGCTTGAATTTAAAAGAAGAGAGAGAAGTTCCTTTCGGAATTTCGGCATAGTAACGGGTGTACATGGGAGGAATTTAATGAGAGAGAAAGGGTTCTCCCATCATTCAAACAATAAGAGGGCAGTATGGGGGAGGTGAGAAACCATACCCCAACATTCATAAATGGTATTAAAAAGGGCAATACAACTTAAAGAAAATTGACAAAAAATGAGAAGGGAAGAAAAACCCTTACTTGGAAGTGTGCTTTCAAAGGCTAGAGAGAGGCTTGTGAGAGGCTTCTTGGGAGCTTGGGGCACCTTGAGAGGATTCTAGGGAGAGTAGGGCAGAGGTTGGACGAACTTAAAGGGCTTTGGGTGAGGAGGAAGTGGGAGCTTGGGTGGGTTTATATAGGAAAGGTGAGAGAATTCTTTATTATTTAGGTTTGGGACCCCTTATATTAAAATAATCCAAACCACAAACCATCCCATGGTATTAGCCCATGGTTTCTGGAAAAGGAAAGAGGAAAACAATATTTTTTAAGTCCAAGGTCCGAACTTATTAAAAATTAGGGTTGCTTATGTGGAGGTGAGTCACACTCCCATGGAAATTAATTTAAAAAGGCAAAGTGTTGAATAAGTCTTGAGGGCTCCATTAATGCTTTGAAAAGTGAGTCAAACAAACCCAAAACCTCATTATTTTAATGATAAAACATATATTGGCCGAACCTAAGGATTATGGTATTTTATTACATCACCATTGGGTCATTATGATGTCATAAAACACATTATATATTTAAGTGGTATTTAATTTTTACCCAAAAATTGGACTGTCTCAGAAAATTATGAAAAATTCACCGTTGGATAATTTCGACGTCCTGATTCCAAAAATAATATTTATTTTATCTAAATAATTTTCTAAATATGTGAATTTTCACTTTTAAAATAAAAACCGACATTTATAAAAAAATTCACGGGTTTTGACAGAAATGGCTTTCAAACCTTAATAAACATTTTAATTGCATTCATAAAATTATAAGATCATTTATAATTAATGACAATTAATTTAATATTAATAATAATATTTTATTAAAATATTATTTAATTCAAAAATCCTTTAATTTAATAAAATATAATTCTTAATTAAATAATAACTAAAAACACCATTTGTACTTTAAAAACTAATTACAATGTATCAAAAATGACTAGAAATTATATTAATTATTATATATAAAAAAAATAATGTACATGAACATGGTTCTACTTATTTGTTACATAACCCCTTAAAATAGCCGCATAAGACCTAAGGGTAAGGTGCGCGATGGTGACAGACTCTTGGGGCTGCTCGGATAACATCGCTCGAGTGGTAATCTCTATCAACTTCCATTTTTCCCGTAGACGATCACGTTCGAGCTTGACTTGATGAAGCTCAGCTTGGGCTTGGTCAAGGGCAAAGCCCAAAGATGCCACCTCCTTTCCGAGCTCCGACAAATGGGCTTCGTAAGGGGCAATTCTACTGGATGAGGCCATCGCTTCCTTTGTCTGAGTAGAAAATTGGTTCGTTAAATCCTTATATTTAAACTACCCAGATGATCACTGTTCAACGGCTATAAAAGTAACGGTCACAAATCTTAACGTAAAACTTAAAGAAGTTGACATCTTATAAAAACATAAAGAAACATTTAACTGGATCAAGAGGTATTTTCCATTAATGAAAATTTGGGTCGTTACAACATTCCCCCCTTAAGAAATTTCGCCCTCGAAATTTTCCTTTTTCCCACACTAAAACAAATGTGGGTAACTTAGCTTCATCACATCCTCCGACTCCCAAGTTTCTTCTTCAAACTTGTGGTTTCTCCACAACACCTTGACGAGGGGCATTGTCTTATTTTGTAGAACTTTTTCTCTACGATCTAAGATCTTCACTGGTTGCTCCTCATAAGAAAGATCGTCTTCTAATTGTACCACCTCAGAAGAGAGTACATGTGAAGGGTCTGGTATGTACTTCCTTAAGAGGGATACATGGAAGACATCATGCACCTTGGCCATAGTAGGTGGAAGTGCTAGTCGATAGGCCACAACCCCAACACGATCAAGAATCTCGAATGGGCCGATGTACCTTGGACTTAACTTCCCTTTATTTCCAAATCTCATGACCTTCTTCCACGGAGATATGCGTAAAAACACCATGTCTCCGACTTTAAACTCAAGGTCTCGTCGACGATTATCTGCATAACTCTTCTGTCGACTTTGGGCTGCCTTGATATGCTGCTGAATGGTTTTCACCTTCTCCACCATTTCTTCGACCATTTCTGGTCCAAGCAGCTTACGTTCACCGACCTCATCCCAACATGCCGGTGTTCTACACCTTTTCCCATACAGGGCTTCATATGGTGCCATTTGGATGCTCGAGTGGAAACTATTATTATAAGAGAACTCAACTAGAGGAAGATGTTGATCCCATCCTCCTTTAAAGTCCATTGAGCACGCTCTCAACATATCCTCAAGTGTTTGGATAGTCCGCTCGGATTGGCCATCAGTTTGAGGGTGATAGGCCGTACTGAAGTTCAGTTCAGTATTCCGAGCATGTTGAAGACTCTTCCAAAACTTAGAGGTAAATCTTGGATCTCGGTCCGACACAATAGATAGTGGTACTCCATGCAACCGTACCACTTCCCTGATATATATCCGTGCCAGTTGATCCAAAGAGAAATCCTCTCGAATAGCAATGAAGTGTGCAGTCTTTGTAAGACGATCCACAACAACCCAGATTGCATTGTTGCCTTTGGATGTCCTTGGAAGTCCAGTGACGAAGTCCATGGTGATGTTCTCCCATTTCCATTCAGGTATGGGCAATGGTTGCATCATCCCTTTAGACTTCTGCCTCTCTTCCTTCACTTGCTGACACACCAGGCACTTTGATGTATATTCGGCGATCTCCTTCTTCATATTATCCCACCAAAAGTTTTTTCGGAGATCTCGATACATCTTTGTGCTCCCTGGGTGAATAGAGAAATTTGAACTATGTGCATCATCCAAAAGTTCCTTCTTCAGCTCCGAACTTGATGGGACACATAGTCTTTTCCCAAACCGCACAATTCCTTCTTCATTAACATTAAACTCTGAGGATTTTCCCTTTTTGATAGCTTCCACTTTTTCTTGGATTCTCGCATCATCCTTTTGAGCATCCTTTAACCTTTCCAAAATAGATGGTTGAGAAATCATTTGTGAAAGGATTGATGATGTTCCCTTCTTTATGATTCCCACGTCCATCTTCATCAAGTCTAAGAAGATTGGATCCTTCTCAATTCTCATCATTGATAGAATTGCTGGATCCTTTCTACTTAGGGCATCCGCCACCTTGTTCGCCTTCCCAGGGTGGTAATGTATTGAACAGTCATAATCCTTGATGAGCTCTATCCATCTTTTCTGGCGCATATTAAGCTCTTTCTGTGTGAATATATATTTAAGACTCTTCTGGTCTGTATATATCTCACATTTCTCTCCATAGAGATAATGCCGCCAGATTTTCAAGGCAAAGATCACCGCCGCCAACTCCAGATCATGCGTTGGATAGTTTCGCTCATGGATTTTAAACTGCCTTGAGGCATAGGATATCACTTTATCATTCTGCATCAGCACACATCCTAAGCCCTTCTTCGAAGCATCACTGAATACCACAAAAAGCTCCCCACTTGTGGGTAAAGTGAGCACAGGTGCAGGGATAAGCCTCCTTTTCAACTCCTTGAAGCTTTCTTCGCATTCATCACTCCAAGCAAACTTTACTCCCTTTCGAGTTAGCTTGGTAAGAGGGTTGGAAAATCGTGAGAAGTTTCTCACAAATCGTCGATAATATCCAGCTAACCCCAAGAAGCTACGGATATCAGTTACCGATGTTGGCCTCGACCATCCCTCAATTGCATCTGTTTTGGAGGGGTCCACAGATATCCCATTGCTTGTGATGATATGGCCCAAGAATGAGACCTCCTTCAACCAGAACTCACACTTGCTGTACTTGGCATAGAGCTTCTCCTTGCGCAAAGTCTCCAGTACAGTTCTTAAATACTCCTCATGGTCCTCCTTGGTTTTGGAGTATATTAGAATATCATCTATAAAGACTACCACAAATTTATCTAGGTAATCTCTAAAGACTCTATTCATCAAGTCCATGAATATTGCTGGAGCATTGGTGAGTCCGAAAGGAATTACTATGAATTCATAGTGCCTGTACCTTGTACGAAAAGCAGTCTTGGGGATATCTTCCTTCTTCACCCTTACTTGATAATATCCCGACCGCAAATCGACCTTGGAGAAGTATTGTGCTCCACGCAGCTGATCAAACAAGTCATCGATTCTTGGGAGAGGATACTTGTTCTTTATCGTGATTTTGTTAAGTTCACGATAATCGATGCAAAGCCGCATTGACCCATCCTTCTTCTTGACGAAGAGGACTGGTGCACCCCATGGTGATGCACTTGGGTGTATAAACCCTTTATCCAGATTCTCCTGTAGTTGTTTCTTCAGCTCTTCAAGCTCAACAACAGCCATTCTATATGGAGTCTTGGATATTGGTAGCGCCCCAGGTATAAGTTCAATTGAGAACTCAACATCTCTTCTTGGAGGAAGACCAGGAAGTTCCTCGGGAAATACTTCAGCGAATTCCCTCACAATAGGCATTTCTTCAAGGGTGGTTTCTTCCTTGGACTCAATCATCTGAGCCAGATATGCATGCTCATAAGGCAGTAATATCCATGCTTGAGATGATGGAGCTAAAGGAGATTCATCTTCCTCCTGACACTTGTAAAGAATCGGGGGTCGATTCTCCATATAGAGTGTGATTTCCCTCTCCCGACAATTTATGTTGGCTCTATATAAGGAAAGCCAATCCATGCCAAGAATTGCATCAAATTCCACCAAAGGGAGTATGACGAGGTTCACCGGGAAATTTAATCCACAGATTATAACAGGGGAGGACTTATACTCATGGGATGCAATGATTGCCCCATTTGCCGTACTCACCGACATCTTTACTTCCATGATTTGTGGTGGTGCATGGATTATTCTACTAAACTTTTGAGATATAAAAGAATGCGTAGAACCTGAATCAAAAAGTACGTTCGCTATTCTTGAATGAATAACTAGCGTACCTGTCACCACTTCGTTGTCGGGGTTCACTTCGGCAGAAGTGATGGCAAAAGCTCTTCCTTGCTGTCTTGGAGGTTGTTGATTGCCTCTGATAACCCTTGGATTAGGGCACTGATTCGCAAAATGACCCGGTTCTTTGCATTTGAAGCATTGAACAATGCGTTGAGGTTCGAACGGAGCGTTCCTCCCCTCCGTCGCAGCCTTGGGTCCTTCTTGCTGACAGTTAACAGCTAGGTGCCCTTCTCTTCCACATTTGAAGCATTTTCTTGTCCCCCTAAGGCAATTTCCAGGGTGCTTCTTTCCACACTTTTGGCAAGTGGGGTGCTGGAATTTCTTAGCGCCGTTGGATTTATCCATCAGACCACCAGCATTGAATTCCACCTTCCGCTTCTTGTCCCCATGATACCCCTGTGATTATCCGATCTCCATTTCAACCTTGAGGGCACATCGGACAATTTCCTCATAGCTGTCGAAGTCACGGATCGCTAATGCTTTCCGCAAGCTAGGCTTCAGCCCACCAAAGAAGCGGTCAACCTTGCATTCGGGGGTAACGACAAAGCCGGAAGCGTATCGTGCAAGCCTTGTGAAGTTTGCCTCGTACGCTCCCACAGATTCCTCATCTTTCTGCTTGAGGGAAAGGAAGTCCCTTTCCATCTTAAGACGGAGGGTGCGTGGAAAATATTTATCGAAAAACATCTTCCGGAATACCTTTCATTCCAAAGCCTCAATCTCCTCCTCAGGCTTCGTATTTTTGATCAACGTCCACCATTGATCAGCTTCACCCTCCATACGATAAGCCGCCAGGAGAACCTTCTCTTTTTCAGAGCATTGGAGGATGGAGAATATCTTTTCAATGGAGTTGATCCATTGTTCAGCAATCGTGGGATCGGATGATCCACTAAAAGTAGGAGGCCTTTGTCTCATGAAGCTTTCAATAGCGACTTGTTCTTTCTTAGGGGGGTTGAACATTCCTCTTGACCAGTGTTTCTATTCAAAACTTGAGTTAGCTGAGAGAGAAGCATGACAAAGTTCGCGATTCCCGCTCCCATTGGATTGGGCATCTCATTGGTACAATCATCACACTGATCTTCACAACGGTTGTTAGCCCGAGTTCTCCTATTACCGGCCATTGGCTGGAATAAAAGGAAAGTTAGGGGTAAAACATAGAGGGTAATCCAAAGACAAAAGTTGATGAATTATAAATAAACTTTAATCTCTTTAACTCATGAGTCTATAGGATTCAATCCAGGCTTTTCATGATCTTCCTTCTAACATATATTCTTAGGGGAATTTTTCCCTTAATAAGGGTTCATACTAAGATTGTGAATTTATCAAAACATATCCCCCGGGAGTGTCGTAACCAAGAGTGCAGCAAGGCCCGTTGTCGTGCACCAGTTCCCGTTCGAGTCTAGCTCAAAGCGGTGTTTTCGGGTTTTACCCCTAGGATACATCTGTGCCAGAGCCGCCTCTACCTGCTCGTATCCAGACAGGGATGTATTTGTTTAATAAAACACTTACTTAGTATTTACCAAAACTTAGGGATGTTTTTATTATGCTTAGTCTTGTATCTAAGGCTTTACTAGGGTTTCCTAATCCCAAAAATAACTAAACCTATCCTCTGATACCAACTATGACAACCCTGCTTTTTATTACAACTTAAACATGCTTTATTACATAAAACTTCACTTGATACAACAAAGAAGATCGAGAGGTTTAGTGTCTTTGGGGCTTAGGATCATTACATAAAAACTTTAAACTTGAAATACAACATCCTTATTGAAAACTTCCTTTACATGACCACTACATTCCTTCATACTTATCATTGCATGGGATAACCTGAGGACATGCATAAGAAAAGGGTGAGCTATAAAGCCCAGTAAGGGAGTACATAATGAATAACATGAGGAGTAAAATACATGTTAGGCAATAGGCATATCAATAGAGCATAAGAGAGACATGAACATAAAGGCATGATAAAGCATGATAATCATAACATGGAAATGTGGCAACAACACTTAACATTGAATTAGCATGAGCCAAGGCTCATTGCACATGGAGCATGAGTAAACCCTCATTGCACTTGAAGCACGAGTAAACCCTCGTTGCACTTGAATTAGCATGAGTCAACACTCATTGCACATGACGTATCTTGATACTATACTTTACCCAATGCATTGGAGCGCTATCAGGGCACACCCTTCTTAAACATTTCATTTCATGCATAAGTGTGCCACATGGATCATAAAACATGGATTCATAAAACATAATCATTTATTCCACGATAAAGGAATGTGGAATTCATACATGAAACTTTACAATCAATAAGTAAATGTGCATAAAGGTGAATACCCTTGATGGAGAAATGGGCATGGTATTCACTACACAATGATATTGGCTTAGAAAATCGGTGTGATTTCGGCAGCGTAACGACATGACATAAGAATTCATAAAAAGGATGATGAGAGAGAAAGGGGTTCCTCATCATATTTACATGTAATGGACAGTAAGGAGATCATATATATACATGTCCCAACAATAGAAATGGAATTTATATTCATGATACAAAAGTATTGCTTGAATGTAAAAGAAGAGAGAGAAGTTCCTTTCGGAATTTCGGCATAGTAACGGGTGTACATGGGAGGAATTTAATGAGAGAGAAAGGGTTCTCCCATCATTCAAACAATAAGAGGGCAGTATGGGGGAGGTGCGAAACCATACCCCAACATTCATAAATGATATTAAAAAGGGCAATACAACTTAAAGAAAATTGACAAAAAATGAGAAGGGAAGAAAAACCCTTACTTGGAAGTGTGCTTCCAAAGGCTAGAGAGAGGCTTGTGAGAGGCCTCTTGGGAGCTTGGGGCACCTTGAGAGGATTCTAGGGAGAGTAGGGCAGAGGTTGGACGAACTTCAAGGGATTTGGGTGAGGAGGAAGTGGGAGCTTGGGTGGGTTTATATAGGAAAGGTGAGAGAATTCTTTATTATTTAGGTTTGGGACCCCTTATATTAAAATAATCCAAACCACAAACCATCCCATGGTATTAGCACATGGTTTATGGAAAAGGAAAGAGGAAAACAATATTTTTTAAGTCCAAGGTCCGAACTTATTAAAAATTAGGGTTGCTTATGTGGAGGTGAGTCACACTCCCATGGAAATTAATTTAAAAATGCAAAGTGTTGAATAAGTCTTGAGGGCTCCATTAATGCTTTGAAAAGGGAGTCAAACAAACCCAAAACCTCATTATTTTAATGATAAAACATATATTGGCCGAACCTAAGGATTATGGTATTTTATTACATCACCATTGGGTCATTATGATGTCATAAAACACATTATATATTTAAATGGTATTTAATTTTTACCCAAAAATTGGACTGTCTCAGAAAATTATGAAAAATTCACCGTTGGATAATTTCGACGTCCTGATTCCAAAAATAATATTTATTTTATCTAAATAATTTTCTAAATATGTGAATTTTCACTTTTAAAATAAAAACCGACATTTATAAAAAAATTCACGGGTTTTGACAGAAATGGCTTTCAAACCTTAATAAACATTTTAATTGCATTCATAAAATTATAAGATCATTTATAATTAATGACAATTAATTTAATATTAATAATAATATTTTATTAAAATATTATTTAATTCAAAAATCCTTTAATTTAATAAAATATAATTCTTAATTAAATAATAACTAAAAACACCATTTGTACTTTAAAAACTAATTACAATGTATCAAAAATGACTAGAAATTATATTCATTATTATATATAAAAAAAATAATGTACATGAACATGGTTCTACTTATTTGTTACATAACCCCTTAAAATAGCCGCATAAGACCTAAGGGTAAGGTGCGCGATGGTGACCGACTCTTGGGGCTGCTCGGATAACATCGCTCGAGTGGTAATCTCTATCAACTTCCATTTTTCCCGTAGATGATCACGTTCGAGCTTGACTTGATGAAGCCCAGCTTGGGCTTGGTCAAGGGCAAAGCCCAAAGACGCCACCTCCTTTCCGAGCTCCGACAAATGGGCTTCGTAAGGGGCAATTCTACTGGACTAGGCCATCGCTTCCTTTGTCTGAGTAGAAAATTGGTTCGTTAAATCCTTATATTTAAACTACCCAGATGATCACTGTTCAACGGCTATAAAAGTAACGGTCACAAATCTTAACGTAAAACTTAAAGAAGTTGACATCTTATAAAAACATAAAGAAACATTTAACTGGATCAAGAGGGATTTTCCATTAATGAAAATTTGGGTCGTTACAGTGCCATGGACTCGTTAGACCACCATCGAGTACCTAAGAGTTCATGTCACCTATAAGATCAAAATCTCCCTATATAATAATTTCTATAATATTTTAGCTTTCCTATAAAACAGGTTAATACATTTAATACCATCATCTGATCAATGGATACTTACCAAATCTGAAAATTTAAATCCAAACCATCTTTAGTTCCATTAAGTTCTTACTCTATTCATATTCTATTAATATTCTACGACATAGGATAACATAGGTCATTAAATAATTCCTCCATACCTTTTTCCCTCTAGAATATCCCTTTCCAATATCAAAAGATTTTCATTTGAAAAAAATATCTAATGTATATTCCTTATCCAAGATAAATTAATGATTTTCATACACCTCTACCAACCTATCACAACCTCTCATTCTAGATCATCATATTCTCTAGTAGTTTCTTATAAGAATTTTTAGAGTCAAATGTTATATCATTTAATCCGATCATGTGTAAATTGTACTTGAAAATAACAAACTACATCGAATTACTCTAAAATATCCTTATATTCTTCATTATAGTGCCAAATGAATTTATTGACTCCATGATAATGTTATTATCCTGATAACATTCTTCTTTTACCTAATCATCAAATTCATACTCAAATGGTCAGAATCAATGGAATCATCCAGACCACAACTTACCTAGCATTATACTTTTATATTTCCCAAATCATATACACCAACAATTTATAAACTATGCTTAATACTAAATCCATCTCATGAAGCCTTGATCCATTTTTCATGTCATCATATTCCCCTATGAGTAGTGAAATTACCTAACAAAATCACACCACAAATCCATTCTCTAAATTTTCATAATGGTTCAACAAACCAATATACTAACCTTTAAAAATAATTAAAATCAATACCAACAGTTGGGTTGCTCCATTTTCCCAATAAATCCTAGTTTCTTACAATTGGGAAATATATAATCCCTCAACCACCACAAGTCGGGGTTTTCTATTCATGTTAACCTTAATCTCAGTAAAAAATTACCCAAAATGGGTTATAACAAAATTCATCTAATTATGTGCTCAATACAATAGTGTTTCTCTTGTATTTAATAAAATTTCAACGGTCTTCCAATATTACACTATCTATAGAATATTGGAACCCTCATTCCCATTGTTTTATAGCCAAATGGATCCATCCTATGAGCCTTACACTATGATCTATAAAATTTAAGTGATATATTCCACCATAGAAAAACTCCATTGTTAATCTATAACCATTCTTCTTGAGTGTAAATGATATGCCTTAATGATAGTGACCTTGCAGATTACCCCACAGTTATTACATCAAAAGTAGTGATATTATCCATGTAATCTACGTAGTATCTATGAAATTCAACTATAAATAACTCATCAAAATTGAGGCAAAAATAACCTCATTACTAATTTCCCCAAGACACTTGGATCCTTAGTATTTCATAAAACCCAATAGTAATCTCACCACATATCAAATTTATTGAAAAATTTATAGCTCATTAGTTTCATGATCTAACCCTTTTTGTTTAAACATGTACCCTTATTTCCTTTATTATTTCAAAAAGATTACATAATGGCCTAATATATCATAATGTTAGTGCCTTAGTCCACTAATTCTTATTAGTTAATCGACATCTAACCATCCTCTATGAAATATATACTCAACTAATCCACTATTAAGTGTCTCAAGGCTAACTCCCTTAGAAATTTGAAGATTAAAATCAGTGCATCACACTATTAAATAGGTTCCCTAATAAATAATAATTACTTGAGTGTGATAATACTTAAGTATCATAAGGGCCCACTGCTTAAATATATGTTTTCTAAGAAAACAAATGATTTATATACCTCTCTATAATGCATTGAAACCAATCAATGACCCACACCCCATAAAAGGGATAGAACATAGGGACCATATTGTATCTCTGAACCCATTCTCTTAGATCTAGTGATAAAAACATTAACATAACATTTTTTCTTTCATAATGGTAGAAAAGACCCAATTATAGCAGTAAAAAACAATGTTAAACAAAAATATTTGATCACTTACATACCTAAGCACCTTTTAATTTTAGAGTTTAAAGTATTTGGGAAAAAATATTATATAACAATATCCAAGTCTTTAAGTGAGAATATTCCAAAATATACCAATCTTATATTATTCCACATTAAGTCTTAATCATCACACACCTGAAACCCTTTTAGATATATCTTAATTAACACATTTTTTACAACCCAATGAATATAAATAAAAGAAGGGGGATCTAAAATTCATTTTAAGGGTAAAAATATGAATAAAAAATGAAAAATAATTGGTGAACACAAGATGAGAATAAGGGTATAATAATACATTCAATGTGTATAATCATTACATAAGAAATTCATACCCATAAAAACCTGAATCATTAAACATGTAGAATTGAATAAATCTTTAATAAAGTCAAAATTCTTAAGAATCAAAAATCATGATCCATGTGATATCAATATTGATCAAAAGGATATCAAGAATAGATTAAAAGTTTTTGAATCCTGTAACAATAGAAAATCATCATGGAATCACTTAATCAGATAATTCTCACATCTCTTAAGAGTAACCCATACTGGTGAACTCCATTGTATCTTAGGAGTAACTGAAAATCAGTTGACTACACCACTTTGACCAATCCAGTGGTGGAATATAAATCACCCACCACACCTTTTTATAAAAACCACCCATCAACAAAAAATACATATATACAATTACTATATAATGGAAAATAAATTATAATATTTATCTTTTAATCTTAAAACCCTTGAAAACAACCATTATTCCTTTTTATCTTCATTATCCCATGGAATAGAAAGGGTTAAATTAAAATATTATTAAAACAATAATAATCCATCCTGAGAAATAATAAAAATAGTATCTTTTTAATTATCCCCATTTTAACATTAAAAAAATAATCAAGGATATTTCCATAGATGAAAAATACATTTAAATAAACATTTAAGGAATCTCATTGAAAATGGGGAAAAACTTTTATTTTTATAATTTTTAAAATAAAAATGAAAAGAATACCGAGGAAAAAAATTTTAGTTTAAAATATCCATGGATATTTATAAAGTAAACTTCAATTAAAATATAGTCATGATGATAGAAAAAAATATTTATTTAATAAATGTTAAAATAAATACCCCTTTTATACTTCCTATTAAAACTAAAAGATAAATGTTTTAAAAATGATAATAATATTTCTTTTAAACCATTATAATAACATAAAAATAATTTAAAATGAATTTAAACAATAAATTATTCAAATAAGTAAACATTCTTGGAACATTTTAATGATAATGGATGTGAAAGAGAAAACATTTCTCACCAAAAAGAGAAATAAGTTAAGTTTTTTCTTAAAATATTCTTCTAATCTTCTTTAGTTCTAAAAACTGAAAAATGAAATGAAATAATTTCCCCCTCAAAAATAAAAATAGGGGAAAATAGATATTTTTTTAAGAAATTAAGAAAATAAAATTTCCTCTAAAGGAACTGAGAACATAAACAATCCTGAAAAGAAATGAGATTGTAACAGAAAGTTGTTACCACTTTATTAACACTCTAATGACAAATAATTGACAATAATAATATTATATGGATATATAAATATCATCAATTACATGTTCTAATTAGTCAAAAATAAATTCAGGGTTAATTAAGTACAAAATATAATAAAATCAGGGTCCCAACAAGAAACACATCTCAAGAAAATGTGATTGAGACAAAGAAAATCCATGTAAAGATAATAACATTTTAAGGGATAATTAATATGTAAATTTATCAAGTTTACATATGTAAATACATATGAAAAAGTGTATGTTAAGTATAAAACAATTCATAGATCATTTCACACATAATCACATTATAAAAAAGTCATGAAGAAGTGTTATAACCCAATAAAAATAAATTGTCTTAAGAAACCCCTTACCTTGAGACACAACTTGATATGTATTTCCTTTAACTACTATATAATAATCATATATTAATTATTTATTATTTTAATAACTTTTAATAGGTTTATTACTGTTCCATTAAGACATTCATTAAATTTATTTTAATGATATATGTAATTACTTAATCGATGATTTCCACATCAGGTGTTTTGTGAACGTTCGTTTTATAATTGAAAAATGACTTTGGTTGGTTGGTCATAGTCAATTAGGTAATTTTTCTATACTATATAGAATAATAATTATGGAATAATTATCATTTTCATACCTAAAATAAAATTTTATATTTATTCATGAAAATCGATCATAAAAAACAAAATATATCAGCTCAAGAGATATGAGTTGGTATGTATATACAGACAATGTTTTTACCATTTTTTGGATAAAAAATAAAGATATAAAATAAAATTTTATCTTTCTAGAATCCTTATAATGTTATAAATATAAAATAAATTCATTAAATCCCTCCATATTGTCATCACAGAGAGGTGATTTTTGAAAAATGAAATACATATCTATGTGGAGATGGTCATCCATACCTACATTCCTATAATCATTCAGTTTTAACGATTGAAATGATATGAATATAGATGATATATTATATATCTAGAATCATAATTAGGATTTAGATTCCCATTTTATGGAAAATAAGATGAATATGTTTATTACATTAACTTAATAATATCTCATTATATGGGAGATAATGGTATAATTATATTATAATGGTTAGGACAGAATTGCATAAGGTTGAAAAAGAAGTAAAATAAAAATTATTGGTTGTAATGATTACCATATAATTGAAGAACATCCTTTTAATCTCATCTTAAGGTCCCAAGGATGATATTTAAAGAAGATAATAACCTATATAATGTATCTAAATAAGTTAATAATATTTTTTAGAAGGGGTTTGTTTAGTTAAGTGGCTCAAGAAGTGTGAGGAAGAGAGAAGGGGTGGTGTCCCTATATATGAGAGAAGTGGGATATGCTTGGAATTACTTAAATTATTAAATTAATATAAATTAATTATCTTGTTCAAGTGGAATAAAATTGATAAATTTTTATTATATAGCGATATTGAGTTGAAATTACCTCATCCTATAAAATTTAGGCATGTTTTAGTGAATTTCCAACCCTTATATTTTAGTTTAAACATCCTACTAAAGCTTTTAAATATTACCATGATAACAATTATTTTACTATTTAGGGGTTATGAAAGTTAATATATAATGAAAAGTGACCCATATATTGAAAATGGTAGATATGATCATTCATATACCATTCACTTTTCTATAGATAATATTTTTATAAATTTAAAATAATTTAATATAATATTATTTTACATAAGATACCATTAGTCATTTTAAGGACTATTCAAATTGTTGAGTTTAAAAAAATATTAATATAGTAATTTATTTAGATTATAAACTTTTAACACATCAATAACACTTTATATATTTCTATAAAAATCTCGGAACACCATAAATTAAGAAAAAATTATTTGTTTTAGAGTTTATTGAACCATTTAATTTATTTTTCTTCCACCTGCACAATCACTATATAATCTTTGGATAAGAATTTAAGGCAATTATTTAATAAATAAAAATTAAAAATTAATTATCATAATAAAAAATTCATTCATATTCAAATTTTAATATTATGAAAATCCATAAATTATTTTTATCATTGCCATAAAATATTATATATTTTAAAAGTAAGAAAGAGACATTTGTGAATTTTTCATAACATAAAAATATATAAAAGTGTTTTCAAAACAAAAATGAAAGTGAAATTTTATATTTTAGAATATATAAATTTTATGTTCAAATTGAGCTCATAAGAAGAAATATAGGAATTTTTTTGATGATATTGAAGTCTTATTTAATAGTTTGAGCCTTTTACTACTCGTTTTACTCCTACCATGGTGACAACATTTTTATTAAAGTTATAATTACTTTGGTAAAAATAAATTTGATATATTTAATAATTTTGTATATTATTATTCAAAATATTTAATACATTTTATCAAATTAAATGTCTATAATTTTTTGGTATTAATTTTAATATAATCCCTCAAAACACGATGAATAATTATTTCCCATAAAATACATTTTCATGTCTAAAAAATGTTTTATTCCAAAATTAAGATTAATTTTCTTTTTAATGGCATTAATTAGATTATTATAAATAAAAATGAAGTAATTACATTTTAAAATCAACTCAAAAATATTTAATTTTTAAATATTTTAAAGGAAAACACAATTTTCTATAAAATCTGCATTTTTATACAATTCTGTGAAAAATTAATCTTTTTTGAAAAATCACAAAACATCACCTTAAGATAATTTTTATATGACAATTTAAAAAAAGATACGCTATTTTATAAAATAAAATTTCTAAAATTGGTATGAATTAATTATAATATTTTCTCACAAAATGAAATAAAAACCATTTTTGAAGGAAAAGTATATTTGAATTATAAAAAGGATCACTAAAAATTGAGTGATTGTTTTTTATGCATTAATAAATCGATTTGTATTGATTTAGACCATTATAAATATATTTAATAATGAATTTAATTTTATTCATTCCATCTAATTCAACCACTAGTTTATAATTTTCATATTTAAAATAATATTAGTTTGAGGTTCGTTTAAGCTTGGTGTTATGTGTTGTATACAATATCAAACATAGTATTATTTTAAAATATGGTGGCTTTACATTATACCCCCTTAAAATAAATTTCATCCTCTCAATTTTATCTGATTATTTTTAATTCATGTTTTTAATATTTTAAAATCCCTTTGTTGAAAACACACATTGTAAAAAAGGGTTAATAAAACAACCTTTGGAATATAGGAAAAAATAAAAATAAATGTCATATAGAATAAATAATAACATGGTTTCTAAATTGGATCAAATTAGTGAGAAGTGAAAATATGGACATGAAGGAGAAAATTAATTTCTAAATAATTATGGAGAGTGAAATAGAACATTGATCACATGAAATTGAATAATCATGAGAAATTAAATGACCACAAAACAATAAACCAATGAGATGTAAAAAAATCCATAAATTCATTAGAAATTATTACAATAATGGATTTTTTTCTTCATTACCATGACTATTTATCTAATTATGAGAGGTCATATGACCATTAATATATATAACATGAGAAAATATATTTTATTATCTTCAAATTCAAAAAATGTCCTTTGGATTGTTGTTTTAGTTATTTTACACCTCTATCTCACCCCATATTCCAAATAATGAATATCCAAAATAAATATTTTCTATCTTTGAATAATTAGAATTAATCTCCAATATATAATGATATCTATAAAATAATTAAATTATATTCCATAGGACTTTACTAAAACCAAAATGGTTTTCACGAGATAATATAATACCAAATTTGAATAAACCTTATTTTGAAGAAATAATACATTTATCTAAAAAGTTTAAAAAATAACATAAATAGTTCAACATATATCATTCCATAAATAAAAAACTATATATCCCAATTAACCTTAACAACCTCAACATTAAATAATGTTTTAAACTAAAAAGTTATTTTATAACCTTGAGCATAAATCCCAAAAATTGTAGTAACATTATTTTTAAATAATCCTTTATGATAAATCAAATGATACACCTAATAGATACATATACCTAAAACCAATAAAATTTCTCTAAAAATATCCTTAATGACCTTAAAATTCCATCACATAAAACTTAAAATGGGGTGTCTATTCCTTTGAACTTATGACTGACCTTAAACATAAAAAACCAGGATGGAATCCATAAATCTTAAGTGAGCCTCACATGAAAATAACATAATATCTAAAGTTGCCTAAAAACTACTCTACTACCAACTATAATATCCTCAAACCCACACTCCTAGATCCTATAAAAAAATATATTTTTATTTTTGGATTTATCCCAATAAACATGGTCATGTTTTAGAAATAAAAAATATACAACATAAAAAAATTGGATTACTTACATACCTGTTGAAATTTTAGGATTAATGTTTTAACAAATTAGGATAAACAATTAAATAAAAATACCCATGTATTTATGTGATTATTTTTTCCACTATACCTATATTTTATTATTCCACATGATGTCTTCATTAGTACACAAATGAAACCCTTCAAAACATGCAATACTTAACATTATTCTTTATAACATAGGTAAAAGAATAATAATAAGGTTAATATAAAATAATCTATAAGATTAAATATAGGCACTGAGAATTGAATATATTTTGTGAGAAGAAGATGAGAATAAGTGTAACCACCTGAACATTTATAAATTAAATTCACTTAGTGAATAAAAAAATGTCATGTAATGTTATGTAGTTATAGAAAACACATGAACCTATTTGGTTATTATAGAATGTTACATCTTTTCTTATTTAAAACAATATTAATAATCACAAATATTAATAATATATCCCTTGAATAGTGATCATATGATTAGTATATATACAGGGTTATGATAAAGTCCAATTGATACAGATGAAATAAGTGTTGACCTTGACCAGTAGGATCATACAGAATAAAGACTACTTATCTGAGCTTCCAAGGGAGATAACATAACTAGGATTTTACCTTGATCAATACTAATCTAGTATTAAATTACTAAATCATGAATGAAATTGTTTATAGTAGTAGCTCAAGCTTACTAAGATCATGACCCAAAACCACGTACACCGAACCACCCTAATAAAATCCCACCATCACACACCTTACCTATAATTAATTCATTGGTGTAATAAAGGGACTCCTATCTTAACCCTAACATTATTAATTTTTATAATTTATTTTAATTATACAATTTTTTATTATTACTTTTTTAAATTATTTTATTATGAGTTTTATAAAAATTAGATTTTGATACAAAGAAACAAAAATAATTTTTTGGGAAATGTACAGTTTCAATCATGTAACTCTATATTAATGAATTTATGAATTATTAAAATAAATAATATTTTAATAAAACATTACTATTAAATAATTTTTAATAAAAATTAAATATAATATAGTTTTGTGAAGACAAAAATAATTTCTATAAGTTTTAGAGAACTGTAAATATAAAAAATGTGTTTTTTTAATAAATGTGGATTTTTTATTTAAAAATGGAAATTATCATACTTAAAGATTTTTTTGGATAAAATAAATATTATTTTTTAAATAATCCCATAAAAATTACTCAATGGTGACTTTTTCATAATTTTCAGAGACCGCACGATTTTTGGGACAAAATTAAATACATTATAAATATATGGTGTTTATTATGACACAATAATGACCCGAAGGTGAATTAATATATTCCAAAAATGGTATCCAAGAAGAAATATATATTTAAAATTTAAAATAATGTATTTCCTATGTTATTTTATTAATTTTTTAAACCCTTTATAAATCCTCCAAAACATATATTATATATTAAGGCTTTAAAATCCATTATTTTATGAACATGACTCAATTCCATAATAATAAGTGTAATATGTTAATGTTATTGGTTCTTAAGATTTTGAAATAATTATAAAAAATTCACATTGAAAGAAAACATTGGAAAAAACATGGTAAGATTTATGGTTTTGAATAATTTATTGTCCTGATTCCAAAGCCTATGTTTGGAAAATAATAAAAAACATCCCTCTATTTTTCTATATAAACTCACAAAAATACAATTTATCTTCCAAAAAAACTTTTATAATGATGCTAATATTCCTTTTTCCTCTATAAATACCATCCATGGATCTATCATCTCTCATGAAGCTTCATCCAGGCTTTTGGAAACACCCGCTCAAGGTAAGGGATCCTCTCATTCTCCTCTTTATTCAAGAACCTTATTTATATTATGATTTTTTATTCCCAATTGTTCATGTTGGAATGTGTTCTTTAATATTCCTCTTACTTTAATTATTATTTCCAAGTGATTATATATCCCTTTAACTCTCATTAATAACTCATATGAATCATTGATTATCCCCATTATACTGTTGAAATTATTATGTGATTTTCCATGCTAAGTATTTGTTTTGTGAATAATCATCCATATTTCCAAAAAGTGTATTCACCTAGATGTATCAATCTATTATTTCTTTAGAAATTTCATGTATTAATCCCAAATATTCTTAATATGTTGATTATTTTTTTTGAAATATGATCCTATGTTGGATTATTTATGTGGCACACTTATGCGTGTTCAGGATATGACAGTGACATGTAGACTCAGAATTATATAGCCCTCCAATGAATTGTGTAATGTTTTAATCTAATGTGATTCTTTTTATGGTGTGAAAAAATGGTATCCTAATCACACTATGTTAGTTTTTCTAGGCGTATTACATCAATTTTTTTATGATTCTATGTTTTAAGATGTTGACACATTCATATGTTATCTTTTTTGTTATCATATAATATCATGCATAATTGTTCAAGATTTTGATTGTTATCCATATTATTATACCTTAATATACCCCTTTTCTTATATTTTAGTCTTTACCTTATTCTATTATTTCATTATCCCCTTACTGGAATTTATTGCTAACCCCTTTCATATGTATGTTCCAAGGTTATCCCGTGCAGTTTTAGAAGAACAATGAATTTTGTAATGCATGTTAAGGAAGTTTTCAATAATGTTGTTGTATCCATGTATCAAGTTGATATTATATGCACCTAATCTATCAAACACACTAAGATTTGTGATCATATTGGATCATTTGACATGTACCTTTATGGAAAAAATCATTAAATAAAGTGTATTTAAAATATGCATTGTCATAGTTTTTATTAGAGGGAAGTCTAGTTATTTTGGGGATTAGGATTCTAAAACACTATACAAAACCTTAGGGATAATACTAAACATAGTAATAAATAAATAAATTTTGGTAAAGTATAGATTAATTCTTTTTTGAGAAAATACATCTCTATCTAGATATAATAAGTGGATTTGGCTCTAGAAAAAATGTTCCTAGTGGTAATATCCATGAAAATATCCTATTAATCTAGACTAGATCACAGACTTGTTCACAACAACTTGCCTTGTGGTGCACCTTTTTTATCACTCTTGGGGGATATGAATTTTTAAATTCATAATATTATTTTGAACCATTATTATGGGAACAAAAATTCTCATAAGATTTTATATTAGCAAATAGATCATGGATAACTTACTTTGATGCCTAAAAATTCATTGGTTCAGGAATATAAGTAATTTATAATTCAACCCTTTAATTTTTATAATTTCCCTTTTATGTGTTTAATAGTTTAAAAATATTCAACCATAATTTTATCTTTACAAAAGTGAATGGAAATAAATGGTAGAAATAAATTCAACAAATAATGTGATGGGAAATGTGAAGACTACCCAAATGAGATGCCTAATATAATTGGATCTTAAGTAAGACAAGTTATGATTATTCTAAACTAGCTATTAAGAAGCATGATTTAAAACTGGAACATAGTTGTATTTCCAAACATGTCAATAGGGGGAGGAAAATAAATCAATGAAATTCATATGATAAAGGTGATAAAGGAAAGAAGACCCAAATTCCTTTGTGAAAAAAATGTGGAAAGATGCACTAATGGAAATGTCAAAATGGAGATGGGGGTTATTTTATGCATGTAAAGATATGGCATAAAGTTGTTAGTTTCCTTATGAAATTGAATAACATGGTGGAGGGAAATAAATTTTAATATACTATACCATTAATGGATATATGTTGTAAATATAGAGAGGTTGGGAATTATCCAAGCCAATTCTCTATTCTAAGAGCTGAAAACCATTATGAGAACAAAAAATCTCCAAGAACAAGGGAATAAGGAAAGTATTATACTGATATGGATTATTAAAAATTAAATATATTTGACATATACTATAGTGTTTTATATAGCTTGTTGTATTTCTATTCATGTCATATTTTTATATCATTTAAATTCTTTAAGAACATCATGTCACCTGCCTAAATGATTTGATGCCACTAGGGAAAAACTTATATGAATATTGTATAAAAATTTGAAGTTTGTTGGAATGTTCTTCTTGAAAATATTATCAATATCCATTTAGTGGAGTTTTATTTTATCCTAGTTATAGAATGGCTTTCCTTTTATAAAGAAAAAATAAATTGTTTAGAGAAAGAATTCAATCTTTATACCAAGAATCACCCTCCCATTCTATAAAAGTGAAAGGACGAGGACAATTCTTCTTTAATACCAAAATTTTAAGCATGTATATTATTGACTTTTTATTAGGAATATATATCTCAAATGAATGATATTAAGTAAAAGATCATCCTTGAAGACATGCCCAATGAAAGAGAATATGTTGATGTGTTTCTCGAAGAATTGTCTAGTATTCCTCCAAGCAATGAGGTTGAATTTAAAAAAATCATATACTTAGATATTTTCCAATATGAAAGACTCCATATTGAATGGCTTTTATTGAAATTGAGGACATTAACAAGAAACTACAATCTAATTTGGATAAAGGGTTTATACACCAAAGCGCTTCACCGTGGGGTGAACTAGTCCTCTTCATCAAGAAGAAGGATGGGTCATTGTGAATATGCATTGATTATCATGTGCTAAATAAGTTCATGATAAAGAACAAGTATCTTCTACCATTGATTCATGAATTTTTAGATCAGCTATGTGGATCAAAGTATTACTCTATGGAAGATATTCAATAGGGATACAATTAATTAAAGGTTAAGAAAGAGGATATCCCCAAGGATTCTTTTAATAAAATTTATGGGCACTATGAGTCCATATTAATTCCATTTGGACTTAGAAATTATCTAGAAATAATCATGGACTTGATTAATAGAGTATTTAGGGAAAAACTTAATTTTTTTAGTTTTCTATAGAGATGATATTCTCATTTACTCTAAAATCAAATAGGAATGCAATGAGAATTCGAATACTGTACTAATTTCCTTATAGAAAGAATAGATGTATGAAAAATACAATAAAAGATACTTTTGGTTAGAGAAAGTAACATTATTTGGGAATATTATCTCTAAAAAGGTAAATATATGGACCATTAAAAATAGATTCAATTTATGGATGAATAAGTCAAACCTCTGTGATGAAAATTAATAGTTTCCATGGTTTAGTTGGGTATTATAGTCAGTTTTGTTTTGAAAATTATCATGATCATCAATCCCCATAACCAATATAAGTCATCAATAAGTCATTTTTTTCTGGAATGATGATTTTTAGGACTGTTTTAATAGTTGAATAAGGGGATAATCACTATGTCTATGTTCACATTACCCACTAGTAGGGGGGATTTGTGAACTATAGAGATAGGTCAAAAAATGTATCTGGTTGTGCACTCATGAAGGATGAAAAACTGATAGTGTATGTCTCCATCCAATTGATGATCCATGAGTAGAACTACCCAAATCATGATCTATAATTGATTTGGGTGATCATCATATTAATGATTTGGAGGCATTATCTATATAGTGAGAATTGTAAAATATATATAGATCATAGAAGCCTCAAGTATATATTCACACAAAAAGATATTAATATATTCTAATTAAGGTGGTTAGAACTGATTAAGGAATATTATTTTTCAATCCATTACCATCCTAGGAAAGAAATGAATGTGGTATATGCTCTGAGTAGAAAGGATCCCACAACTCTATCTGTGAAGATGATTGAAAGGGTATAATCTTATTGGGCATGAAAAGAATTGATATTGAAATATTAAAAGTAAACTTTTCCTAAATTGATCATATATCAAATAAACCATCCATTCTTGAGAGGATTTAGGAGACTTAGAAATGATGAGGTGCTACATAATAAGGTAATGAATATTCCATAGTCCAACTTTGTTGGAGATGGTGTTAGAAGGTTTGGAACTCAAATATGTGTCCCATAAAAACCATAATTGAATAGGGAACTTTTGGATAATACACATGTCTTATCCTTCTATATTTATCTAGGAATCACTAAGATACATAGATATTTGATGAAAAATTTCTAGTGGGATAAAATAAATAGAATGATTGTGTAATTTGTATCTTGATACTTGGTATTCTAATAATTCAAGGTTGAATCACATCAGTATAATGGTATGATATTGCCATTTACTATAAAAATATATAAATAGGAAAACATAACCATGGATTTCAATATAGGACTCCCCTAGACATCTAAAGGGAAAAATTCCATCTTAGTGGTAGTCAATCACCTTATAAAGTCAATGCTTTTCATTGGTATCAATGAAGATTTATATCTTGAAGAACTCGCCAGGATATAGATAAGGGAAGTGGAAAGACTTCATAGAGTTCCACTATCTATTTTATATGATTCAGTTCCATGGTTTACCTCAAGGTTTTGGTGAACACTTCAACATTTTTTGGATATAGAACTAATATTCAGCACTGGTTGTAACCCTTATAAATTTAGAAAATAAAAAAGGACCATTCAAACACTAAATCACATGTCATGATCATATTCATTGTATTTACTAGTATTTTGTGACCAATGCCTTACCCTAGAGTAGTTCTCATAAACCACAGTTTACATTATAACATTTAAATGGAACTTTATGAGGATTATATAGAAGAGGTTTTGGACTCCTACTTACTGGGATGAAGTTGGAGAGAAGAATCTAATGGGAACTAATCTTACACAAGATAAGACATATAATGTTCAAACCATTTAGCATCAAATGAAATCCATAAAAATTTGATAGAAAATATATTTAGATAATCATCGATGAGACTTGGAGTTAGAGGCTGGTGATAAAGTGTTACTTCATATATCACTATTCAATAAAGACATGAGGTTTTAGAAAAATAGAAATCTTAGACCAAGATACATGTACCCCTTTGAAATCATTGATCACATTAGTGCAGTGGCCTATCCACAAGCACTCCCACCTCACCTTTCTCAATTACATAATGTGTTACTTCTATACCTCTTGAGGAATTATATATAAAACCCCTTACAAGTATTGAATCGAGATGTAGTACCATTATAGGGTGATATTTCATATGAGGACAAGTTAGTGAATATCTTTGATCATAGATAAAAAGTTCAATGAAACATGAAAACTCACTTGATCAAAGTGCTATGGTGAAACCACATGTTTGATGAAGAAAAATAGAACGAGAAGAGGTGATGAAAAAGAGGTACCCTCATCTATTTTAGTGTATGAAATGGAAATTTATAGGGAAAATTTTCTGAATGGATAATAATTTAATGACCCAAAATTTTGTAAAATAAATTCCTTTTGAGAATGAATAAATATTTTTTTATGTAATGTAGTTATGGAAAACTCATGAAATTTTTTGGTTATTATGGAACATTACATCCTATTGGATTTAAAATACCATTAATCATCATAAATATTGATAATATAGTCATTTAATAGTGATTATATGATTAATATATATATATATAGGGATATGATAAAGTCCAATTGATATTGATGAAATAAGTTATGGTCTCGAACAATAATATCATACACTATGAAGACTATTTATCAGAGCTTCCAACGAAAGAAAGAATCACTGGGATTTTACATTTATCAAACCCAACTAATATTCAATAACTAAATCATAAATGAAAATTTTTACTGGATAATTTCAATATCATTGTGATCACAACCCATACCATGTGTGTTGAACCTCCCTAAGAAAATATCACCATTTCAAAACTTACCATTATGGAATTATCTTGTATAATAAATGGATATTTATCCAAAACCCAATAGTTAGAATTTTTATAATTTATTTTAATTAAAAAATGATTATATTTATCCCTTTTTATTATTTCTTTTAAAATTTTTAGATAATAAGTTTTATAAGAAGTAGATTTTGATTTGAAGAAACACTAATTTTATTTTTAGGATATGTATATTTTTAATCAAGACACTCTATTTTAATTAATTAAATAATTTATGAAATAAATTACATTTTAATAAAATATTATTATTAAATAAATTATATTAATTATAAATGATAATATAATTTTGTGAAGAAAAAAAATTATATGTGTAAGAAAACTCTTTTTGTAACAAATTCATTATTTTTCAATAAATATTTATTTTTTATTTAAATGTATGAATTATTATAATTATATGTTTTTTATAAAAAAAATATTATCTTTAAAATTATCACATTGAAATTAGCCAATGGTGTTTTTTTTCATAATTTTCGGAGACATTTGGTTTTTTTGTCAAAATTAAACATAGTATAAATATATGGTGTGTATTATGACATCATAATTACCCAAAAGTGGAATAATATATTCCATAAATGGAATAAAATACCAAATATATTCTTCCCCTTTAAAATAATTTGTTTTTAGGTTATTTAATTAATTTTATAAACCCTTTATGAATCCTCCAAAACCTATATTATATATGAAGGTTTTAAAATAAATTAATTTTTAACATGAATCACTTCCATATGAACAAGGGTATTATTTTAATGATCAAGTTTTCTAAATAATTAAAATAATGGAAAAAACATTAATTTTTAAGAAACCATGGACAAAAACCATGGTCTGGTTTGTAGTTTTTACCACTTTATGGTATAGAGTCCAAAACCTATATTTGGAAAATAATAGAAAACACCCCTCTATTTTGTTATATAAAACCACTCGAAATCCCATTTATTTTCACTAAAAATCCATGGATAATGACATTAAACAGACCTTTACTCTCTAGATACCTCTCACGGTTCCCCTAATCTCTTACAAAGCTACTGCCCAGCTTCTGAAAACATTATCTCAAGGTAAGTGATCCTCTCCTTGTCCTATTTATTCAAGAACCTTCTTTACCTTAGGCCTTTTTATTCCCAATTTTTCATGTTATAATAAGTCATTACATATCAATCTTACATACTTTATTAATTACATGTTAGGAGATACCCATTTCACTCCCATTAATCCCTCCCATGAATCGTTTATTACCCCTGTTATGTTCCCAAAATTATCATATGATTTTCCATTCCAAAATTTTGTTTTATGAATACTCATCACTATTTACACTTAAGTGGATTCACCTAGTTATGACTATACATTATTTTTTTTATAATTACATATATTTATCCCAAAATACATAATCCTTAGATTAATTTTGATGAAATATGATCCTAGGTTGAATGATCTATCAGTCACACTTATGCATGTACATGATATGAAAGTGATGGGTGGGCCCAGAATTATATAGCCTTACAATGCATTAGGTATTGTTGTAATCTCATGGTATTACATGTATAAGGAGAATGAGGTTATCCTAAGCACACTATTTTATGTTTTATTGGAGGATTCCCATGACTTATGGTATTGATTCAATGGTTTATGTTTTCCCACATTCCTATGTTTCTTTTATGTTATCATGTTATATCGTGCCTCATTGTTTAAAACTATGATCCCCATACAAATTATGAAACATTGATATAACCCTTGGCTCACATCTACTACATTACCTTATTTTATGATTTATTTATTCTCTTATTAGGCATTATAGTACACCCCATTCTTATGTATTTTCCAAGGATATCCCATATATTTTTAGAAGTACAATAACTTTTTAGAAGGATGTTAATGAGGTTTTCAATAATTTTATTGTATCCATTTATCAAGTAGATATTCTATATACCTAATAACTCAAAGACACTAGGTTTCATGATCTTATGGGATTGTTTTATGTGTGCCTCAATGTAATAAACCATGGAATTAAGTGTATTAAAAATATGGGTTGTCAAAATTAGTTTGTGGAAAGATATTCGAATTTCATGAGAATTAAGAAAGTGAATTGATACCCAACCTAGATCATTAAACATATATAATTTCATAAAGCATTAACAAATTAATGATTTATAATAATAAATAATCATAATCCTTGTGAAGTAAATCTTGGTCAAACAAACCATTAAAACTCATATAAATCATAGATGAAATATATTGGTATCTTGGAACATCAACAATCCATTATTTGTTATAATATTAAAACCATAGGATTTGGTGAAAAATAATTACCATCATTATTTTGTATGTATGAAATGAAAATTTTAGGCGATCAAATTCTGAAGGGGGGAATAATGTAATGAAATGAAATTTTATAAATGAAACTTCCTTTCAGAATTAGTAAATTTATTTTTACATAATGATTCTTTGAGAAAACATGCACCCCTTTGGTTTTTATGGAACATCACATCCTTTCATATTTAAAATATCATCGAGCATCATAGCCATTGATAATATATCCATTGAATAGTGATCATATGATTATTATATATAGGTTTATGATAAATTCCAATTGATACATATGAAGGAAGTGATGACCTCGACCAGTTGAATCATACCATTAATCATAGATTTTGAGGGAGATAACATCACTTGGATTTTCCCTTGATCAAGACAAACTGAGATTTCACAACTAAAGCATGAAAAAAATCATTTATGGGAGAAGTTCAAGCTCATTGAGATCATAACCCAAACAATGTACATTAAACCTCCCCAATAAAATATCACCATCACACACCACACCCATACAGAATTCACTAGTGCAATAAAGGTATATATATCTAGACTACAAAAACATGAATTTTTATAATTTATTTTAATTAAAAGTGATCATATTTATCCCGTTTTATTATTACTTTTTAAATTGTTAGAAAATGAGTTTGATAATAATTATATTTTGATATTAAGAGGCATAAATTTTACTTTTAGGAAAAGTTTGGTTTCAATTAAGACACTCTATTTTATTGAAATCAAGAATTTTTTAAATAAATTATATTTTAATAAAATATTATTATTAAATAAATTCTACTATATATAAATTATAATTTTATTTTATGTGTAAAAAAATTATTTTCTAAGGGTAAGAAAATTGTGTTTAAAAAAAACTCAGTATTTTTTAATAAATGTGGTTTTTTTTAATGTGTAAATTATAGTATTTTTCAATTTTTTTGGATTAAATAAATATTATTTTTGAAATAATCATGTCAAAATTATCCAAATACTATTTTTTCATAATTTTTTGAGATTGTATAATTTTTGGGTCAAAATTAAATACGATATAAATATATAATGTGTATTATAAAATCATAATGGAAAAAAGTGACATAATATATTCAATAAAGGGTTTAAAATACCACATATACATTAAACTTTAAAATAATGCGTTTTTAGTCTTTTGTTTGAATTTATAAACCCTTTATGAATCCTCAAAAATCTGTATTTTATATTTAGGTTTTGAAATCAATTTTTTGTTAACATGACTCACTTCCATATGACCAAGGTTAATATTTTTTATGATATAGGTTATTAAACTTGAAAAATAGTGAGAAACACTTAGTTTTGGTAGAAAACGTGGGGGAAAACCCTAAAAATGTTTGTTTTTTGAATAGTTTATTATATAGAGTCCAAAAACTATGTTTGGAAAAGAATAATGAACTCCCACCTATTTTGCTATATAAACCCTCCAAAACTCCCATTTACCTGCACAAAAAAAACATAGAGCATGAAATTACACTACCCTTTCCTATTTATATACATCCCAATGTTCCATAATCTCTAAATAAGCTACTCCCAAGATTTTGGAAAAACTCTCTCAAGGTAAAGGATTCATTACTTCTCCTCTTTATTCAAGTACCTTCTTTTTCTTATTCCTTTTTATTTCAAATTGTTCATGTTGAAATATGTTCTTTAATATCCCCATTAACACCCTTATGATGTAAAATTTATTAAACACCCCCTTAAATATCATTAATACCTCCCTTGAATCTTTGAGTTCCCCAATTATGCTACTGAAATCATCCTATGATTTTTTATTCCAAAATTTGTTTTGTGAATACTCATCCCCATTTTCACTCAATGGTATTCACCAATATTTACCTATACTTTATTAATTGAGTAAATAAATTTTTGTATCCCACACTCCTTAATAATAATATTAAATGTTATTAAATATCTTCATATGTTGAATGATCTATGTGGAACACTTATGAATGTAAATGATATGAAAGCGATGGGTGGACATAGAATTATATATCCCTCCAAGGCATTCAGTAATTTTTAATATCATGATATTACATATATGATTCATTGTAGGTTATCATAATAACACTATGTTATGTTCTCTTATAGGATAACCTTGGCTAATATTTATGATTCCTTGTTTTAAGTTGTTTCTACATTCCTAAGTTTCCATTATGTTATCATGTTATATCATGCTTCATTATTTAAGATTACGATTCTCATCTCTCTTTTGCTACATTTATACCCCCCTTGAATCAAATTTAATACTTTTCCTTATTCTAGGATTTTTTTTATTCCCTTATTAGGATTTATAGATTACCCTTTTCTTAAGTATTTTCCAGATTATTGAGTGATGTTTTAGAAGAATTATGTATTTTTAGAAGAATGTTAAAGAAGTTTTCAATAATGGGGTTGTATCCATGTATCAATTTGATCTTCTATATACCTAATATCCCAAAGAAACTAGTATTGATGATATTTTGTGAATAATTTATGTGATCCATTATCTAATAAACCATAAAATAAGGTTTATTAAAAATAAGGATTATCATATTAGGGGTATGGGAACATATTCAAAGTGCAAGATAATTATATAAGAGAATCCATACCCATAAAAACCTAGATCATTAAACATTTGGAATTTTATATGGCTTTTAAAGAGTAAATATTTAAAATAATCAATAATTATGATCTATTTGAATTCAATATTGATTAAATAAACCATTAAAAACTCATAAAATTCATAGATAAAATTTATTTCTATCTTGGAACTTCAAACATTCATCATGGAATAAAAAAACACTTGGTTAATACGATTACATCCTCTTTAATGGACCTCCCTTGTATATCTCCCAAAATACCAAAAGGATTGTATTACAAGAAGATAGAAACCTCTAAAACATAGATAAGTAATCCATGAAGGGGGGTTTATAGGGGTTTTCTATGATAAGTGGCTCATTAAGTGTGGGGAAGAGAGGAGGGGTGGTGTCCTAATATAAGAGAGGAGAGGGACACCTATATAATTAATAAAGTATTAAATTAATATAAATTAATTTTTATGTTTAAATGGTACCAAATTATTATATTTTGAATATAGGGTGAAGATAAGTCCACATATCCTCATATAATAAAATTAATACAATTTTAGGTGAAGTTTTAACCCTTATCTCTTATTTTTAACTTCCACTTTACCTATTTAATGATTACAGTGATAATAATTCTTTTTAAATTTTAGGTGTCAATAAAATTACTATTAAATTGAATGTTACCAATAAGTGGACATTAGATTATATCCTCAACCATATGTTATTAAATTTTACCAAAAATAATATTTCTATGAATTTTAAGTCATTTAATTAATTATTATTTAACTTAAGATACCATTAATTTCATTTTCAATACTATTCACATAGTTGACTTTAAAAAGTGTCAATAAAGTAATGTAGTTGGATTATAAAATGATAACACATCACTAATATATTATATTTATCTAAAAAGTTCTTTTAAAATCATAAATTACACAAATAATATTACTTTTATAGTATTTAAAATCATTTACTTGATTTTTCTACTGCTTGAACAAGAACTGTATCTGCATTGCATAATTATTTAAGGTAATTATTTAATTTTTAAAAATTAAAAATAAATTAACATTATGAAAACAGTTTATTAATATGAAAAAAACCCTGTATAGCCATTAATATCCATTTTTATCCCATTTAAATAATATAATAGATACTGAAATCAGGAAAGAGTCATTTTTGAATTTCCTTTAATAAAAATAATATAAAGATATTTATCCTAGAAAAAAGGATTAAGTATTCCATATTTTATATTATATAAAGGTTATGGTGGAACTATACTCATAAAATAAAATATATTTATGTTTATGGGTGATTTTGAAGCCTTATTTAATTATTTTTAACTTTTTATACCCATTTTATTCTTACCTTACTGACAACATTTTTACTAAGGTTAATATTTATTATACCAAAAAATATAGTTGAAATATTTACAAGATTTTTAAATTATGATAAAAAATATGGAATAAATTTTATCAAATTTTATCCCTATAATTTTGAAAAATTACTTTTAAAATAAACCAATATAATGTGAAAAAAATTGTCTTCCAGAAAAATGTATTTTTAAGTATAAAAAGTGTTTTTATCCCAATAATAAGAAATATTTAAATTCCAATAAAATTAATTATATTATTTTAAGTAAAAATTAACAAGTGAAATTTTTAAATTAATTCAAAATAAAATGTTATTTTTTAAATACCTGAATGGAAAAGACGTTTTTTTTGTAAAATATGAATTTTTTCACTATTAAGTGAAAAATTAATATATTAAAAATGATAAAAAAAATTCACATTACAAAAGTTTTTATATGATAATTTAATATACGATAAATATTTTATAAATATAATTTTTATAAGCTTCAAAAAATAATATTAATATTTTCCCATAGAAAGAAATAAAAACCATTTTAAAGGAAAAATATTTTAAAGCATAAAATGAATTCACTAAATATTGAGGGACTATTTCTAATAATTAAACAAAAAAATTATTTATGAAGACCATTATACATATTTTTCATAATGTAGTTACTTATATCATACCCTATAATTCAATGACTAGGCTATAATGGTCATATTTAAAATAATATTAGTTCATGGTTTGTTTATACTCGGGGTTTTGTGTCATATATTCTATTTAACATAGTATCCTTTTAAAATCTTAAGGTATTACATTCTCCCCCATTAAAATAAATTTCATCCTCACAATTTGATCTTTACCATGTCAATTAAAGGGATTAATATTTTAAAATATTTATTTTTTTGAGAACACACAACATAAATTGGATTAATAAAACTTCTTTTTAAAAAGTGGGATGGGGAAATATGATGGTCCTTTTAAACAATAGATAGCTGGGAATCCAAATAATAGAATATTAATAAGAAGTGAAAATATAGACATGGAGGAGAAAATTAATTTCCAAATAATTATAGATATTGATATATAATATTGATCATAAGAAAGTAAATGATTATGAGAAATTAAATGAAAATAAAACTATATACCAATGAGATGTGAAAAAACCATCAATTCATTAGAAATGATTATAGGAAAGGAAAACATTTTAATTATTAAGTTAGTTCATATAAATTTTTGGTATCCTTTTACCAAAGATATAATGAACAAAATAATATATACTTACTTGATTTTATTCAAATACATATACTCTATTTCATCCTTAGGTTTTAGGTTTCAATAAGTTTACACCCCTATATAACCACATATTCAAACTAATGAATATCCAAGATAAAAATTTCTTATGCATAAAGTAACAAAAATAATCTCCAAAAGGTCTTGAGATCTACTGAATAATGAAAATATATTCCTATTGTCTTTATTAAAACCAAAATGATTAGCATGGGATAAGGTAATACCCAAAATGAAGAGGCCTTAATATAAAGAAATAATGAATTTTACTCCAAATTTTCCATAATAAAACCAGAGGCTCAACCTTCATAATTTAATAAATAAATAACCCTATATCCTAATTAAGCTAAAAAAGTCACCATTAATGAATGTTTTGACTACAAAAATTGTCTCATACCTTTCAGCTTACATCCCCAAAAAATGTAATATAATTTTTATCAAATAATCTTTCATGTTAAATCACATGATTCACCTATTGGTAATATATACCTCAACCCAATAAAACATATCTAAACATATCATTAATCACATTAAAATCTCATTACATAAACCCAAAAAGTGGCGTATATTACATTGAAACTATAATCAACCTTAAAATTATAATCACATGAGGGTATCCATAACTCTTAAGCTCACCTCACATGAAAACATCCAAATTATAAACACCCATGGTTGTACAGGTATTCAAAATTTAGGTGAAATTTGAATTTTCCAAATTACTATATCATAATACCTTTGAACCATGATTCATATTCAAGTTATGAGGTTTTGGACTCCTCAATATGTGATTTTAGACATGGTTAGTAGTTTAGGGGATATCTCAGGTGCTTAGAGGTTCCTCAGGAGAAGCCCAGTGGTTACTATTTCCAATATTCTAGTAGTTCCATTGGCTAGCTATTGGGATTTTTATAGGTGGAATTAATCTTCCCAACTTGGGTTTTCAGAGGGGCATCCCCCTCCATCCACTTTATCTTACTCACGCATCTAGAAGTCTCTACCCCTTTGTTATCCCTTGGTTCTCATTTTTTTGGGTTGTAATTATTGGGATTTCTTTGTGGTGATGCTAGGTACAAACCCCTCTCCATCTTAAAAAGTCTCTATTTCCTCTTTTATATTATTTTTGGGATTGTTTAAGTTTAGGCTGAAAGTGAATATTTCAAAATAGAAAGTTTAATTTTCTGGTTTTCAAAGGGTCTTTTATGCATCCTAGGAAGAGGAAATCTTGAGGTGATGCCTGCCTACCACCATGCATTGTTTTCTCAATGGTGTGTTAAGAAATGAATTTATCCATGGTTTTACCTTATATTAAATTGAATAAATTATATATATGGTTCCAAAATTTAAGGATTTCCCTATAAATGGTTTCGGGGGTCCATTATGAAATTCATTTTCTGTATTGGATTCAGTTCTAGAGTGACACAATAATCGAATGAGTTATTTAACATCGTTTTTGTTAATTAATTAATTATAAATGTTATAGTTAATTAATTACGATTGTATGGATTGATATAGGGGATTGGTTTATAAATAAGTGATTATATTATCATGGATGAGGATGTATGAGTCTTATTATCTACTATTAGACCTTTGAGAAAATTGGAATTGGTTCAGTTTTAGGTTGGTGGTCTCATGTAATTTAATTACAACTATTATGATTTCAGTTATGGGGTATGATTTATAGAGGCTCTCAAATTTAGTTGTGGATCATTATCATTTAGTGGTTTATTTAATTTAATTTTAAATTTTAAATTAAATAAACATGGATAATTAAATGAAATATATTCGATGACCAAAAAAAATTACCCAAGAAACATTGTTTCAAATGAATTAGTTTGATTCCTTGGTTTCTAAAGGTTGAGGATTAAATTATATTATGATCTATAACCCCTATAATCCTGAGGTGAATGATCAAGATTGAGGAGACCTAGAAACCCTAGAATGGGAGACCATGATCACCTCTAGAGGAAGGAGTGTTGTGACTTGAATTGACCAAACCCAGAGGGACATATGACCTCTGAGATACCTAGTGGCCTCTAGACCACATGATAAGTGAGGCCAAAACTAGTGGGGATTATACAACCATGCACAGTCTTAGGTAGATAGTCCTTAGGAAAACTATATTGGGTTGGGTGACTGAATAGACCGGGAGAAACCTTTTGAACCAAGATGGACAATGGGATATCTCTTGATTTCTACCTATATGGAGAGACCCTATGTAGCTACTGAGGCCATGACACATTTCTAGTTACATTAAGTGAAGTTATGTCCTTGATCATCGAGTGTTAACCTTATACCATGATTGAGACTGAGAGAGACCCCAGAGGGTTCTTATAGTGACCTAGGATTAACATACTTGTATATTACATCATTTTATAGTAATATTCATTACATTATAAAAAGTACATGCCCAAGTACCATAATAGTTTAGTGTCTTTGGAAACATAGAAACAAAATCTTCTATCTTGGTGAAAGATCTTCAATATATCCCATAAATATCTCCAACTTTATTACTTCTACCTAAAAACATTCTTTATAACTTGGGGAATGAAAAACAAAGAAAGGGGTGAGATCAGATTCTTCGTAAGGGTAAATAATGGAAATGCGTAAGCATGACATGAATAAAAGGGTATGGAACTTGAGCATAACATTTTAAGATCATACCCTGAATATTAGATATCATAATAAATATTAGTAGTTAATAATACATAAATCATAAGATAATTAAGAGCATAAGTCATGAAAGTATAACATAGGAATAAGACATGGAATTTGTGGCATGCACATTTTTTATAATGTTGTGAACATGTATAAGTAGAAATAGGTTCACTCATTATGTTAAGTATATGAAATCATCCACCTCATCAAATTATGGATATGAAACTAGGTCCATTCATAACATTGTGAATGTGTAATTAGGTTTACATGTACCCTTATGGAAAAGAAACCAATTCCATGCATAATATTGTGAACATGTAATCAGGTTTACACATAACATTCTGAACATGTAATCAGGTTCACACATAAACTTATGGACATGAAACCACATCCATGAATAATATTTTTGAACATGCAATAAGGTTAACTCATAACATCGTGAACATGTAATCAGGTTCACGCATAAACATATGGACATGTAACCAGGTCCATGCATAACATTGTGATCATGTGAGTAGGTTCACACATAACATTGGGAACATGAAATTAGGTTCATTCATAACATATATAGTAACACTTCCTCCATAATTACCCAATTTATTAGAGTGATATATAGGTCTCACCCATATGATAATAACAACATTCATTCATGTTCCACTAAATATAACTTTTATCACATCATGACCCATAAAATATATTGGTTTTATAAACATCAAATAATAACCCATGAAATGAAATGGGTATCATTAACATTTCATAATATCATAACCTATGGAAAGTAGATATATTTCATAACAATTTCATCGAATAATAACCCATTAAAAGAAATGGGTTTAAAAATCATATAACCCATAGAATAGAAATAGGTTTTGTAAGCATTATTCCTTCAAAAAATAAACCATTTAATAAAGAATATGAATGAAAACCTTGGATAATCTCCTAAAAGGGATTTAGTAACATCAACAAATGTCATCTTAGACTGATAATAACTTGGAAAGATATTTTGAAAAAATTCCTTGAGGATAATATCCTTTATTTTTTAAATAATACTTTTTAAATCATAAAACCTTTTGAAAATCCATTTCCTTTTAAAATAATTTGAAAAATTAGAAAGAATGCTTAAAAAAAAATTAAAAAACTTTTTCAATTAAAACCTATAGAATAAAATTTAAAATATTTTTATAAACATTTTTCTTGAAAACTTGTGAACTAATCTTGAAAACGTTGTCCTTGAAATCTTATAAAAGAATATTCAAAACATTTTAAAAACCTTTTTATTTGAATATCACTTTAAAAACTTATAAAAGAATATTTGAAATAAATAAAACATTTTATAAATCCTTTTTCCTTGAAAATTATCTTCAAGGATCATTTGAAAATATTTTTGAAAATATTTTTTGACAACATGGTTTTTTTAATAAAATAGATTTCTAACCAAAGAAAGAAATACAATCAATTTTTCTTAAAAACATTTTATTAATTATCTCATGTATAAAAGAGTGGAAAATGGTAATAATACATGGATATATCTTGAATAAACATATGATAAATAAAAACATTATTTTTCTTGAGATATGGATTGTAATATTTCATCAAAGAAACATAATTAATAACAATATTGAAAAGTGATGAGATTGTTTCAATAAAATATTATCACATGGTAAATTGGGGTGATACTATCCATGTAAGAAAAATAAATTAAATTAAGCTTAAAATATAATGAAAATAATTATATTAATTATATAATATGTAAAATGGAATTATATACACCTTGAAAAATAATTTATGAGTATAACCAAACATCGGTCTCAAAGAAGGAAAATTGAGACCAAACTATTTAATAGATTTGTTAATTTTTGAAACATAAACCCCATGAAATAAATAGAATATAATGGTTATATAAATACCCAAAAATTTAATTATATGAATCATAGAATACATCCATGGGATGTATATAAACCACATAAAAGGAATGGGTGGTGAATAAAACATGTATCTCACAGAAATAAAAAGTGAGATGAAATCTCCTTACATTGTGTATTGACTCTCTTCGTACTCATAAAAACCACCTGTATAATAAATATAAACTTAATATTAATATTTTAAAGAACCATATTCTTATATCTAATACCATATATTATTTTATTATGACCTTATATTACCCTCTTGTTAACAATCCTATGTTAAGGTTTCACATCAAGTAATAAACGCTTTATTCTTCACATGTGTCTTAATTTGTTATATATTTGGTCCTTATACTTATATCATGATTTATATAATTTAAACCATGATATAATTATAAATTTTTTAATTTTATGTGTATTATAATAATCTATATAATATATAGGTATGAAATGTAATACTCCGTTCATGGAGAGGGTAAGTTGTACGTACGCATTAATATTATTTCCATTTTTATTGTCATATTAAAAGAAAGAAAGAAAATGGAATATATATTTATATATTATTATTAAATTATAATTATTATTTAATTTATATCATATAATTTCACTAAATATATCCTTAATACATTCCATGTAGTGTGTGAACGAATCACTTCACTTTGAGGGGGTAGTAGTCCACATTTCCTCAAATGAAATTATCATATTTACACCAAGTGTAATGTATAAAGATGATTGTTTTAAAAGGATTAAATAAGCTTAAATACATAATAAATATAATATATAACACATATAAATAGATTCTATATCATAATTTCCACCTTGAGAGGTGGTAAAGGAAGAAAAGAATAATTATCTTTTTGTGAGGTGGTAGTTCACCGTACACCGAAACAGTATGTCTGTTACCCATTTGATGGAGGTGTGTGTAACTATAAGAATAACCCTTAGCATAAAAAATCATATTATATTCAATATAATGGTGTTTTTATGCAATAATGTAATAAGGTTTGTTGAGTTTGGAGAAATGAAACAAAATAAAGGAGTTTGAGTGAAATTATTATCTCTTAAACGAGTAACTCCTTTTGGTTTGTGGCAAAAGGATTCCTTAGATTGATTTCTACCCAAAGGTAAGATTCAAGGAGTAAGGGAAGTATTTTGGGAATTTAATTCGGAATATATTTTCTAAAACTAATTGGTTTGATATTTTCAAAGAAATGGGAGAGGTGGTGTGCTTTCAAAGGGAAGGGAAATGACATAGTTGGTATTTTTGAAAACAACTTAGGAGTACCCACATTTGTATCTAAAAAAGTCATAAAAAACCAAAACAACACCATAATGCAAGGTTAATGGACGAATAATTTCACTAAAATGGTCTTTGGACAATTTTCTAGGTCTTTTTGGGTCTTAAAATCATGGTTTTGTAATTTATTAACATATTTTTTCTCTTAACTATTGTAATTAATTTTAATCACTTTTACAAGTTTTTTTGTTAAAAAAATAATTTCACCTTATTAGAAATTATAAATTATTTTGATATCAAATATTAATTCCATTTTTCCAAATTCTAAACACATAATTTGAAGAAATTAATTTAAAATTAATCTCGTTGACGGGACGACACTAAGGGTTTTTAAAGTAAAAACATCTAAATGTTAGCAATGTTTTTATAACAAATTTCAAAGTAAAATTGATTAAAATGACTTATATTGGATTAATTGATAAAAATATGGTCTAATTAAACTTATAATCTAAATTAAAATATATTTTAACCTTATAAATAAATTATATGAAAAGGTAGTTTTGAATTAAAATCCAGTATTTTCACTATTAATCCAAAAATGAATTTTCTCAAAAAAATCCAAAAAATTCACTTTAATATAATTTAGATATTCTAAATTATAAAATGAAGATTATATTATAAAACTAAATTTATAAATGTGTCTAAAATTAATTTTATTATTTTTCACATTAGCACATTAAAAGAAGTTCATTTGAGAAAATTGTATTTTTAAACATATAAGGACTTTACCAAAAATTAAATCATTCATTATCAATATGTTTTATTTATATAAAAACATTATAAAAACATTTTCAAAATATTTATTACTATTAATATTATTATGTTTAATGTATAGGTTATAATTATCTCGTTTTTAATAATTATAACAACAAAATGATGTTTCGTAGAAACTCAATGTTGAGTGTAATGTATAGCAAGTCGACATTTCATGTAACATATGCTAATTTGTTGTTGCGTGTAACACGCTCCATTCTAGTTACATGTGAAAGTAAAGTTTTACATAGTGAAAAACTATTTTCTTGTGTTAAATGAAAAATAAAAAAATATTAAATTAATTTGAAAAAAAATATTTCAAAAAATATCAGGTTATTATAGTTATCGTAGATAGATAAACCCCAAGTGGGTATATACAGTCATGGGTAGAGATAGTTGTGAGTGTCACTTAGAAAAAAATAGACATGGAACCCCATTTTGGAAGATATGATGATGATGATTGGTATAGGAATTTGGCAAGATCTTGTTCTTTTCTTGTGTGTAGTGGGTTATGGGATGAACCCTCAAGGAAGGAATGATAAGATTAGGCTAACATGAATATTAATATAAGTACATAGATGTGGTTACATGAATTGTGAGATGAGTACACAGATGTGAGCTACTACAACAGTGGAACATAGTGATTAGAGACGACTTGGGTTAAGTTCTCAGTATTTGGTTAGACCTTCCATGGATATGGAGCCCATAAGTTACTTGGGGGGACTTTATTTGATACATTCTCAGAGAAACCCTAACACTGGCTGAAGTAGGTATCATCAATTGGGGTCATGAACCTAATTATCAATGAAAGGTTTTTTTAATTTTTTTCAAATTAGATTTTATAATCTTCTGAGCATGTCACATGGACATACCACTACATATTGTTGTTAGTAAGGGACCATTTTGATCATTCTATACTAAGTTTTATACTCACACCCAACTCATTCCACCACTACACATCGGTAATCAATCATTTATTTCATTTCTATTATATTAATGGGTTTGGATGGGGCCTATGTTTGATTGAGTGAGGTGGAATGGATGAGTACATATATCTTGGGATGAGTTCGGATTGGGGATAATGTGGTTCTGGAGTATTTATTTTAATTTTATTCTGGTTTGTATATGTAACCACCAAGTGTGTGATGAGTTGTATTTTATGAAATTTATTTTTGGGATCTTGATGCATTTCATTTATTATGGGTATTTTTATGTTTATTCTCATCCAATTTTAGTTTATTTTTTATTTATGATTCTGGCTTATTCCTTCCATCCAATGGCCCGAAGACCTTACTTTTTTTTTGATTTTTGAGAATCCACCTTTCATGGGGTGAGGTGGAACCCTTACAAGGATCGTAGGCATAATAATTATATGGCTTGTAGTATTAGAGGAATTCATTGCCCGTAGGTTTCTAGCATTACATATAACTTAGACAGACTACTTGGAACTGCTCCTCCCCAGCATATTCATCATGAAATCAGCTCTCCAACTTCACATGGTTATTCGGCTAGGCTATCCCATGCATGCACAGGCTCGTCCAGATGGCAGGTTCCATACCCTCTCATTCTTGTAATCCATGTAGCTTCTGTTGTGGTGAAAGTTCCTTACTCATCCTTCTTATAGAGCTTGTTCCTTGTAGGTTGTCTGGTTCGCATCTGCACTTGAGGTGGCTTGAAGGCCTTGAGGTGGCCCGAAGGCCTTACTGGCCAAAAGGCTTGGGTGGCCCAAAGGCCTTAAAGGACTTGGGGACCAAATAGGTGGACCGAAGGCCCAAACGGGGAAAAATTCCCAACTGCTACAGTGCCAAACACTTCCCGCTACAGTACCTGCTACAGTATTACTATAGCGCCCAGAAATTGTGCCTCTACCTGGATTTGATCCCAGGTCTCTTGGATGCACTTAAGAGTCCTCACCAACTGGGTTGAGGCTCATGTTCCTGTCTTATTTATTCTGTTATTGTGAACACTGATATATGGGATATAGTCTCCCCATAATACCATCTTATCCCCCAATTGCTAGTCGTCAGTGTCAAGCATATGAGGAGGCATGCCTAAGTAATTGTGGTGATGGTCATTCCAACACCAGTCATCAATCTATGGTTAAGGGAAATGGTACTAATCTACAAATTTATCTAAACTATAATATGATACTAACTATAACACCCCCAAACCTGTACTCCCAGATCTAGTGACAAAAATATAATCTTTAAATTTATGACTTCGATACCAATAAACCTGACCCAATTTTATCTATAAAAATAAAATAAAATATCAAAATAGAATATTGTATAACTTACACATACAAGGACATTTTATTTTTAGAGTTTTAGATAATTTGGAAAAACTATTACATATCAATTGCCATGTATTTATGTGAGAATGTTCCCTATTATACCCAAATTTTTGTAATCCACGTTAAGACTTCATAATCACTCACATGAAATCCTTAAAGACATATATTACATAACATTTAACTTTAAATATAGGTAAAATAAATATAGAAGGGTAATATCAAATCCTATTAAGGGTAAATATAGTCATTAATAATTGAATATCTTTATTGAGAACAAGATAAGAATATTGGCATGAGAACATATTCAAAGTGCATGAGCATTACATAAGATAATTAAAACCCACCAAAATCTATATCATTAAACATGTGACATGAAATAAATATTTAACAAAGTAAATATTCATTAGAATCAACAATCATGAGGCATTTTATGTCAATTTTAATCAATAGAATAATTGAAATCACATAGAAATCATAGATAAAAGGTGTTGGTAACTTTGAACATTTTATATTCATTTTAGAATCACCTAATTGGGAAATTACCATATCTTTTAGGAGTAAACTATAAGTGGTAAACTACATCATATCTTAAGAATAACTTAAAATAAGTTAACTCCATAGATTTACCAAATGCATTGATGGGATATAACAGACCTACCCAACCTTGGTCTATAAGGGAACCACCCTTAAATCATGTATAAAAATGTATGAGTACCATAGGTTGAAAAAATATAAGATTTCACTTTTTGACATAACACCCTTGAAAATAACTATCATACATTTTTATCTTGATTAAACTGTTAAAAAGAAATGGGTTCCAATAAAATCTCTATAAAAAAATCATAAACCATCCGAAAAAAGAAGAAGGATGGTATCACTTGAAAATATCTCCATTGGAGTATAGGAATACAATAATGGATTTTTACCTAAATGAAAAGTAATTTTAAAAGAACCTTAAAGACATTTCTTAAAAAATGGGGAAAGGTCCCTTTTATTTTGATAAAATTTTAACTAAAAATTACCATAATATTGAGGAAAAATATTTATTTTAAAATAAAAATGGTATATTATAAAGGAAACATCAAATAAAATAATAGTTTTTGTGGAGGTAAATTACATTAATTTAGTAAATGTAAAAATAAATATCCCTTTCAAAATTCCAATAAAAACTAAACATACCTTGTTTGGAAAAAAAATATAAATATTCTTATTAAAACATTACAAAGAAAATAAAAAATATTTAAAAGTGATGTTAAAAATAATTTATTCAAATAAAACAAAATTTACAAAAAATATTTTAAAGACCATTGATATGGAATAGAAATTACTTCTCACTAAAAATAGAAATAAGTTCAATTATTCCATAAAAAATTGTTCTTTTATTATTAATTACAAAAGAGAGTAAAGTAAAAGGAAATCATTTAAAACTAAAAAATAAACATAGGTGAAGAATAGATTTATGGTTCATGAAATTAAGATTATACATTTTCCTATATGGTAACCTTGAATATAAACAATTCTAAAAATAAATGAGATTACAATGTAAAGAATTTACTTCTTTGGAAACAATCAAATAAAAATTCATTTGAATAAATATTATGATATATATTGATAAATAACATGAAGTACATGAATTAATATATCATAATTAATTCATATTTTAGTAATTAAACCAAAAAAATAAATCAGGATGGATGACAAGAAATATATCTCAAGAAAATGAGATTGAGATAAAGAAAACCCTTGCAACGATCATGATAATTTAAGTCATAATTAATCCATTAAGTGATTATGTGAACATATATAAATTAACATAAAATAATTATAAATATATCATAAAATAATTTATAGATCAATTCAAACATAATCTAGGAATAAAAATGTCAATAAATAAGTATTATATCACAATGAAAGGAATTTGAGTTAAGAAACCCCTTTCCTCGAGTCCAAATTTACCATTTATGTACTTTAAATAATGTATAATAAATTTATATTTTTTTATAAAATTTTATATGTTTTTTACATATTATTAAACCATTTATATCATTTATTTAAATTACACATTTAATTACATAATATGTTAACTCCACATTAGTTGTTTTGAGGACATTTAGGTTATAATTTCCAAATGACTTTGGTAGGTCGGCAGTGGTCAAAGGGTTCATTATTTATTCATCTAAAAAATAATAATAGTTAAAAAAAATAATTTTAAAAAATAAAAATAATATTTTTATTCATTCATGAAAAACCTTCATGAAAATAAAAATACATCAGCTAGCAAGGCGATAGTCTTCTCATACACATGTGTGATGTTTTTATTTTTTATTAGATGATAAATAAAGAAATGAAATTAATTACACTTCCATAATCAATATGATGTTATAAAAATCAAATAACTTCATTAAATCCATCATTATGACCATCCATGAGATGCGTTCTTTCAAAAAATGAACCACATTGCTACGTGGAGACGATAGTTCGTCCGTTTACACGTGAAATAATTCAATTTTAACAACTGGAATAATATAAAGATATTTGATAAAGTATATTTAAATGATAATAATTATGTCATTATTATAATATATATTCCTAAAATCTATCAAAATTACCTACCATTAATGGCGGTGATGATAAAAAAATACATCGGTTTGTGAGGCGATAATCCACACGTATGCATTATCGATGGTTTTGTTTCTCATATGATGGAAAAGGACATGAGTAAGGTAATAAAAATAATATAATAAAATATTTTAAATTTTAGATACATATATTTTTATACTTTAATTTCTTGGATAGAATTTAAGGGTGTATAAGAAGAAGTAAAATGGAAATGCTCAGTTAAGACGATTATCTCCTCTATGAAGAGCTTCTTTTGGATATCTCCTTAAGGACCCTAGGTATAGTCTTTTAAGAATTACCTTACCCATAGAGTGTATATATAAAAGTTAATATGTTTTTTGGGTAGGTTTTGGTCAAGATAAGTGGCTTAATATATATGAGTAAGAGTAGAGGAGTCGTGTTTTTATATAAGAGAGGAGAGGGGCACCCTTGGAATTACATAAAGTATTAAATTAATATAAATCAATTTTCATTTTCATGTAGAAAAATTTATATATTTAAAATATATAGTGGTCATAAGTTGATATACCCTCATAAAATCAAATTTATACAAGTTTAGGTGATTTTTTAACCCTTATCTCTTTGTTTTAACCACTTGTTAATCCTTTTATTGATTGCTACGATAATAATGATTTTATTGGAATTAAAATGTTAATGTAAAAAAAGTGACCCATAATTGGATAGTGGATTATAGTATCACAAATATCCCATTCAATATCTCAAATATATAATTTTTATAAATTTTAAAACATTTATTAAAATATTATTCAAGAAAATATACTGTTGGAGTATTATTTGAGATTATTCACGTAATTGAATTTAAAAATATCAGGAAAATAATTTAGTATGATTATATAATTTTAAAAAATCACTAATGCATTACAATTATCTAAAAATTTCTCTAAATACCATAAATTACCAAAAAAATATTTCTTTTTGAGTTTTCGAATTCATTTATTTGATTTTTCTACTATTTGAACAAGCACTGTATCAATATGGCATAAGTAATTAAGGTAATTAATTTATCACTAAAAACTAAAAATTAATTAACTATATAAAAAAATATTCATATAATAAATATAATTTTATAATCATTCTAAACTTCTTTTATCCATGTCACAAAATATTATAGATAATAAATGTACAAAAGTGACACTTTGGAATTTTTCTATTAAATAAAATAATATAAAGGAAATTATCAAAGAAAAATAGTAGAAAATATAAATATTGTTTAATATATTAATGGTATGGTCAAATAAAACTGATAAAATTGATGATTTTGATGCCTTATTTCATAGTTTTAACTATGTTTACCAGTTTAATTCTTACTATGGTAACAACATTTTTAATAATGATACTATTCATTATAACCAAAATTAAAGATGAATTGTTAACCAAATTTGGAAATACATATTCTAAATATTGAATTAATTTTTATCAAATTCAATATCTAAATGTTTCAGAAATTACTTTTAATATAAAACCATAAAATGTGATGAAAAACAATTTTTTAGAAAAATGTGTTTTTTAGTATAAAAAATGTTTTTATAGAAAAATTAAGCAGAATGTTGATTAAAATGAAATTAATTGGAATATTTTTAAAAAATAATAACTAAATACATTTTAAAATAAATTAAAAATTCAATGGTACTTTGTAAATACTTGAATAGAAATGACAATTTTCTATAAAATCAGTATTTTTTCACTATTCATTGAAACATTATCATTTTCAAAAAAATCTGAAAATTTTTGTGTAAGATGATTTTCATATTATAATTTATAAAATTATATAAATTTAATAAAATAAAATATTTAAAAGTGATATAAATTAATTATAATAATTTCTCATAAAAAAGAAATAAAAACCATTTTTGAAAAAAAAATATTTTTAAGCATAAAATGACTTCATTAAAAATTGAGTTATTATTTATTATGAATTAATCAATAATTGTTTTTTATTTGGAACATTATAAATATGTTAAATAATTTTATTACTCCAAATTATACACTCTAATTCAATAACTAGGTTATAACGATCATATTTAAAATATTATTGTTTCGTGGTTCGTTTAATCATGATGTTGTGTATAATATTACCTATCAAATATAGTATTATTTTAAAATCTCATGATATTACACCCAATATTTACCTAAAAAACAAATTTTAAATGTTTTAATGTAACCACACCTACACATGGTCTAGGCTTATCAGGTTCGGGTAAAAAAACCTAACCTATTTATGATTTAGTCATGACCAGACCAACCCGGACTTCACCCATTTATTAACGAGGCCTTGAAAAAATATCATTAAATACTTAGTACTTGTAAAATTTACATATATATTTAATATATTATAAAATTAAGTAAATTATATATATAATAATCTAAAATATATATAAAAGTAAATACATTTGGTATATGATAATAATATAAATGTTAGTATATTAACATTATTTTTATATATATAACAATAATTATTAAACATAAAAGTTTTTTATATATAATAAAAAAGTGTTATTATAAAAATTATTTATATATATATTTTATTAAAATTATTTATATAAAATAATATTTAATAAATATAAGCGTTGATACTGTTTATGAAATATAACTAGACTATATCATAATTAGGTAAGGTGATTTTCTTTTTGGGTCCCTAATTAACGCCCAACACTAACACTATTATTAATATAAATATTAAATTTAGTCCAGCTTAATAATCAACCGCAAAAAATATGGCCATAATAGGCCTTTTTATTAGTTTGAGATTATCTGGATGGGAAGATCCCCTATCCCATGTACAAGTATACATGCCACTATCTTGCATCATCAAATTCCACCATCATGCATCACCAATAGTTATGATTCCATATTAATTGAATCATGCCACTATGTGTCATATCACATTGATCATAGAATCATGTGCCTAATCTAATATATATCCCTGACATTATATATTTCAATTACATCTATAATAAAGAAATTATTATGCTTCCTGTTGATACATACCCCAAGAAAACTGTCATACATAGAAAAATGAATAATCAAAATTCTAATGTGTATCATTACTATCACAAAAAGCATATAAAAATTCTTCCCAACTAAAAAAAAATCCACATTCCAAGTCTAATGTTACTCTATTAGGAAACCATTTCATATCATTAGCTATATAAAGAAGAAAAAAAATAAAAATTCCCTGTTTTTATATTGACACACCTAGCTCACCAAATTCATGAGCTATATATTATCCCCTCTAGGATCTCCCATATATTCTATGAACTATACCCCATGTGGGGTATATCCCCTAATGAAATAATTATTCTTTATTCTCAAATATTTCAAGGAAACTCATGCACTCTCTCTTATATACCTGATCTCTCATCGATATCAGGTATCACCATAACCAAACTACTCACTCTAGGTTTATCATCATCACATCCATATTCATGTAAATGTTATCATTATCTAATAATATATATCCATAATTTCTTCAAAAAACATTATCTGTTATGCGTAACACCACCAGTAGATTATTTGGGAAAAAAGAATACATTTTTATTGAATCTTTTAAATAACTGATCCTCCCTTATTTCATTAAAAATTTTATTACAATCACATATAGGTATACACATGTCATATGAACCTACATACCTTTTATGAAGTAGGTAAACAAACATTTTTCCACCCTAGGAGAAGAGAAAAATGATAAATCCTAAACACAAACATCAAAATTATCAAAAATATTTAAACTAAAATAAGAAAAAGAAAGAAAAACAATAGAAACTCCCAAGAAGCTTTTATATTTACCTTATATGTGTTAACAAAGAATGTATATGATTTTTGAATCCATGTTCGAACAAGACATATCTCCATCAACCATATACCAAATGACAAGGCAATTGAAATCAATGCTTTAATATCACTTTATAATTCCCCATCTTAGAAAAACACCGGAGGCCCAAACTAGTGATCCATGAGAACTCATGTATACCTCCTCACATGCTATAGGATACCGGCTAGATTTGATTGACAAATAAAATCACATAAAGTGACTATATCTTGGTATCATTGCATAAACTAAAAAATGAATAATAGAATATCCATAACTGGATAAACATTTAAGTGGAGCTATAAAAATCACAATTATATGACAAATATAAATAAAATCATAAACTATGTAATAAATAATGTAACCAAGTCAATGAAATAAAAACATAAATCAATGAAAAAATACCCAAACGGTGTGTTTAGATATATTAAAACGTACAAAATGAAATAAAATAGAGACCAATATACTTCCCCATTCCTCTCATTAGACAAATATCTATAACCCTATATAGATCTATTATCTTTCTCATCTATACTAGGTTTTGTACCTTAACCTATATGTCAACCATATTGTTTGAATTTCTACCAGTTCACATATCGAGGGTGTTTGTATTACATTTAGGAATCCCCAACAAATAATTCCAATAAAAATAACAAGATATATCTATATAAATAAAATTAACGAAATATAATATGGAAACAAATAAATATATACAAATGTCACACCATTGGGTACTTCGAATTACCCCTAAAAATTAGCATACACGTTATTTAGCTAGTATTAGAATGGGAGAGTCACTCTAATAGTCTGATGAGAATAAGAGGTTTAATGAGTAATCACAACTAAATATAATAAAATGATTCAATGAAGTATCACAATTAATAAATTATTATGTTTAAATTTGTCATCACCAGGCATGGAATAAAGTTAGTTAATGAATCATATATATAGTCAACTAAACAGATAAATGAATTATCCTCATAAACATCCTGGGTGAATGCGTTATAACCATATATATCTTGGGTGAATGGGTTATCACTATACATATCATGGGAGAATGAGATATCACTATACATAACCTAGGGGAATGAGTTATCACCACAAATAATATCAGTATGGGTGAACGATCCTCACTCATAAACTAATCAATGATGAATGGCAAAACATCGTAATAAATAAAATGGTTGAGTGGTATATCTCCATAGATATCTTGGGTGAATGGGTTATCACCACTAATCATACAAGTATCAATGAATGGGTCCTCATCACTCTTAAAAAAATCAGATGTGAATAGGTCATCATCATATTCCAAAAAAGGGGTGAATGAGTTATCACCATACATATCATGGGTGAATGGGTTACCATCACTAATAAAATGATTATAGACGAATGGGATATCACCACTCTTAAACCAATAAACATTTAATTTTTTATCACTATTATCCACAATAAGGATGAATATGTTATCACCATACATATCTTCTCTAAACATGTTATCACTACACATATCCTTGGTGAAATGGATATCATAATTTACATAACATTTATTGAGTAATATATCCCCATATACATCGATGTGGGTGTATGATTTATCACTTATTCCCAGGTTTAATATCTTCCTATAGATGGTTGTGATGTCACATCTACATCATCTATAAGTCACTTGAATTTCATAACTAGACACATCATTCCTTCTTCAAGTTGATTGATACCAATCATAAAAAATAAATTAATGATAGGGTAATAAATATAATAATAAGAAACAACTTGAAAAGTTATCCATTAGTCATAACCCATTTCTCATTAGGCATAATGTGTCTTAAGATCCTAATATCTAGGACCTCAATTATCCTCAATGGTAACATCAAATGTTCCATGTGTATTGATACACTCATCAAGTGCCACACCCCTTGAATTTAAAGGTGAATATAGTTTAAATTTTATTTAATTTTATGAATATCTATGAATTTTGGTTGTTCGAGGTGTTAGTGGTAGATCGTGATTGATATTTAGAGTCAATAATTATTTAGATCTATAATTATATAGTAGGTGGGTCAAACGGTATGTGATGGATAACATGAAGTGGTAAGAAAAAATATGGAGGAAGTCAACCATGACATAAGGTCTCAGTAACCATATGTATGGTTTTACCCTTACATATGGTCATGGTGTGGCATAAGGTTCCATTAAATGATGATCTCGAGTGTGGAAGGCTAATAGTTTGGTGGTGGGGAGTCTGCCATGAGGCCTCTATTGTGTGGTTCATCATGGTGTGATAACCCTGATCACACTGTAATGACATTTGGATAACTGGTCAATCCCTATCCCATGTGGATGTCATGATATTACCCATAGGATCCATGTTAGGATGAAAAACTCACATAAAGGTATTACAATGTGATCTTTATAGTCACACTTTTTCCAATCTATTGGGTGTTTTTTTAAAAGGGGTAGATATGAAATTTTATATTGGAACACTATATCCCCTTTTCTTAACTCCTCTATTACTCACTCAAATGGGGGTCAATTTTGAGGCTCATTTGGAACCCATTGTTGACGATTCTTCTATTTTTATATGTTCAATGAATTATTGGTTTTATTTATCATTTTGACTACGTTTAACTCTATATGATCCTATTATCCTTATTTCTCTCAATGATATCTCTATTTTGGTGTAAAAATGATAATTTTCAGTGTTTGGGGTTGGTTTTTAGGTTTTAGTGGATTGGCAATAAATTTTAGAGCATGGTTTGGTGAGTATCCTTCATCAAGTTTGAGGTAGGAAGTAGTTACCACATTCTGTATTTAATATGAATTTATATATCTTAGTATGTATACATGTACTTGTTTTATCCCTAGAAATTTCTACATTTAGTATCAATGTGATCATGTAGGTCTATATTAATGTGGTTAACCCCTTAGAGGGAAATTTAATTTTAAATGGATTTGAAATGGTGGAACCATAACTCATTATATGGGTAAAGTTAAGGCAGTCTACCTGTATGATTTTTGATGAGAATGAGATGTTAGGTCTTGGATAATATCAAGTCAACCTAGAAAGGTTGTATTAGTTCATGGTTGACATGAGTACCAAGATGGGTTAGAAAGGGATGTTCCATAGGGTTATCCCATTAGTGATTTTTTATATAGTTACCCGACAGGATAGTGGTAATTATTATGCAGCCAAATTATTATTCATGCTACATTACTTAAGATTATTTGAGGCTAATGATTGAGAAACAATATATATTAAAGGGATGAGGGGTCTTTATATGAACTTGAGTGATATTTCAATGGGACCTTTCCCTAAGGGGATGGCTCCAAACATGTTGTAGGTCGGATCCTGATGCATTCCTCAAATAACTTATTTGAGATGAGATATAAAATATGTAACCATAGGAACTTTTCCCAAGGGGGTGGTTTCGTTGTGAGATAGTTTGGATATTAATATTTTATCCTCATAACACTCAATGATTATCTGATAATATGGGACATAGCCATGGGACTTTGAATTAAGGGGATAGTTTAACTTATGTGTGAGGCTGGTTTTGTGATGCCATCCTTATATCATACTTTGGTTATTTGGTATGGGACATGTTTGTGCAAGGGTAATGTTGTTAGATAAATTATAAATTTAGGTGACTGTTCCTTTTACCATGGAGCTTTAGAATGCATGGTTAGGGTTCATAGAATCTATATTACCACATGATAACCTGGCATGGTTTAATATTTTTCTTATTTATTTTCTATCAATGTATAGACATTGATATATATATATATAATACAATTATGTTAAGAAAATGTTGGTGGTGTTATATAAGGATTATTAATCATACCCTTCAAAGGTACCCTAGAGCATGTGTATATATTTTTTAGGGACCTATCCAAGGGAATAGGCCCTATGATAGGTAGTTGGTCATGCACATTTGGATAGAGATTGAGGTTATGCATGTACATACTCCCTGATCTTATAATGTTGTTCCAATTTTATTATTTTATTACTTTTTTATTGCATATTATTTATCCATTATATGTAGGGATATTTTGAATGGGTAGTATGATTGGTTTTGTATCATTTTAATATTTCATTTTATTTTCATATCTGTTGGGCTCCACTATGTTTATTTCTATTGGATATTTATTTATTGTTGCTTCTTCTATGTTTGTTATGGATTATTACCTAATATTGAGGGAATAATATACCTAATACATGATCTAGGACCTTGGAAATATATTATATCCTATTTTATGGGGAGGGACACATCAGCGATCCAAACTAGGGTATCATAAAATGTAATCAACACCCATTTTTAGTATTATTTAATTGGGACTAAGTATATAATGGTTGAAATTAGAGTGAAAATCTATCTTTGTTCCTAGTCAGCTCTTTTATCATGGAAGTTAAATTTTATTGGACAATTTTATTTCTTTCATTGTTTGGTTTTTTATGTTTTTATGTTTTCCTACAATAGTCATTTTACTACTATACTTTATGGGATTTTCTCTTTCCCTGGGTGGTGAGAGTGTGTGAGTTCATGCATCATGGACATGAACATATGTCTAAATAACATTATATTTCTTCCATATGGTTTATATAGGTTTAGATTAATTAAATTACAACAGAAATATATTTTAGTATTTCATGAATAAATTATTGGGGACGTCTAAAAATATATCCTGATCATGTGATAATTCTATTTTAATATTATTATGACTAATATAAAGGTACATATGGTGTGGGCTTAGGACTTGGTTGAGTAGTAGGTTCTTATTCCTAGTGGCTATTTTTAGACCATTAGTTCATATTTCAAAGGGTTTTTGTTTGTTCATCCATGTTAATTTCTTAAATTTTGTCAATATATAAGCTATTAAAGGAATTTCTAAGTCCTTGTTTTAGTATTTTAAGAATTACACCTTGATGACATATTGTGGTGTCACCTAGGGACTATATGAAGTATGTTTAAAATATAGGGAATACTATAATTATACATATAAATATTTTTAAGGTTAATTATGAGACTTCTTTTAAGTTTATACCATCATTTCATGTAGTATATCCACTTCAATCAGGGGTATTTCATTTTATACTAATGGGAGGTGGAGGTGCTTATCGAGGTGCACCTAATATAACAACCCAAAATTTAAATAAATTGATACTAATTCAATGTTTAAGAATATTCATTACAAAATATAAAAAATCCTCAATAGGACCATATAGGTATAGAGTCTTTAGAAACTAGGAAACATAAATAATTGGTTTATAACACATCTTCATTGTCTCCTAATTATTTCTTCAAAACTAGACCCATTTTTGACATATCTTATTTAATACCATTCTTCACGACCAGAGGAAAAGGAAAATATGAATGGGTGAGATCAGATGTTCAGTAAGGGTAAAAAAGGAATATATCAATCATATCATAATCATAAGACATATGAACATAACATTCAAAAATCATATCCCTCGTATAAAACATCGTGATATCATTCCATGGGATAAATCATAAAAGTTCATAAAAATCAATGAATGTAATCCTTAAATTCATAACATAAGACAATAATTTTTTTGGCGTACATATAATAATATAAAATCATTTCCTATTATTCAAGGTATATTTCCAAGACCATCATAGGATACAAAGTCTATTACTAAACCAAGTTCACTCCTCATTACAACCCTATATTACTGAACCAATATCATTTTTCATTCAATCCATGTATGTATAATGAAATATAAATCTTTACCCAATGTATTTTAGGGAGATATAGGTCCCACCCATCTCATAATTAAATCATTCTTACATATTCCACAATAACATAAATCATTCATCATAACCTAAGGAATAAAACGGGGTTCTTTAAACATCATTCCACCACAACATAATCCATGTAAAACAAATTAATTTAATAAATATATTTCCATAATAAACACAATTAGATAATTGGAACAATAAAGATATTATAATTGAAACATAACCCTATTAAATAATTCCATTGTAGATGGAAAATAATTTTGATATAACACTTGAAATTAATTCTTGAGGAAAATATCCTTCCTTCTTCAAAAACATTTTCTTTTCTCAAAATGCATGAAAATTTAAAAGAAAAAAAAATTATTTGAAAATATAATTTAAATAATGTATAGTAATCTTCATGTAAATAATGTGTTATGAAAACATAAAAATCCATTAATTCCTTATAAGTTAAAAAACATTTCCCTTGTTCTTTTCTGGAAAAGTCAAAAAGTACCTCTTAATGAATAACGACAAAAGATTCATTTCATACCTTTTAATAAAAATTCACCAATGGGTAAAATTGACTTTAAATAATTATATAATAATATTGAAAATATTAAATATTTATATAACATGGACATGAATGATAAATATATCCAAATAAATACTTATATATAAATAATCTCATATAATAATGAGATTGAAAAATTATCCCTTACCTTTTAGGTATGATTTACTTTATGTGTATCCAAAACACCAGTATAATAATATCAATAATGTTGTTGATTTTTTCTAGAGTAATATTGATTTTTATGATATCATATATGATCATATTATTAACCATTTTTTTGTAACAATTCATTATTACTCGTTATTCGGATATTAACTGCTTTATATTCTTATGCATGTTTTGTCAAATAAGTTATGGTTCTCATTCTTGGGTCATAGATAAATCATTAAAAATTATATTAACATGATATATACAATATTTATTCATTATATATATTTATATAAACATTATTTAATGAAGACCATGTAGAATGAATCGCATCACATCGTGGAGACGGTAGGTCGTATTTATGCACGAGTGAAGATATCAATCCCATAATTGTTGAATGGTATTTAACTGGATGGATTATAATATTTAAGAATAAATATAATTCTATAATAATAATATTTATTTCTTATTTTAATCATTATAACCATCCAAATATGGTGGGGGTGGAAAAAATATTACACTACATCATGGAGATGTTAAGTCGTACGCACACACGTGCGATGATTTCATTTTTCGTAGGATGGATAGAATGTGGAATATGTCTGTTTCATAATTATAATGACATATAAATTTATAATTGATACTGGAGATATTAATTTATAATTAAATAACTCATGAAGAGGAAGTATAAGAAGATGGATGTTTGAAAGAATCGTTATATGAGATTACCTCTTCTTCGACATGATTCCTCTAAATCTCCTCTTAGAGCACTAAAGTTACTATTTGAAGAAGACCAGAACATCTAAAATGTAACTATGGATGTTGATAATGGAAAAGGGTAGGGTATGTATGAGCTTTAATGCTGAAACTTAAATTAATTGGTGAGGGAGGAGGTTCCCTTTTATAATTGAGGTGTGGGGCACTTTTTGAAACTCCATAAATAATAATTTATAATAAAAACAAAACCTAACCAAAATCCCCAAAATGTCCCAATTTCTAAGATTAGATGAAATATGGTTGTAATTTCATCATAACATAAATTTTTTACAAGTTTTCTATCAATTTAATCCTTAATATTTTAATTAAAATTTAGTTATTCAATTCAATTTTTAACTATAGTAACAAATATTTAAATATTAAAAGGGTTTAATATTAACATATTTTTTGTCAATTAGACCATAAATAAATGACTTAGAACATTATATAATATATAATAATTATTATATATTTTTCTAAAAATAAATGATTTTTAAATAATTTAATAAAACACTATATTGATAAATTATCAGTAGTGTGAATTTTGACACTATTCAATTCATTGATTTCTAAAAATATTAAGATAACAATTTAACTTAAAAAAACTATTATATTATATTAATAAGATGTAAAGGTCATATATAAAAGTCATTAGACTTATTAATTATCCCAAATTATATTTATTTTAATATTTTTAATAACATTTATTTGTTATCTCTATGAATAAAATAATTACTATATCAATTTTTTCCAGTTATTTAAAATACTTATTTTTTGAATAAAATTAAAAATAAAATATTATTATGAAGATAAATCCATTATATTAAATTATAATATTTTTAGTTGAATTTATATTTTGTAAAATAAAACATTTAAAATGTTATACTTATTAGATTATGAAGGTGACAACATTAACATCACTTAAAATAAAATAATATAAGTGTCACAATATCTTCTATAAGGATCCAAATGGTCACTAACTCAACACTTGGATGGTAATGGTCAATATTTACTTGATAAAAAATATTTTTTCAAGTTTTTGGGTCTTTATATGGTTATTAATGTTTTAATAAAAATTGTTTTATTGATTTCTCATCAATTAATTAGTTTTTACATCGTCAATGTACAAGTCTTTAAGGTAATTATTTATTTACTAAAAATTAAAAATAAATTATCATGATAAATAAATACATTTTATATTTCAAATTATTATTTATAATCTTATTTATCCTCTATATAAATTTATTTTAAAAAGTATATAGTTATTAAAATTTTAGTGAGACATATTTAACTATTTTGTAAATAAAAAACAATTGGAAGTCCTAATATAATCCAAGTGGTATCCAATGGACACCATTTTAACCCAAGGACAGTTTAGTTCAAAGCACACACATCCAATGATATTAATACAAGTGTTATGGTAAATTTATAATAGTATTATAACCCTTAATTACCTGATTAATAAATTTAATGTATTAATAAATATTACCAAAGTTACTATTCATAATGCCAAAAAATAAAATAAAGATATTTAAATAATTTTGACCTACTGATTCCAACTATTGAATCAATTTTTCAAAATTCAAAACATAGAGGTTTTAGTAATTAATTTGAAATTAATCATGTTGTCAGAAAGAGACAATATGTTTTAAAAGTTAAAACATTGCAAAATATTGAAATGTTCTTACATCTTAATTTAATGTAATATTAATGCGAATGACATAAATTATAATATATGATAAAAATATATTATATTTATAATTTTAAACCAGTAAATATTATAATTTATCCATATAAATTATTTCAACGAAAAAAGTTGTTTTTAATTAAAATTTAGTGTATTTTTACTATTCATCAATGTCTGAAAGTTATCAAAAAAATATTAAAATTTCATAAAAAGTAAATTTTTATAACCCGATTCCAAATAAAATGGTAATTTTGTCATATAAAAATTATTAATGTTTCAAAATATTAATTTAAAAGGGATTTTCCATTAAAAGGGGTAAAATTATCCTTTTGAAAAATAAAGGTTTTTATACATTAAAGAGGGTTTATTCAAACCCTATGAAAAAAAAGTATTGGATTAATGTAAAAAATATTTTATTAATTATATAACATATATATTTCATTAATTTCATTTAATAATAGTAATTTAAACAATTTATTAATACAAAGATTTAAATATCTTATTGATTTATATTTTTTTATAAATAATTGGTAGTGAATGACTTCACTATAAATTTTCATAAGTTAGTTATATTTATTACCAATAATCTAATAAAAAGGTTAAAATGGTCATTTTATACTAAGGGTGTCTCATGGTTAGATTAAACTCAGGATTGTGTGCATTGAAAGAAATTGAATAATTAAAATTATTTAAGGAAAATGTTTCATAAAACATATGGGTGTTACACCAACCATTGTAGCCTATTCCTGATATTTTTAATTAAAACATCATTTTCATTTATAGGTTAAGGGTAGTGTGTTAGGTTTTTAGTATTAAATTGATTTCCTCATGGAGAACATTAAGCTGGTGGAGACATCGAATGACATATGGGAGAAGTTGAGAGCCTATATACTTTATGGACCCACTAGGAGGATGTGGGGAGTCATAGTATATGTGATTAGGCATGAGTGCCTATTATAGGAGGCCTACAAAGACTTATTATTTATGAAATTATTAATCAAGACACTGAATCTAGACAGAATGTAGAATTTCATATAACTTAATTAGAGGATGACACCTATGGTAGGGTATGCAACTCACTTTGTGGAGATGAAATGTTTTTATCTTTTTCTAAGAGAGAACGAATCCCACAAGGCCAATAAATTGGAGATTGGTCTTTTTATAGAGGTGAAGTTCCAGTTTGGTATTCTTAATATAAAATCTTAATTGTTTGTGGTTCAAAAGGTTCTCAGTATTAAGAAGAGAACAACATTGGATGACAGGAACAACTTGGTTTCTTTTTCTTTATTCATGGGTCAGGTGGTGGGATTTCTAGTGAAGTTGTTGATTCCTCTTCCAGTGGTAGGAAGTGAAGGTATGATGATATTCTCTAGTGTAATGAAATAGAGACTCGGTAGGGGATACATTTTCACTTTATGTTTCAAAAGGGGCTTCCATCATGTGATTTAAGTGTGGGTAGTCAGGCCACTAAAATAGTTCATCTACTAGTCAATAAAGGGAGTTCCATGGCTGTTGTAGGATGTGAATTTTTCAGTGGTTTTTTATGAGGATATCTCAATATTTTATATGAAAACGTTTAAGACTAAAATATGATTAAATGGATTAGTTAGGGGGACGTCACATTTATATCAGGGACTCATGTGGGAGGTTAGTATCTAGAGAGGGATGTGGGTATTAGTGAAAGAAATATCCACAAATGGATAAGTGGTCAATTCCTTAGGTGGGCTAGGGATTGAGATGTTAGGTATATTGATATGATATAGGAAAATATGTGCCTTGGACTAGGTTTCATTAGATGGATATGAAGTTCAATATACTATTAGAGGTATATTTTTTATTACTTTGATGATTTAAGTTTTTTTATTTAATATAAGGTTTTATAAATATTTTATTTCTTCATAAGTTGAATTTGATTTGGGTTTGGGTGTGGAGTTCTACACTCGGATTTTATCCCTTGATATACCTCTTGTAAAGATCTGGGATCATGTTCATAGTTTCCCAACATTCTTCTAAGTAGTTTAGGGATATAATAATCTTTCTTATTTCATTGTTATAGATTTGAGGATTTATGATGTCATCTTCAGTATGTACTAGATGATGTGATTTTTGTTCCACATTGATTTCTACTGGATTCATGTGTATTTTAACTCTCTTAGGTAGTAATAGTATGCTCTTATAGGGGAGTTGGATATGATGATAGGTAGTGAAGGACCTTCCTTCTGTAAACTAAGATTCATTATAACACATATAGAAGGTATTGTTATTTTTCTAGATTATATGATGGTTCTAATTCTTTTTCCTCCATTAGTGGACAATTCCCATAATTTTTTCTAGATAAATCTTTTAGACACCCGCTTTAAATGGAAATATATTTTTTGATTAATCTAGTGTAGGTGTTGATCCCATATCAATTATTCCTTAGAAACTAGCTCAGCTAATAGAGATGAAGGTGCAACTTAAGGACCTTGAAGAAAAGGGTGTTATTCATTTTATTACCTAACCTTGGAGTTCTTTGGTTTTATTCACTATGATCATGGATGATAGACTTATATTGTGTGGGGATTACCAAAAAACAAATCAATTTTTAATAAATATAATGTATCCATTTCCAAGGATAAATATCTTATTTGATCAGTTAATTTGATCTAAATGGATCACAAAGATTTACATATGATCTAGCTATCATAATTTGTGATTAATGGTGTAATATGTAATTAAAATTTCATTTAGGATTAGTTATGGGATTTATGAGTACCTTGGGATTCCATTCAGATAAATCAATGCATCAATAGTGATCATGGATCTCATGAACCTAATTTTATATGACTACCTAGACTCCTTAATCATGTTTTTTTTAGATGATATATTGGTATATCCATGTTCCTAGTATTTTATTGAAAGGAAACTTGAGGTTTTTTGGATTATTCTTTGATAAAATCAAATTTATAAAAATTACTTGAAGTGTCATTTTTAGATTCAAGAGGTATGTTTACTTGGTAATATGATATCAAATGTATGGATCTTAGTTTACCAAAATAAATTATAGGTAGTGATTCTTGTGAATGAACCAATAATGTGGTTTAGATATAGAGTTTTCTTAGATTGTCTTGATATTATATACAATTCATTCAGGACCTCTCCCACTTGGAAACACCCATGATAGGGTATACCAAGAAGGGAGTAAAGGTCAAGTGTACTAGTTGGCGTGAGAAGGACTTTGAAGAGTTAAATATTAGATTGATGTGTAATTAAACTCTTATTCTTGTAGATCAATGATTTTTCTTATAGTTTCTGTTGAAACACCTTAAGGGTCGAAGTATGAGGTATTTTGATGCATAGGAAACCAATGGTCACTTATTAATCTCTTCATTTATGACCTATAAGTAGAACTACCCTACACATTTTTGGGAGCTAACCAATATTTCTCATGCCTTAATATATTAGAGTAATTATCTCATTGGGGAGATATTTTTCATTTACATAGACCACAAGAGCTTGTAATATTTATTCTATTAAAATTATTTTAACCATTTATAGTGGTTTTGGTTCAAGTACCGTTAGACAAATTATTTTGAGATAGAATATTCCCCCGGAAAGGGGAATTAAATAATGGATACCCTTAGTAGGAAGACTCAAGAGCAGGAGTTTAGATTTCTAATAATGATTGGATGATGTCGAGTGAGTTGACTAACTTTTAGAATGAAAAAATAGAGGATTGCTGGGGTGTGAGCTATTATCTACTTTGGTGGATCAAGAAAAGGCTATCTAGGAGACAGATTTATTTTATCTTTTGATGTGGGAATTACTCATTGTATATGATTTAATTACTAGTTTATATTAGGATGAATATGAAGTCCTCTATTTTAATAGATGGGTGGTGGTCCCAGCTTTTATGATATATGAGGTAATGTGGGTATCCCGGGACTCATTATGGGTGGTATAAACAATTTTAACCAAGATATATCAAGATATGATCCATCATTTATTTTTTTCGTGTATGATGAATAATATTTTGTTGTTTTTTATTATCTTCCTTACCAGTAAAATTATATAGGTGGTCACTAGTGACTATATATATTACTTAAACCCTTTCCATTTCCAGTACATAAGTTGGAAAATATGACCATGGAAATTGATATGGGACTACCCAAGACCATGATATGTTTTGATGCATTATTGATGGAGGTAAATATACTAATGAAAGGTACACACTTCATACGTATTTCAGAGAATCAGTTAGTGGGTGAGTTGTGAAGGTTAAATTCATGGGAGATAGTGTGGTTTTATGGGGGTAACTAGGAGTATAATATCATATCATGATGAAAATTTTACATAGATATTATATCAAGGACTATTTAAGTCCATTGGGTCTTAAGTGAAGCTGATTATAATATATCACCCATAAATAGATGAGAAGTCATGGATAATGATCCAGATAATAGAGGATATGATCAGAGTGTATATTATTAACATTATTTGAATGTGGGATAATGATCTTGCCATAGAATATTTTTTATATATTAATAGAATTCAATATTCTATTCAAATAGCTCTATTTAAGGCTCATTATGGTCTGTCATGCTAATTTCTCTTATTCTAGTCAATGTTTGGTGATATATTATTGATTGGGATGATCCTGGTACATGATTCTATCAAGTTGGTGTAGTTGATCTAGAAGTAGTTAGTTGCTACTAATTGTAGGAAATTTTCAAATAATTAATGAAGGTGGAGACCCTTAGATTTTTCCATGGGAGACTAGGTATTCTTATGGTTATTTTCTTAATTGAGAAATATACATCTAAGGATGAAGAGAAATCATTCTTCATAGTTTTTCTATCCATATATGATTTTAATTGCATTGGATTAATGGATCACTAGTTGTATCTTCATATATTACATCAAGGTATGAATGATTTGTTTCATGTGTTATAGGTATGAAGATATGTGTTTAGCCCCTGACATGTGATCAATTATAATGATGTCAAGTTCGAGGTTGATTCATCATTTGAGAAGTACCTGATGCATATAGTATAGAAGAGGAAGAAGGTATTGTGAGGGAAGAAAATGCATATTGTTTTGGTATTGTAGCAGCTTGGCCATTTCTAGGAAGAGATCAAGGAGTGAGAGTCAAATATGTAGGCATAGTTTCCAAATATGTTCGGTGAAGAATTTTAGAAATGTTTCTTGAGGATAAGAATCCCCTAAAGGGGGAGTTTTTAATGCCCCTTGAATTTAAAGGTGTTTTTGGTTAATATATTTCTTAAATTTTATACATCTCAATGTATTATGATTTTTTAGGGTATCAGTGGTTGATCAAAATTAGGCTAATGATTTTCAGTCTATGTTTGGAGGTGGAATTATATAGCAGGTGGGTCATCAGGGCATGACATGTTGGTTCCGTGATGTGAAGACTGGAATAAGGGGGAAGGACTCGATGTGGAGGAGGATCACCATGGTGTGAGTTCTATATGACCATTCATAAGGGAAGTCTCATACGCATGGTCACTATAACACCCCATGATTTTACTATGTTTTTTTCCTTTAAATTTATAATATGATGAATATATTTTTTTACACACAACTCTATACTAAAATAAACCATGATTCATGAAATTCAGATAAAATATTACATTAAAAGATAAACATCAATGAATTATGAGAATACAACATGAAACCTCTTTATGAATAGTATAAGTGGAATAAATTTTTAAGTAAATAAAAATACCATGAAAATAAAATCTTAATTATCATGGTTTTATATGAAGATCACCACACCAATTCCAAATACGTAAATAAATAAAAGTACAAAAAATATAATAGACATGTTGATAAAGAAGTAAATGAATAGAATTAGTGGTTATACTAATTTATAGTGGTATATATATAAATAAAATCTGGCCATTATATATTTGATTGATGTATATACGACCATTGGAAATTTGGTCATTGGACATATGGAAATTGGGTATATCCAATGGGTATGTTGTGTAATTAAAAATAATACAATACTTTGGAACAAAACAAAATGATAATATTTTATTTATATATTTTATTATAAAAAAATATTTTTATGCAATACATATCATCATAATCATTACTAAAAAATTATATTATGTATTTATAAAATTCATTGATATATTTTAATAACAATGGATTGATAAAATTAAATAGAAGATGAATAATTTATTTTAAGTGGATGTGGTTAAAATTATTTTAATGTTAAAAAATGATATTTTTCAAAGAATTATTTTTAAATAATCATGTATTTTTATAATAACAAGTGAATTTAATCACTTTTAAATGATTAATATAATGTAATGTATAAAAAATAGATTTACACCCAATTAATTAGTAATTGATATGAAATATTATTAAGAATAATTAATGTTTATAAATCCATTTTTTCGAAAGAAGAAATTATATATATATATATATTATGATTTCAATAAATAATTTAGTTATAATATTTTAAAATTTAATTGAATTAAATATGGTCTAAATTTTTAATCAGCACATTAAAATTATTTATACAAGTCAATTTAATTTTCTGTGTAAATATAAGTTACCAAGGTAAAAATTGAGCTACCATAATAAAGGTAAAATAAGGTAAAAAGGGAGACAATGACTGATAGTGAAATAAAAAACACGAAACCATATCCCTAAATATTCTATATAAGAGTATGAATAACCCAACTACCATATTACCCACTTTTTTCCACTTGTATATTAAAATGAAAACCTTATACATTAAGGAATGAATATTTGCAGAAATGCCACTCAAAACTCTCCTATTAAAGGCCCCCTCATGTACCGCTTAAAAATAACTGGAACCATTCGTTTTTGCCTTGAATATATTCCCATTTTCTATCACCTAAATCCTTCCTAGAAATTTTATATCTTCTAGATCCATGAAGAAATCCTAAATCCTTTAGTTCCAAGGAACCCGTGTCGAGGAGCGAATTCATCAAGTATATAAATTATATTTTAAATTTTTAAATTTCCTTATAATATATAATCATTATAAATATTTTATCGACTATAATGATTTTATATTAACATAATTACTCTTTAAATAAATTATACTACAATTATATTACTCTAAACTTTTTCTCATTCACTGGTATAACATGTTATAATTTAGGTTGGTTAAACCTCTAACATGAAAAAAACAATACCAACATCATCATTTTCACAATTAATAAGTATAAAAACATTAATATTGGAAATATATGACAATAAATATTTTTATATTTCATGAATATGGTTCTTTAATAATGAAAAAAAAATTAATGATCGATATTAAGTAACTCAATTTATCGATAAATTACCTGAAAAATGTTTATCATGGATTACATTATCATGAACCATACCCATATATTATATCATATGAATTTGGGATTACATAAATAATTGAAAAATAATAATTTAAATATCTTAAATAATTTTGGAATGATGAACTTTTTATCAAATATTGAGGGATGACACCCCCATTATGAAACCTGTTCAAAATAATCAAAACCCCTAACATCTGATGATAAAAATAAATAACAACGAACCAATATATGTGTAATAAATGATTATAATTGAGATTTATGAAAGTTAATAGATATTAATAAGGTTATATTTTTTTAATTAATATGGTTCTTAATATAAAATACATTAAATTTATATTGTGGGAGTTAAGAGTAAAGGTAAGCGTTTCTTTACCAATCTCATTTCAAAATGGAGATTGTTTATGTTTAAAATTATATCTAGGGAAATTATATGTTATTCTCTCTAAAACCCATATGTTTTATTCTAATGTATTTATTTATGGTATATACATGTATTTATACCATTTCAACTCCACATTGGCTCATAAGTTTTTTGAAGTGATTCATGTAAGAGAAACCAAACTTACCTTTACTTTTCGGTCAAGAATATTTCTCCACCATGTACACATTTTCATTTTCTTATGGATGTAATTATCAATTAATATATGATTTATTGGATTATTTTTTTATATTTTTTTATTTAAAAAATTAATCTTATTTAAATTTTTTCCATAATATTTTTACACCATTTTTGACTCGATTTAGAAATAGTGTGAAGAGAGTATTCATTTTTTAATGCTTTATACATGAATTGTTTTCATGATTTTAGATCCATATTTCATAATGAAGATAATATATAGTTTTTCATAGTTTTGAAGTTAATATCAATTTAGTAATAGCCTATAATTTTAGTGTATTTTTCAATTAAATAAATTTGATGCACTCGATAACTTGTTTCAAATGCAAAATGAACCAAAAGAAATCATGATACAACCATTTGGATATACCCATTTAAGAGGTGGGTATAAATCAAGGTATTTTCATTATGAAATATGTCGAAAAATAAATATAAATATAATTTTTAACACTAATATCTTGATAGAATTCAATTAATGTAGCTAAATAACTAATAAAATAATTTTATGAAATTTCTTCTAAAAAATGGATTTTATCAGTTATGATTTTTGTATTCTAACAAAAAAAATATAATATTTTTTATTTCTGATACAATCTAATATTGATACTAATAATATATTAACACTAATTTAATAAATAATTTAAAGGAAATAAGAATAAAAACATTTAATGTATAAAAATTCTTTTTCCTACAAAATCATATTTTCTAAACATTTTATGTTTTAATTTGAATGTTAATTTATTTATATTTAGAAATTTTAATTAGATTAGTTAGAGACAAAATTTTCAATAAAAAGTCAAATATTTTTAAAGTAGGGACATATTTTAATTTTAGTAAAAAATAATAACCATGGTTAATTTTTAATGAAGGTTAATATGTGTAAAAATATATAAATTAAATGGATTTAATTCGGTTAAGTTTACATGAATCATATACCTTATAGAATACCTTTAGTAGATTAGAAATTCATATACACTTGTCTCACTAACCTTTACTCACATAACTCACCTTAATCATATATAATTCCATTCCTACCCCTCACCCACCATTAATTTCCAAGGAGAAGTCCATCTATCTCACCTATAAAAGGCGATAAATTAAATCCTCAATCCACTCTATCCTTAAAATATATCCTGAAAATATACCCATTTTAAACTTCTTATAATTTTCCAAAAATAAACTATAATTCATCCATTTCAAATGGATCTTTCAAGAGAATATCCAAAATCTCTATGTGAGTATTACCCACTCAAAAACATTATTTTAATATCTTTCTCATCCACCATCATCCAAATATATTAAAAAATATTAATATAATGAAATAAATATAGTTATTATACTTAATTTTATTATATTTATTATATAAACATTATATAACTTCTTTATTTCTCATTATAAGATTCAAAACATCATCCATTCATACATTTAGACTATCATCTCTATGAACAATGTGTTTTATTTTTTTATAAAATCCATATGTGGATGGTTACAAAGGGGAATGTAGTGAATAAATATTATAATTATTAAATTATTAACATTTTTAAAATATAAACAAAATTCTACCTTATTTTATTCTATAGAAAATGGAATATTTTTCCATGTGTATGTGCACAATACCACCTCCAAGGAGAAACATGTTCCGTTTTTCATCAATGACTTATATGGATGGTTGTAAAATATATTTTTTGAACATATATAATATTATTGGGTTATCTATTTCAGGTAAATTTTTCCTAAAGGATAACAAAAAAAATATTGATCGTTACAATGTAATCAGTTAATATTAGTAAATTACCCAAAATAACTACATCATGTGTCATGTTTTCTAGAACCATTCCGATAGATTACAAAAAGTTAACATGAGGATGATTAAATCATTGAAACACAACTATTTAATTATATATTCTAATATATTAGTCATTAACTTAGTATCAAAGAATGGAGTTTTATTTATCCATTAAAAAAGTATGAAATAATAAAAATTACAAACATATGATTATGAAAATAAAAATTAACTTACTAATACATGTGTGATGAAAGATTATAAATAAAGAATTTAAAAGGTAATAAATATCAATATGTTTCTTAAAAAATTTATTAATAAGGTAATTTTTATTATTCACAAGCTTAAATAGCTTTTTTTAAAGTTGATAGAAAAATGTATGGGTTTTTCATCTCAACATTCATCCATTCAGAAAAATTCCATATTCACTCCTTATTTTTTATTATGTATAGACTACCCTATAAATAAATTTGATCATAAATTTCATTAAATTCAATTGATTTACCGATACATCCAATGTTCTATTTTTAAATGAATTCAATTTAAGTGTTGCTAAAGTAATTATTATTTTTTATTTTCTCATTTTTTAATAGAGATTATTATGAAGGAATTTCCATATGGGAAAAAATAGTGTGAAGTTTATCTCTAAAATCAAAAAAAATTCTTATCCTATGGATATTATATTGGTTTTACATGTCCTATATAAATTTTAATTCCCTTGGTAAATAATTTACCTGATGTGATTCTTGTATGTTAAATTGACCTCATATCTATATTTTGGTTAGATATTATCCTCCTCTATATCCATATTAATCATAAAATATAATATATGTCCTTAACCATGATTCAATAATTTATTTATTTTATTTTCTAATTTCTTTACTTTATTTAGAAAAAGTTTTAAAATAATGTTTTCATGTTTTACACACAAGTCATTTTTATAAAAGTATTCATTTTTAAATGTTTTCCATGTGAACACATTTCTCACCATTATGAGCATTCTTATTTATCAATATTAATTTTAATGTTTTGTAATGGGTTTATAAAATATTATTAATTATTAAATGTCTTTAAAATAAATGGATTATTCCTTATTTATTACATTGTGATTTATTTATATTTAAAAATGTTTTTATCTACATCAATATCCTTTCATATTTTTTATGCTACACTTGGGATATGTTTTTATGATACTCATCCCCCTTCTTTTTCTAAAAAGATTATGAAATGTTCTATAATTTTTTTTATGAAACCCATCTATTTTTAATGGTATAATTATGTGATGTTTAAATATAAATCTTCTTATTTCCTCATGTTACAAAAGTGTATGGTTTTTATTATGTGTTGGGTGGGCCCGGAATTATATATCCCTCTAATGAATTAGGTAATTCAGGATATATCATGTGATAATATGAAATAGAATGGGAAGCGAAACAAATCCACAATGTGATTTTTTATACTATATTTATTGGATTGGGGAGTGAATTCTGTCCACTATGGGTCTCTTCCTATTATACTGGTCATTTTAGTTAGCCTTGATTAAGGAATTGGTTTTCTATTCTTATATGATTTTCATAGTATTATGTAAAATTATTACTATTATAATATTCTTTCATATAAAATAATTTATTATTTATTATTACATAATCTTATGACTCAATCCTTTATTTATGAAAATTCATTATTCCTTGACTCGTGTTTTGTGGTGCATAGCTTATTTAGTATGTTTTCATAAGTTATGACCATATTATTATATCCTTATTCTTATCTTATGATCACTTTTGAATGTTGATTTATATCTTCCAAGTATAAAATTATTGAGAATCTAAGCATACCATTTCTTATGTTTCCTTTGCCCCAGGTTATGATGGAAGGTATTATGTAGTATATGTATAATAAGGGTACTATATAAGTAATATTTTTTGGAGATCTGAAAATTACTCATAAGTAATTTTATTCTTTTTGTATTATTCAATGGCAATAAATAATTATTGTTTTGGGGTGTGTCTTATTGAGAGATACAATGAATAATCATCTAAATTATGATATATGCATATATGTTATGCTTGGGTCACCTTAGTTGGTATTAGAGTAGGGTTTAGATATTTTTGGGGATCAGGACTAGTGAACATTAGTTAAAACCATAATAATAAACATCAATATTTTAAAAATCATATATTTTTGGTAAAATATAGAGTGTGTGATTTCCTAGTAATGAAATAATTGTCTAGATATAAACAATTATATATATTCTTTGGAAGAGATGCAACAAAGTGTAATGACCCATAAAAGGTTGGTTGGGTATTAACATGATATTCACCTGGTGCATGACAAAAATGCCTAACTACACACCTATTTTGACACACCTAGGGTATATTATTTGTTTATTTTAAATTCTTTTTATGAACAATTATAAGGGATTTAAATATTTTTGGGTTAGAAATCTCAAGAGGGAATAACTATGGAAAATGTAAATTTAATCCTATAAGTCCAAAAGTTAGGTGATAAACATTATTTCAAAGATGTTTCTTATAATTTGATACTTTTAATTTTAAAAGTATCTTCCTCCCAATATTTCCATTATTTTAGAAAATGGATATTTCCATGATGAATTGTGTTAAAAATGGGTGTAAAGGAAAATATTGTGATTTTCCCAATGAGAAACCAAATGGGATGGGAGTTGTGGGTTCAAATCCTCATGAAAACGATCATCCAAATTTCTCAATCTTTTACTAATTATTAAAACCATATTGAGCTTCCAAATTCACCAAGGAAGGATTAACTTCATATAGAATCTTTTATGATGAAATATCCAATGTTCTTTAGTAGTCCATCCAAGAGACTAATTTTATTGAAGTAGATCAATTCCATTGAAGATATATTTTCCATTATTTGGGGATTATACCCTGATAAGGTTTCATCAGATATGTATAATTTAAAAGTTAATACTTATCAATGTATAACTGTTATCAAAAATACAATTAAAGGGAAAGAAATTTTCTCCATGAAATGAGAAGTTTTTAATAAGTTATTTTTCAATAAGTATTTTCCCTGAAATCTTCATACTAAAATAGGGACAAAATTCCAATAATTATGTTAGAAGGATAATGAGTCCATTATTAACTATGAGAAAAATTTCACAAAACTTTCAATGTATGCTTCTAGTTTTATCATCAAACCTAAAAAATGATTAATTCATTAGTATATTAAGAAAATGTCTCTAAAATACATAATCTATAAGATAATTTGATATATATTAAGAATTTGTTTTATGTTATATCGAGGAAAATAAGATATTATAGAATTCCATTATTCTCCTAGTTTTGGGGAAAATAAGATAAAAAATATTTTTAATAAAATTACAATAGTAAAACCCACATATTAATGGCAATTAAAATCTATTTATTATAATAATATAGAATTAAGAAAGGGGAAAATTATATTAAGGTATTAGGTATATGATTAAAGTGAATAAGTGAACGAAATCTAGAAAATTAATGTAGAATGTACAATAAAAATCTGATCAATGATGAGTATGAAGATTAACTAAATACACCACCCATGCTATAATTCTATAATTACATAGAGTATTTACATTATTCTAATCAGTTCATTAATACATATATTAATTATTATAATTAGAATAGGAAAAATCCTAATAAAAAGGAAAAAGGTAAGAATTTTCAATCACAAAATCTAAAGTGAGTTATGGGAATGAAGTGGTGAAAGGTAAAATTACTATCCACTCTTTAAATTCAAATGTCTTATTTGATTCTAGTTTTACACGCTGCTTTAAATTGAAAGAATTTTATATTTTCATTACATCACTAACTCAGTGATTAGATATTAAAATATCAATAAAAACTTATGGTAGTGAAATTATTTCATCTTAAATATATAAGTCTTATTTGATATATTTTTTTTGGATTTTTCTTCCATAAAATAATATTATTCTCCCAATAGTTCAATTTTATTTTATTTCAGGAATTGATTGGATCTCTCTATGTAGAGAAAAAAATCAATTCTTGAGGAAGGTAAGTCACATTTGATATCCCAAACCAACCTATAATATTTTATAAATGAGAGGATTAATATAAACTTTTAATGTAAATTAATTCCATTACACGGGTCTTAGTGCCTATTCAAGATGAGTATTTATATCAAATAGTTAGGGATAAACTCAACATTTAAGAGAAATTTATTTTATGGGAATATTCAAATTTATTTCGTAAGGACATTCTTAGTCTTCAAACTAATCATTAAGTTAACAAAACTCATACATCGATAAACAAATATTTCAAAGAATCCCTATAGAATCTTCCTAATTGAGTTGTGGGAATATAATAAGAAACTCCAAAAGAATAAAGAAATGAGATTCATACGCCATAGTGTATTTCCACAGGATGTAACAACAATTTTTTTAAGTGCACTTATTATTGATAACATAATAGGATCACTCTAATGAACATGTATCCTCTACCCCATATTTATTGATTGTTTGATAAACTTTGTAGATATCAATAATTTCCAAATATTTACCTTTTATCTACATATCATTAATTAACGGTAAAAAATAAGGTTATTACCACTACATCAATCCATATCATGTATGGACACTATGAATTTACAGTTATTCCATTTAGACATATTAATAAACCCACTATCTTCATATATATGATGAATAGATCCTTTAGATATTACCTTGAATAGTTTTTGGTAGTCTTTATAGTTGATATTTTCAAATATTCCATTATAAATAAGACCATGAAGATCATCTGGGGATTGTGTTAAAGAATTTAAAGGAGGAGAAAAATTATAAAAAATTTATAAAATGTGAATTAAAGATATATATTTCAAAATTTTGGGTCATATAATAACCAATAAATGTATATTAGTGGATCCTTAAAATATGGAGGTTATTAAAAAATATCCTAGAAAAACTAATGCAGATGAGAACCATAAGATTCTTGGTTTGGATGGATACTATTTTTTCTTTGTGAAAAATTTGTAAAATCTATCAAACCCACTAAATAAGTGTACTTTTTAGGGAGACATGTTCCTTTGGATATATGTATGTCATGAAATTTCTATGAAATTAACGAAAATGTTAGTTAGTGTAGTGGTGATTACACTTCACTGTTATGGATACGGGTTTTTGATATATAGTGATACATCAAAGAAGGGATTTGAATATGTTTATATGTAAAATTACAAGGTGGTAATATATTCCTCATGCTAATAGATGATTTGTGAGAAAAATAACTTGACACATTATTTAGATCTAGAAGTGAGAAAATTAATTTAAAAATTTATATGAAATAAATTTATTATGAAATATTTGATATATATACTAATTATAAAATCATTAATTATATATTCACAAAGAAAAAGTTTTATATGCACCAAAGGAGATAGTTATAATTTATTAAATATTATGAATACTCTTGGCTGCAAGCCAGCGCTTGGAAGTGTGGAAAGGCTGAAACAACAATAAGGAATGAATCCCCTTCAGATGTCTCAGACTCAGACATAGACATTGAAACTCTTCTTTAGTAAGCATGATATTTGGAGGCTCTTTAAAATAGAGGCTTGGGATGCAGTCGTGGCTACAGAATGGATTGGGGGGCCTTACGGGAGAAAGAAAAAAGGATCACTGAGAAGATCAGAAAAAATCTTGGGACCTTGCGATAGAGGTATTGATCTAATGTTTGAACTAGCGTTTCTATATTTTTTGATTCATGCACTTTTTATGATTCAATAAAAAGGGGCTTACCCCCCACCATTAAAAAAACCCTTGATAATGTGGACATGGTTGTTGATGTGCTAAGTCAGAGGCATCATTTTAGCTTGTCCATTATAATGATTAAAAAATATCAAGTACATATCTATTTATAGAGGATAGATATTCAAATCACGAGAAAATTGGATAAATACTATATTTCTTAACTGAATTCTCAACCATACATCTATTTGAAGATTCACTAGGTGTAGAAGGAGGATGTAGGTATTCAAAAGGAGGTAAGGAATGATCTATAGTCCAACTGATACCATGATGGAATTAAATGATTCTGGACTTTAATTTTCATCCCTTCAATACCTAAATTAAATATGTATCAATTGGATGGATCACATAACTCATCATTATCTACCCACCCTATAAGAATAATGATGAGTGTAGATCTCAAGGAGAATTTCTAATGGAAAAAAAAAGAGATTGATATTGAAAAATATGTATCTCAATACATATTATGTAAAAAATTAAAGGAAGAACAATAAAAGTCTAAAGGGAACAAATTTCCTAGGGTCTCAACCCCACAATGAGGGGATGATCCCGTAAGGGGCTTACAGCACTAGGGTTTCCCCTGTCGCTGCTTTCATCTCCCCCTCAGTGGATCTGTTGCGGACTCTTCTGATGCTCTCCATGTGGTGATCTTGGATCACCCTCCTGCTGTGGTTTCATGCTACGAGCTCCACAGTGCTTTGGTTCACGATCCCTGGGTATATGACTGGTTTGCGATGAGTTCACCTTGTTTGCAGACTCACTATTTTGAGCGTTCGTGGGATCACAGTTACTGGAGGCATGACATCATCCTAGTCTTTCGGAGATTGAGGGTTGTGGTCATGATATGTGGCAGAATGACTGCTTTGAAGGTTCATGATGGTATCCTCCATCCTGACTGTTGGTGGCGACGAGATATGATTGGTTGATCTATAGATGCCCGACATTGTTATAGGTTCTCTTTCTCGACCTTTTTTCACCTTTTTCAATTTTGGATTTTCTTGTTGCTACTTTATTCGATTTCTGCATTTTTGCATTGGATTGCTTTGGATGAATCTGCTCTGGGGATCCGGCTATTTTGTGTTTCACGACTGTTAGAAAGGGTTTTTTATTTTAGTGGTGGAGTCTTTTGTACAATGGTGGGAAGATGAAAAGTTACCAGACTCGAATGGAATTATACTAAAACCATTGGAAATGAATGGATTTGGGATTTGTCATTTTTTCATTTGATGGTTTGTATTTTGGATGACCGCTTGGTCTGAAATTTATACTATTAAATGATTCATATGTGGATTCAAAGAAGGTAGCTTTCACTTTGAATGGAAACTCTGATTCCTAGGATTGAGAGGGTATAGCCTAACAATCAGTTCTTGGACCATGTTTTTTTGGATGGGACAACTCGCTGAGTAGTCATGCTTTGGTGGAGGCTTTCTATAACGATGTTGATATTGGGGAGGGTAATTTTTAGTAGTATTTTTTTGGATTGGGTTATGTTAATGTCAGTATTACTTTAAAGCCATGTGAGTTGTCCCCTTTCTCCTTAAAAGGGGGTTTATCTAAAATAAATACAAATTAAGGCCTTAAGGCCATTCAGTCTGAAGGGATGCTGAAAAAATTTCCCATAACTTTATGGAAATAGGAAAAAATCACCATGTATTTCATCATAGGATACCACAAGGAATCTAAAGTCCATAAAAAATTTGGGTTGTATTCTAAAAACATATAAAGCTAACACCTTTCATTGTTATTAGAGAATATTTCTCACTTGACCAACATCTTTGGATATTAATTAATAAAGTTTTAAGGTTTCATGGGGGAACCACTCTCAATTTCATTTGACTGAGTTCCAAGGTTGACCTAAGAATTATTGAGAAGTATTTGTTAGTAATTGAATACAAAAATGAAATTTAGCACTTCCTATAATCTTTAAGAATATGACTTGTCTAAATATACCATCCAAACCTTAAAATTAATTCCATGATCATTACCCATGTATTTAAATGGTGTTTGGGATCAAAACCTTCCTCTCATTGAATAATCTTACAATACTAGCTTTCACTCGAGCAATCATATGGATCCTTAATAAATTTTATATTTAAAAAATTAAAAATATATAAAATTTTGGGATTTAATTTAATAACATAATCTATTAGGGACACAACTAGATGAGGAAATGAAAAAATCAGATCCATTTAGAAACATATCATGATAGCTCAGAGCTGATAAAATATTTATGATAAAAATCACAAATGAGATCTAGTGTTCAAATTTGGTAATAATTTATTCCTATAAATATCCCCTCAGAATAATTTTATGAGATATGTAATTAAGGGGAAGCCAATTCCAATATATATCCATCAGTTTTAGAACCTTGATCACATCGATGAGGTATCTAATTTTTTGGCACATCCACCAAACCTCTTTTAAGACCAGGATGTAATCTAATATCACTTATGAGGAAATACATAACTAATATTTCACATATATTAAACTCAGAGGCTATAAAACTAGATCATGAACTTTTTTATAAGGTAAAACCATTAGAGATTATAGATTAATGAGATAAATTGCTATTAAATAGTACCAGTCAATTGGTCAAGGTTTTTTAAAGAAATAATAAGTTTATAGAAGCTATGTGGGAACATTATGATTTAATGAGGCCAAAGTAATATAATCTAAATCAATTTGAATAATTTATTTTTTGAGGGATAAATTATTATAAAGGGGTAGAATTTAACACCTTTATCTTTTATAATATATTTCCCTTAATTAAATTTCATGTGTTCAATTACTTATTTAACACATAACACCGAACCAAAAAAATCACGATACGAATATTATTATATAGGAAATAAATTGCTGGGTATAAATATAGTAAAAAACATTATAAAATATGTGTATAAACAAAAATAAATGTCATTTAAAAAACCATTAATAAAAACCATTTAGTTTATCTAAATAACTAATAAGATCATTTTATATATTTTTTATAAAAATTTGAATTTTTTAGATCTAGGTAATTTTTATGAATCTAAATATATTATGGTTAAAAGATGATAAAATTTAATTCTTATATCAATAATAATTTAACATTAATTTAATTAGTAATTGGTATGTAGTAAAAAAACATTTAATTTATAATAAGTTTTTTATACCAAACAACTTTTCTATATATCTAATGTTCCAATTTAAAAGTTAGTTTTCCCATATTAATCAATTTTATTAGATTAAATTGATTAAAAAAATTTAATCCTCATGTAAATTTTTTTTAATAGGGGCCATATTATATTTTTATTACAAAAAATTTCCATGGATAAATTTTAATCAAGGTTAATAAGGGTAAAAATAGGTAACTTAAGTGGATTGAATTTTATTAATTTTACATGAATATTAGACCTTATATATGTCCTTTATTAGGTTTTAAATTCATAAAAACATGTCTCATGAAACTTTTATCATATAACTCAGCTAGCCCTCATGAAATTCTATTCTTACTCTTCACCATTCATTCAATTCTAATGAAAATTACCTCATCCGCATCTATAAAAGGAGCTAACCACCACCCTCTTCAAGCCACTAAATCCTTAAATTGTTTCATGAATAATTTCCCATTTTACCTCTCTTATAATATTTTTACACTTTTGGTAGCCTCATTATCCCTAAATAAACCTTACGTGCTCTATTTCCAAAGGATATTTCAATGAAGGATTCCCACATTCAATATGAGAATGAACTACACTCAATGTTTATTTTCTATATCGTTCTATTACACCCACCCCCAAACCAATTAGAAAATATTAATATAATGAAATTAATGCCATTATTATACTCAATTTAATTATATTTATGATAAAATCATTATACACCTTCCTGCCTTCTCCTTATGTGAATAAAAATATCATCCATGCATACATACATATTACTTCCATGATGAATGATGTATTTTTTTCACAATTATATTATGTAAAATTTTAAAATTTATATTTAGTGATGAAATATGATATTAATATAATAAATAAGTTTTTTAATATATAATTAAATTTCTACAATCATTCCATTCTATGGAAAACAAAAACATTATCCCTATGTACGTGTAGATTACCGAATTTATAGAGCGATGTGTTCCATTTTTTATCATTACCTTGAATGGATGGTTATAAAAAAATATTTCATGAATATATATTTTATAAAATAGTAATATATTTCATGAATATGGTTTTTAAATTATGAAACAAAAATTATTGATTATTATAATGTAATATGTTAATATCGGTAAATTACCTGATTCAAGTACTTCCTGTTTATCATTCTCTCAAACAATGGCCATAATTTCTATCTAGTAGAATATGGGAATGAATAAATGATCAATTTAAATATAATTTCTAAAATATAAATTATGTACATAGTATTAATTAGTGGGGTTTAATTTCAACATTACAAAACATATGTGAAACAATCGAAATTACTAACATCAGATGATGAAAATATACTTTCACAAACTAATACATGTTTATTGAATAGTTATAATTAAATAATATAAAAGATAATATATATTAATAAGGTTTTGAAATAAGTAATTAATATTTCTATGTTTATTATACATGAGTTTAAATATCTTTTTTGAATATTGGGAGAAAAGGGTTTCTTTTTCTCATCTCAATTTTATTCCTTTTAGATAAATTCCCTATTAACCACCTGTTCCTTTTGTGTGGTGAATATAATTCCATATAGATAAATTTTATCATACAATTCATGAAATTAAAGGAATTTTAAATTCAATTTTAAGTTCACTTTTTAAAGGCTTTTGATTAAAGATTTTCTAAAGCCGTAAGGGGTTCTTTCGATATCATTTCCAAATTGAGATTGTTATGAATGAATTTTCATAAGGGATTTTTTTAAAATGTATATCTGAAACCCCAAAAATTTTATTAACCTATAATCATTATCTAGGTTTTATTTTTCCTCTTTCAATTTCATTTTCCTAGGTATACAGTTTTCTCTATGTAATGCTTGTAAGTGGAACCAACCCCACATGTTCTTTTCACTCAGGAATATTCCTCCTCTATATCTATATTAATTGGATGATTTTTATATATTTAAATATACATTAACAAAAAATCAATCAATTTAATTTTATAATATTTTCAATTTCTTTATAAAACTCATAAATTAATGTTTTATAAATTTTCACATGGTTCATGTTGAATAAAGAATCCATTTTTAAATGTTTCCCAAGTGAACACATTTTTCACCATAATGATAATTCTTATTTATGAAGCTTATTTTCATATTTTAAAATGGTTTTCAGAAATAATATTAATTTTTAAGGGTTTTTTAAATAAAATTTTTAATCAATTTTATTTTAAAAAATGATTTACTCAAGTTTGTAAAAATGTGTTTTTCATCTATGTTAACATAATTTAAAAAATATTATGTTACACTTAGGATATGTTATTATTCTAGAATATTAAAACATTATATATATGTATTATGAACTATTTTATCAATGCTTCCAAGAAACCTATATTTTTTCCGTACTTTAATTATGTTATGTGATAAAAATAAATGTTTTTATATTCTAATGGAAAACATGCGTATGGTTTTCATTATTTGATGTGTGAGCTCAGAACTATATAACCCCTATTTTAATTGTATAAATCATGATATATCATGTGAAAATGTGGAATGTAATGTGGATTAAACATATTGAACTATGGGACTCTATCCATTGTGTTTATGGGAATCAGAAGTCAACTTAATCCACTATGGGGATCTTCCCACTATGATGGTAATGACAGTAAACCTGAACTATAGAGTTAATTTTATATAATTAGGTACATTTGACACTCTTATGTTATATTATTATTATTAAAAAATGAATTCATTTCTCATGATTTATTATTGATGATTCCACACTCTTATGACTAATGTATTTTTTTTATGACAAAGACTTCGACCAAGACCCATGATTTATGATCTATAGATTACTGGGTATGTGTTTGGAAGTTTTGATCAAGTTCTCATGCCATCATTCTTATCTTATGATATTTATGGACATTTATTAATATATCCCATGTCTTACCTCACTAAAAATCTATGCAAACACTTTATTAAGATTATTTTCCTTGGGTTATGAAGTAAGGTATTAATTAGGATATGTTTAAGGATAGTACTATATGGGTAGAACTTCTAGGAAATTTTGAATATTATTATTAAATAATTTTATTATGTATCTAGTATCTAGATACAATAAAAATATATGGTATATAGCTTCTACTATTGAGATATTTAATGATGAATAATACAAAATTATGATATATGCATTTATAACATTTTTATGTCTCCTTAAATTCCCACTGTTCGGTGACTTTTTTGTTTTAAATAAATTTTATAAAAAGAAAAGGACATTTGTTCCTTTTCATCAATGAATTTTTATAATTCTATTATAAAAAGGTTTATTTATCTATTATTAAAACCTTAAATGTTTATTTTGATTCACTGGGGATATCCTCCAATGATAAAATCCTCCTTTCTTTGGCTATATTATGATTATGTTATACTAATTTTTAAGGATACCCATTCTCTTTTACACGGGTTAATTAATCTATTATTGAATTGTGAATTTCTTTCATGTTCATGTGGAAACAATATGTATGTTTTATCAGTATTTGATGGGTGGGTCTGTGAAAGACATCCAATGAATTGGGTAAGGTTTTATATCTCATGAGAATATATATATGAGAATGAATAGTTAACCAAATCAACTATGGAACACTACATGATATGTTTATGGGAATGATGAGCGGACCCAATCCATTATGGAAATATTTATACTAAGTGATTGTGGTATTGAAGTGAGACTCAACTTAAATAATTATTTTATAATATTATGTATACTTGACATTATTATTCCTATTTATGTTTTTATGGATAATTTTTATTGAATCTTGTTTTTAATTTTATCTCATTTCCCAAGTTATGAAAAATCATTATGTAATGACTCATGCCATTTTTTTAATTGGGTATGATTCCATAATGTTGTGACCATATAACTTGATAATATCCTCAAGACAATATACTTATCTTATTCTCACTTATGACCTTCCATTCATATCTCTTATGTCTTCCATTATAGAGATTATTAGCTCACCATTTCTTAGGTTTTCATTCCCTGTGTTATGGAAATGAGTATTATGTATGATGAGTATAAATGGGTTTCATATGATAAGAATATTTTCATTAGATGTTGATAATTTTGTAAAATAATTAGGTTACAAATATCATCTCCAAATTCACTAAACATTTAGGTTATATAGTGTGATTTATTGTTATATGTAATTATTATTCAAGTAAAATAATGTAATATGTATGTATTTTTCTGTTCAGGTCATCTTAGTTTGTATTAGAATGGTGTTTGGTTATTTTTTGGGTTTATAATATTAAAAACAAGAGGATAGAACTAGAAAAAACCAATTATTAACTAAATTTTATATAGTATGAACTTAAAATTTCATAGTTCGAAATAAAGGTGTAATATTTTATGACATATTAGGATTTATTTTTATCTTTCATATGATTTATTACTCTAATTAATATTTCTTGATAATCACATTATCCTTTTTAGATTTAGTCTATGGCTAGATATAGGATGAATCAAGCTAACAATTAATCCGATGGACAATGAAATTATTCTCCCAATTAGAATCAAATGGTATGGGAGTTGGATTGAAAAATCCCATTCAAATGCTTACCTAAAATTTACAATCTATGAAAAAGAATGAAAATCATGTCGAACTCCCTAGCACAATAAAGAAGGAATAGATATACATTAATTCATTCATGAAAAAACACCCGAACTTTTTTAGTAGGTATTCTATCCAACTCATTGTTGATAATATGGTTAAAAAATAGAAAATATATTTTCCATTCTCTAGTGTTTTAATCATGAAATGTTGTTTTAGCAGTTTATCCTTTAGAATGTGAGGATAATGAATGGTATGATCTCATTCAGAGTAAGAGATTGGAAGAATAAATTGAATCCATATAATGGGAGGATTTTAATGTGACATTCTCCAATAAATACATTCCTTGAGATCATTGTAACAAAATAGAGATAGAATTCTTATTGATAAAACGAAATGAAAATGAATCCATTAGTACTTATGAAGAAAACTTAACAAGCCTTTAAAGGTACATTTTAGGTTTTATTATTTTCCCTAGAAGAAAAATATATAATTAATTTAGTTTATTAAAATCAATTCTTTGAAAATAATTAGCTATAAGGGACATTGGTAGGTATGATGATATTTTTAGATGCACATTCAAGGTAAAAATAGAAATTGGAGACTCACATTATTCTCATGGTTTTAGGGAGAATAATTAAAAAAAAAGCTCCAGGGAAACTCTAATGATAAAACCCATAGATTAATAAAACTAATATTCTAACATTTCAAAAATGTAGGAAGAATAATGGATGAAATTACCTTAATTTTATGTGTAATTTCTTCATTTTTAGAAGATATATCCATCATGAAAATGAATGTTAAATAGATATAGAGAGGACAACAAATAAAATAGATAAAACACAATTCTTAGCCAAATGCATCACCGATACTCCAATGATTCAATTATAAGGATTAAGGGAATAATTCAAACATATGGCAAAATACAAGGGTTAATTATGAAAATTGAAATCAATAACCTCCAAATCCAAGGTAGAAATGGAAATATTATGAAATAAAAACTACTAAAGTGGGTCACAAAAAATGTGTTAAAATGTGAAAATTAGAATCAACTATAAGACTATAAATTTATTACTTGATTTTAGATCTAACCACACCTATATATCTTGGAATTAATCCATTGGTATCAAATCACCACACAAATGAGTAAATATTGAATCATTGGGGAAAACTCCTAGTAGTACAATAATTGTATACCAACTCTATAAATCCTCTTCGATAGAAGTTTTTTGGAATTTTCTTTTTACAAAACTTATTATTATAAATGAAAGTTGATATAATTTTGGACATGGGTGGGCTTTATCTAATTATATCCCATATTAATTTTTGAAAAATTGAATTCATATTTTATATCATAAATCAACCGATGATCATATGTTGGTGTAAAACTGACCATGAGATACATTTGGAATTTACTTCTACTATTTGGGTACTAAAACCCAGTCATTAGTATTATTTAGATCAAATGGTTGGGGAAATCATGATATTGAAGATATAACTATTTTTTAAGAATATGTCAATTTATTTTTGAATGATTATCCTAGTCTTCCACTAAATCGTGTGGTTGAGTTTTCAATACAACTCACACATGGTTCTATTCCTATCTCTAAAATCATTATATAATATCCATGATTAAAATTAGGGAATTAAAAAAAAATAAAGATAATCTTGATGAGGGTTTTATATATCCATGTTCTTCACCATGTGATGAAATAGTGCTCTTTATTAAGAAAAAATATGGATCAATGCATCTTTGTAAAAATTATAATGAACTTACAAAAATCAGGATCAAGAGAAATTATCCTCTACATTTAGGCTCAATACTTATAAAAGAATGATCTATGATATAGATCTCATTAATTAAATGTAAAATGAGAGGATATATCAATGAAAATCATCCAAATAAGATATGGGCACTATTAATTCATAGGGAATCCATTAAGACTCAAAAATTCTCCAAATATATTAATGGTTGTTATGAATAGAGTATTTATATATTACCTCATCCAATTTAGGATAATATTTATTGATTTTATTCTAATATATTCAACGATTAAGTAAGAGCATGAAAATAATTTTATGATTGTTCTACAAACCATGATAAATAGAAAAATTGTAATCCAAATTTAGAAAGTGTGAATTTTGGATAGATAATGTATCAATATTGATTCATGTAACCACATGTGGGAGTATATCTCTGGATACTTCAATGATAGAGGTGATTTAAGAATGGTCCAGACCGACCACTATAATGGATAGACATAGTTTTCTTATATTAGATGTATATTATCGATAATTTATGAGAAATTTATCATGAATGTCAAATCCACTATCCACGTTAAATAAAAATGCAGTTAGGTTCCCCTAGAAAATGAATGTGAAGAAAATTTAAAGGATCTAAAAAGAAGGTTATTCAATACAACAATTCTCAAATTACTCTAGATTGAATATATATTTTTAAAATATAGTGATGCAATAAATAATGGATTAGGATGTTACCTCATAATGAATTACATGGTGGTAGATTATTCCTCACGTAAATTAATGATTCAGGAGAAAAATTACCCTATGAATTATTTGGAAATATTGGTGGTGATTTATTCATTAAATATTTAGAATAATTATATTCATGGTGAAAATTGAAAAATATATAATAATCACTAGAGATTAAAGTATATATTCACACAAAATGATTTGAACAAGATCTATAGGAGATGGTTGAATTTGATAAAAGACTATGGATACTCAACACATTATCACTCCTATAAGGAAAAAAGGTGGTTGACTCTCTTATCATGGAGGATCATGCTACCTTATCCATGATGGGGATTGAAAGAGACACAATGCTCATGGATTTTCAGTATATTTTTTTTGAAATAAAAAGGTACGGGGGGGGGGGGAATCCTATCTTTACCAAATTATAGCTTAACTATATATCCATCTAATGATCAAGTAGGATGAGACTGGGGATATGAAGATATATAAGAATTCTAGGAATATTATAGAGTTAAAATTTTAAAATGGCAAAACTATAATATTTTGGGAAAAAATATAGGCTTCATCAATACTAGAATTAAAGGAAGAGAAATTGGATGATTCACATAGCTCATCATTCCCCCTCTATCATGGAATCAAATATATATACAAAGATATTTAAAATTATTTAAATTGGTAGAAAATGAAGGGGGATATTTAAAATTTTGTATCTCAACTGTTGGAATTTCAGTAAGTTAAGGTATAATTTTAGAAATCTATGGAGATGATACAAAAATTACCAATAGCTGTATAAAAATGAGATAAAATCGCCATATATTGAATTATAGGTATTACTATTACATCTAAAGGTTATAATTTCATTTGGGTTATATGTAACCACTTTATGAATTTGACACATTTCAGTTCTATTCATAAAGATTTCTTGATTGATCAACATTATAGGATATACAAAAAGAATATGGTATGGTTTCATGAAGTAACACTCCCAATTTTATATTATTTAGTTAAATTTTTTACCTAAATTTTTTGGAGAATTCATTAATAATCATTGGATATAGAGTTTAACTTTAAAATTATTTATCATCCTAAGGCTAATAGTTAATCTAAAAGGAAAATTCAAACTCCCGCGGTTATGTTGAGATCCTGTTCAATGGATTTAAAAGAAGATTGGTATCAAGACCTTAACCTGGTGAATTTCTCATATAGAAAAATTTTCTATTATATTATTTAAATGGAACTATATGAGGATCTGTATGGGAAGAGGTATATAACTCTAACATTATGGGATGAAATTAGGGAAAATAGTCTGGTATGAATATATATTTCTAATTAAATGCATGAGATGATTCAAACCATCCAATAACACATTAAAAATATGAAAATTAAAAAATATATACATCTAAAATATTCTATAATATTTGTAATTTGAATTCAAAGATAAGGAATTCCATCAGATATCTTCATAGAATAGGTTTACGAGATTTGGGAATAAGGGAATATTGATCCCTAGATATATTAACCCTTTTAAAGTCCTCAAACATTTGGGGTTGGTAAGTTATCATCATTCAATTCCACTAAAACACTATCAAGTGCATGATGTGTTCCATGTATTTATTTTTATGAAGTACATTCCTAAACCATCATATATAATTAACTCATATGTAGTACAACTAGAACATGACCACTCATATGATGAAAAAATAGTAGAAATGTTGGATCATAGAGATAAATTAAAAGAAAACTAGACCATTAATATGGTAAAGATTATAGGGATCTTATGTGTGATGAATAAATGTGGGAACCTAAATATTTAATGAGGAAAAAGTAACCTTATTTGTTTTTATTTGAGTAATGAAATTTCAAGGCTGAATTTTTTTAATAGGTTTAGAATAGAACAACCCAAGATTTTACTACGTGTTATTCCCTTAAATGAATTCTTTATTAAATACATTTTGTCACATAGAACACAAAACTGAAATAAAACATGATATATTTTATTGAGAAAAAAATATTAAAATGTAATATAAAATTTAAAACATTATGATAATACAATATAAAAATAATTACGAAAAGTACAATTAAATAAATATGTAAGTAAATATGACTAATAGGAACATAAAATATTTATCCTTATAGTCTTATATATATATTATCTCTCTGATCTAAACTACTGGAATATGAAAGAGAACTGAAAATACAATGATCATGTTCAAAATGAAGTAAATTAATAGAATAAATGAGTATAATAATGTGTGTAAGATCATATATATCAATTAAATATAACCATTTTATATATTTAGGTTATAAATATGGTTGTTTGATATGATGAAGTTGGGTATATCCAATAGGTAATTTTTTTAATTGAAAATAATTTAATAATTTAAGAATAAAAAAGATAACATTTAATTAAAATTATTTATTATAAAATATTTTTTATGATACATATTATTATTATTATTGTTATTATTAGTGAATGATTTTACATATTTTTAATAATAAAAGAAAAATATTAACATTGATGGCTTGATAAAATTAACAAGAATGTTAACAATTAATTTCAATAGGATTTGATAAAATAATTTTAATGTTAAAAAATGATATTTTCCAAGAACTATTTTCATAAGTACTCTAATTTTTTTAATAATAATTTATGTTTATCACTTTTAAATTATGAATAGAGAGTAATTTATAAAAAATAGATTCATATTTAATTATTTATATATTTATATGAAATAATATTATGATCACTTAATGTTTTAAAATTCATTTTTCTCTAAAACCATTATTTTCTATATTTATTATGTTTTCAATAAAAAGTTTAATTTTACATATTTAGAAATTGAAATTGACTAAATGAATTCCAAATATTCAATAAACACTTTAATTTTTGTTAAATTGTTCAATTACATTTTTGGTTATAAAAAGAAGTTACCGATCTAAAAATTGAGTTACTGGGATAAAGGATATATAAGGAAAAAAATGGTGAAACTAAAGAAATATTATGAGAAGTTATCTATAAATTGTGTGTGTGAGAGGATTAAAGACCCAAATCAAATATTTTTCACTTTTTATCCACTTTAGTTTTAAAATGGAAACCTTATACACTGTGGAATGAATATTTATAGAAATGCCACTCAAAACTCACCTATTAAAAGACCCCTCCTCTACCCTTTCCATAGAATTGAAAAATTTTAGTTCTAAATTAAATATCATTATATATATCCTCTCTTAACTCTTTTTTACACATTTTATATCATCTAGTTCCAAAAAGGAATCATGAATTCTTCATTCCCAATGAACCCATGTCGAGAAGGGCTAAACTCATCAAATAAGAATCTAAATTCCTCTATAAATTTTTTAATTTCCTTATCATATCCAATCTTCATAAAATTTATTATATATTATAATGATGGTATATTAAAATAATTATTATTTTGATAAAATCAAAATTTTATTACATAATTCCAAACTTTTACTCATTTTGTAGTGTAATATATTCTAGTTTGGGTTGGTTCAACCACCTATGTCAATGATTCTATAAAAATATAATTATCTTCACCCTGAATATTTACTAAGATACTAATACGAGTAATATATTATATTAAATATTTATATATTTAATTAAAATATTTATTTAAGTAAGAAACAATAATTGATGACCTATATTAATTAAATAATTATTATTGGTAAATTACCGGAAAATGTTTTTTATGGATTCTATTATGATGAACCTTATAAATAATTTCCATAAAATTAACTCATGAATACATAAATAATTTAAATAAAAAGATTCCACTAACTTGTATAATCTAGGAATAATGATCATGGAATCAATTAACAATTATTGACATTGCGAATATGAAACTTGGGTGAAACAATCAGAATCACTAACATTATATGATGAAAATAAACAATAAGTAAGAACTATATGTGTAAAAAATTATTATAATTGAGGTTTATAAATGGAAATATATATAAATAAGGTTCATAAATAATTGATTAATATGGATATTTTAACTATACATGTGGTTAACATTATTTTATGGATGTTGGGAGTAATGGTAAGAGTTTTTTACTGACATAATTATCTATGATTTTAGGATTTCATAAGGTATTTTAAAAATTACATGACTTTATTTAAAAATAAATCTTTCTTTAACATTTCTGTATGGTTTTTCCACTAAAACTATGACTCTATATAAACAATTACGAAAATAATCTCCCTTTTAAACATGTTTCCTCATGAACACCTTTCCCACTTTAATAACCATTTTTAATAATGAATCTAATTATCCAATAATTCATGGTTTTACAAAGAAGAATTAAGTCTAATTTTTTTTTTGTATTTTTCTTTTTAAATAATAGTTATAAAAAGAAAATTATATTTCATTTTGTTTTTCAAATCAATTTTCTAATAACCTTATAAAAGGGGTTTTCATCTATGTTGATATCTTTTGACATTTTTTATGTTTCACAGAGTATATGCTTCTATGATAACATCCTTATTATTTAATTGGATAGATTATGATTATGTTATGTTAAATATTTCATGACTTTAATTCTATTTTTATGGGTTAATTAATATATGATAGAATTATGAATATTTTTATGTTCATGTGGCACACATATGTATGGTGTATCGTTATGTGATGAGTTGATTTGTTATATCCCCTCAATACATTAGGTAAATTTTTATATCTCATGTGATGATATTTATGGAATTTGAGAGTTTTACATGAATCTATCCACTATGTTTATTTGAATGGCGAGTTAATTCAATCTATTATGGGATTCTATCCACCATGTGAATATGGCGTTGGAAGAAATAATCAATATAAGGAATGGTTTTATATTCTTATGTATGGTTTATATTCTTATTATTGTGTTATGATTTCATGGATAAGGATTATGGACTCATATTTATAACTTAATATTATTTATGATTTTAATACATATCATTATTCCATAACTCATTATATATTATTTATTGGGTTTTTTACCATTCAACATGATTATTTCATTATTATGACATGCTTATATTATGATCACTTATGATCTTAAGTTGATATATCTTATGTTTACCCATACATTTTATCCAATATCACTCTTTACTATATTTCCATTGCACAATATTTGATTAATTTTATTATGTATGATCTGTCAAAAAGGGTATCATGTGAGATTAATAACAATGAAAGATATTAAAAATATTTCATAATAAGTTGGTTACATATCTAATCTCAAATACATTAAATAATTAGGTTTGGGGTGTGATTTATTTTGAGATGAAATGAATATTCATTTTAAATGATATAATATGTATGTATGTTGTAATTAGTTATCCATAGTCACAATTTGGTGGAGGGTACCATGATATGACAGACTAGAGCTAGGAAGGCTCATGAATTAGTGGCGAGGAGTCACTCTATGAGACCTTTATGGGGGTGACATCACAATATTACCACACTAGTTATGCCATGATAAAATTTGTCTAGGTGGTCAAGCATTATTCTTGGGGGCAGTCTTGGTGTGATCTAGATGGTTTACATCATTACATGAGCCTTTCATGAAGGTATCATGGAGTGACCTTTATGGTCATGTTGTGAACAAGATACTATGTGTTTTTCAGAATGGGAAAATCTAAAAATTTATTATGGGTAACTTTATACACTTCACTCAACCTCATAGACTCACACGTAGCTTGAAGCTTATTTTGAATTCTATTTAATCACTTAAGATATCAAATTATTCAATTTATTGACAGATCAATGGTTTGTTGTTTTTTGTGAAAACCATATGGTAAGTCTATTTCCATCTAAGCCTATAATCCTTGTTTATCTCACTTTCATATATCTCTTGGCATAAAAAACCTAATTATGAAAATTTTTGGATGATTTTAAGATTTTGGTGGATCATTCATGAATCTAAGAGCATGGATTAGTGAGTGTTCTCTACCAAGATTGATGAAGGAATTGCTTAACCTATTAAAATTTTTATAAGTAGTTATATGTCATAACTCTCATAATGGTGTGTGTTAGCACTATAATGTTCTACTATTGTTATTAATGTGACCGAGTAGGTTTGCATCAATGTGGTTGACATATTAGAGGGGGAGGTATTGGTTCATGGGTTAGAAATGGTAAAACCCCACCTTATTATTTGGTTAAAGTAAGGGTTATCTCCCATCTTAATTGGGTCCTTGTTTTAAACACTTTATGTTCTTATTAAATATTTTTCTCGAATAAATTAAATTTCTTCGATATATTGTGTTTCACATGACGCTTAATTTTAACGAACTACAATTTACTATAAATATTATTATTTGAAGATTACTATCATAGCATAGCCATTAAAATGGATTGTATGAATTGGAATAAAATAATTTTAAAATTTAATTACAATGTTTTTATATAAATAAATCATATTGAAAATAAAGTACATAATTTTTAATAAATTGCATATTTGTTTCAAAAATATTATTTTATTTAAAACATGTATTTGTTGATTTTTGTGAAACAAAAATAAAAATATTTTATTAAAATTATATAAAATTTATTTAAAAAAACATGATTTTTTAAATCTATATTTCAAAATTATCTTTGAGTTAATTTTTTTTAATTTTATGCAAAGAGTAATTTTTTGGATGAATAGTAAAAATACTAATTTTTTAAAAAACAATTGTGTTTTCATTAAAGAATATATAATCTATAAATTATTTTAATATGGATTAAAAAGTAAAATTAGCTCAATTATATATTTATTAATCCAATTTAGGTTATTGGAATCAATTTTATATTGAATTTTGATATTAAAACTCTCTCTACTTATGAAAACTTTATCTTTGGAAAACTATTTTTCTGTCATGTCTATGAGTTTTTTTGGAATTAACTGTTTCCACTTATGTGAATTTAATATGGTAAAATGGATTATATATTTGGAATAATAATAATTAATAGTATATAATAAGGTAAACTTAATTTTTTCATAGTGAATAATAACCTTGATAAAAAATTAATTATCGTGATTGAGGATAAAATAGGGTTTTGTGCATTAAATGTTCTTATGCTAAAATTAATTTTCCTCACACATGGGATATTTAATTGATAAAATTGAATTCAAATTTATAATAATTGGTTCTATATTATCTAATAAGGATAATTTTATTTTTATTCTTATATTTTAAATCACATAGGTAAAAAAATAATAAACTAGTTACCATGGTGAAAACAAAAATGGTAAAATTGTGTAAACATAAAGGCTAAGATTTTTTTTAAACATGTGTTGTTTTTAAGGTTTTTATAGAACTTATATTCTCTAATATAATTCATTTATATATATTTTTAGTCACAATGGGTGAGAGTGACTTTCCATTATTGAATAGTTTTGGGAATTTACAAAAATGTAACTCCTCCTCACTTATAAAAGGGTACCTCCTCTCCCCTCCTCTACACACTTCCAATACCATTTTTCATATAAATTACCTAAAAAAATACATTAATTAATCCCTTACCCACATCCAATAGGCCTAATTTTGATTATGGATCCCTATTAAGAAGTCTTTAGGTGTAAACCAAAAGGTGTTATCCGAAGGATAGATAAGTTCCTTAACTATATTTTTTCATTTTATTTATTACTATAACATATTAAAATTTTATTCAACCATTATGATATAATAAAATAATTATATTCCATATAATTATATTTTATTATTTCAATATCATGAAATTCATCTATCTCCTCTTCCATCAAGAAATAGTTGATCATATGTATGGAAGAATACAGTCTCACGAACCGATGTAATTTGTTTTCCACCAATGCCTCTAATAGATGAATATAATGATGTAATTAATGTTTAAATAATATATATATTACAAATTTATACTTATGAAATTAAAATATCACATATACCTTCTTAATTTCCATTCATTTGGAATATGATTAGGTTGCTTGTTGGTACGGCAGACTACAGCCTCACGAAGCGACATGTTTTCTTTTCCACTTACACTTTACATGGAAGTTAATCCAGATAAATATAATGAATATATGTGATATATATGAAATTATAATTACTCTGTAAAAGTGATATATTATTTACCTTCCTTTCATTCTATCCATCGAGAAAATGGAAGCATCATTCATCTGTGCGTACGACCTATCGTCTCCAAGAATGATGTAATTCATTTTCCCAACTATAATTTTTATGAATATATATAAATAAATATACAATATATATATATATATAATTTTATGTAACCATGATCAGGATAAAATTACTAAAAAACCAAACCAAAACATACATGAAAAACGAAGTAGTTATTACCCAAACCGTGATTGTAACATGGAATTATTAAAAATTGGTTAATAACATTAAATAAGTAAATAATATATGGAATGATATATATGGTAATGATTTTTTAATATATTTATAATAAACCTTTATTTATTATACCTTAGTATTTGATGAATAATAAGGAAGTCGAGACTTAAGGTAATGTAATTTCATCTCATATTTATTTTTATGGGATGCATGCAATATTCACCGCTTGATTATTTTTTGTGGTGTGTATTTTTCTCAGGAATGTATTTTATTATTATTATTATTATGAAAATTATGGGGATTTATTTATACTTATAATTTTATTTATTTAATGGTGATTATGATTTATAAATTACAAAAGTGGTAAAGGTTTTATGTTACAATCTCATCATTTATCGAGATTGTTTATGATTATGCTTTTGAAAATGTAATATTATGATATATCTCCAAATAAACTCATGAATTTTATTATAATATGTTCATTTCATGAACATACATGTTTTAATTTTATTTTCCTCTCTTTATGTCTTCAATATTCGAAAATATTGTTTTTAAGGAAAAACTGATTTTCTTTCTCTCCACAGCCGAAACCATTTTCCTTCCATGTCTATGTTGTATAAAAATGCATTAAATAAATTATTGAAATGATTAAATGATTATTAAATACATTTATACACATGTTTTACTTTATAATTTTTTTAAAATGAATCTTATTATCATTTTCCTAATGAGGTAGCTTTAAATTTTTATAGAAAATTTGAATGGAATCCTCGTTTTAACACATACGACATGAAGTGATATTTCATCCATCATTACCACTAAATTATTTGAAGATTACTTTACATGTTTTCATGTATATTTTCAAATATAATATTTTCATCAATAATTGGTAAACTTTTATATTTTAATGATGTTATTTCAAATTAAAATTATATTTTCATCAATAATGTTTTAATGATCTTCCATGGAAAATCTATTCATCAACAACAACAAAAATTTGTGTTGCTCATGTTTTACTAGAGATAGATCCAATATAACCATCCATATTAATTTTATGTTCTATTTATTATCATAATGAAAATATTTTTATGAAATCCCTTCCTTTTTCATAGGTTATCATATGATGAATTGATAAAATGTTTTTGAAAACCATTTATTTTCCTTGGGTTATTCTATGATGAAATATTTATGAAACCCATTTATTTTTGAATTTTTTATGATGTGATTAATGGTTTTTATCTTGTGGAAAAATAATTTATGAATTATGTGATTGGTGGGACCTATATCTACCTCATATTTATTAGGTAATTATTGATATCTTATGAGAAAATTTGGACTAGAATAGGGAGTGAACCCAGTTCAGTAAGGGTATCTGCACACTATGATAGTATTAGGAGTGAACCTTGACTAATAATATGGTTTGGGAAGTGAACCCATTCCACTATGATAGTTTTGGAAAGGATAATTGACTACTAAGGAATTGTTTTTCTATGCTTATGTGCATGCCACAATTCTATGTCTTATGTCAATGTTATAATTACACGTCTTATGTTCTTTGATTACTTTATGATTCATGTCTTATGAACTACAATGATTTATTTCATGACTAAAGTTTATGATCTATGATATGTATGGTATGGTTTCCAAATATTATTCTCGTGTTTTCATTCCCTTATACTCAGGTTAAGTTTATATCTCCCTTGTTTCCCTTATTGATCGTTCGAGCTCACCCTTTATTATGTTTCCTTTCCCTAGGTTATGAAGAAAGGTATTATGAATGATATGTAAAATAAGGATTATGGTTATAAAGAACTTAGTTGGATAAGTTTTAATTCACATATGAACAAGTTTTTATGTATCCAAGTTTTTAAAGGAATTAGACAAAAATGATTTCTAGAGTGGATCATTATATAATGTAATGAATATTCATATACTAAGATGTGATATATATGTATAAGATGTTTTGGAATCTACAATTGATATTATAGAATGGTTTAGTCAAAATGTAGAAACTAGGATGACAAAACATTAGTGATAACAATAAGGATAAGTATATGTATATGGAAATATCATGGAATTTTGATGAAGGACAGAGAAAATCACTACTAGAAATTTATCCTATATCTATAGTTTGAAACTATGTGTATATCCCACAATACCATGGGTATAGGATATACCCATAGTTTAAAAGAATTATGGGAAACCAAGGCATCAGTATAGACCTTATCTATACCCCTGGTTTTAAATACCTATACCCATGGTTTGGAAACTGTGGGTATATGTGCATTCCACCGAGTCATTAACGGTATACACATGGTTTTAAAACCATGGGTATAGATTTTAACAAATTAGTGGTTATGGGTGTTAATCCCTAAAATGCCTCTATAAGGTTCTGGAACCTAACCACTACACCATCTTCTCTTATTGATATATAAATATATAATTACTTATATATATTTATCTAAACCATGGGTATAGGTGTTCCCACAAATTTTTTTTTCCTACAGACATTTTTTTATTCCCACCATAACGTGGGAAAGGTATACCCATAGTTTTCAAAAACCATGGGTATAGGTTTCAAAAAAAACCTATACCCAGGGTTCTGTAAAAAACAATGGTTATAGGTGACCTATAACCACAGTTTTCCAAAACCATGGGTATATGTTCCCATATTATCCCTATACCCAATTTTTTTGGAAAACTATGGGTATAGGGCCATTTTTCAATAGTTAGTGGTTTCCAAGAAATTACATCCCTATCTAGAGACTACTAGTGTATGTGTCACTATAACTATTTTATCTAGGGGTAATAACTCTAAAAATGGTGCATTGAACTGGACTCGATTGCCACCAAGTTCATGAAAGTGGGGAATGTTGGTCACCTAGTTTGAAACTCTTAAGGGATATTCTTTGGAAATATAAAATCTCTTTATGAACCATTATGGAGGATTCAAATAATGACCATGGTTTAACTAGGATGAGCCTAATATTTCATAGATTATAAATGATGTGTGATGATTTAGACATGATATAAGTGATTTTTCATGATGATGTGGTTTTATATTATGATTATTACTTCTCACACTATGAGTTTTGGTCTAATTCAATGGATGGAACCCAAAGGAATCGTGTTAATACCGAATTAAAAAGAAAATTAAATGATTTTCCTCCCAATAACTGAAAAACTATGGGATATGGAATACAAAAGCTATTTTCTATGCTCAAAAACATTCTCAAGATACAAATAAATATGAACTTGGAAATTAGAAAAGGGGGAAATAATGTTTTGTTGAGTAGCTTATAAGGAAACTCCCACATTCTTCTTGTGGTTATACTAATCCATAAGTTTTATTGAAATTTATCAATACCATTGAAAAGATATTTTCATTTCTCCAATGTTCAGATCATTAAATTGTCATCTTGGGTTTCTATCATTTATATGGGGAAGCGGATCAATGGTGGACTCTTATCAAGAATACGAGTCAATTAGATAAAATTGACCCCCGGGATTAAGATGATTTTAATAAGTTTTTTTAATAAAAATTTTCCTCATATTATTTTCATGAAATTGTAGAGGGAGTTACTTGAGTTATAGAATAAGGATGATGAATCTATTGGCACCTATGAGGTAAATTTGAAAAGACTTATGATGTATGGTTCTCGTATTATCATCCAAACTAAAATTAAGGATGATAAATTATTCAGTGGATTAAAACCATGATTTTGAAATAAATTATCCATAATTAAGTTCAATATCTCTGAATAAATATTTCGATTTTCTATAAAGATGGAAATAGAGACTCAATTAACCCATTAATAATATGGTCTTGATAAGAAAATGAAGATGGAATTCAAAGGAAACTTTAAAAACCATGGAGAAAATAAGATCTTTCCTATATGCTCTAAGTGTGGAAGAAAAGATTGATGAAATTTTTATAAGGGGAATTGTAAATGTTTTAAGTTTAGAAAGAAATATCACTAGGAAATTAGTTACTAAAGTGATTGGAAGAAGTCAGCTAATGATGTGAATAAATATAAAGCTCAACAAAATACACCAACCATACTCCAATGATTCAAATTCAAGGATTATAGGAATTATCACCACTAGAAATTCTATTATTTTTTACGGGGAAATTAATGGAGAATCCCATAAAAAATAAGAAATAGAAACAAGATCCTGTCTCTATTTCCCCATGGTCAGAAATTGTGCTGAATTTTTTTTTGTGATGGAAACTCTTCTATTGTAAATATTTTTCATCTACTGATATATATATATATATTTTTATTTGTGATGGAATTCATTATCCATCATGATAGATAAATAATTACATCAAAAAAATATAAAAAAACTAAAAAAATAAAAACCATGAAAAATAACAAATAAAATTAGACAAATTTAAGTAAAAAAATATATAAAACATTATAAATAGGAATTAATAACAATATTACCCATGATATGTTCATTCAAAAACCATCATAATAGTTTTCTCAAAAATTATTTATCATTTTGGAGGTGGTGGGTCTTTCAGAGGACTAGGTAGAGGTAACTACATCCCTATACCATGCGCTAGTCATCACATGTACTCCATCATCTACTCCCACCGCTACACCTACCATTATCACTGTTACTCATTACGCTATTGCCGATGTTGAAAAATATCCTACAACTCCCTATGAAGGGTCTCTATAACCTTATTCTAATCGCATTGCATCTCCTAATACTCGGTATATGATAATGAAAACTCTCCATGACCTCTAATCATGTTGGACGATAACCTTGTAGTAGGGTTGTAATACCCAACATGTATCAATCGAGAACTGATACCAACTACATGGGACTTCTCAATAGTATACTGAGTCACTAATGTCAATGCTGCCTCATAAAATCCTAACGCAGTGGTCTCTTGAACCTCATTCCCAACCAGAATATCATCTTATATGTGAGAAGTGATGACCACATATGAATCCTTAAAATGAAATTTCAAATTAAAATAGTTAAAATATACTTTTATGTTAATTTTGAAAATAAAAAAACTAAACTGATCATAATCCTCCACTTTCTTCCACTATTAATCTCTCCCGTGGTAGGATTATAGTACATCAACTTAAAAAAATCAAACTCTATAACACCATGATGCTAAATTTACTATATCAATATAAAATAAACAATTTAAATATAAAGTGTGTATAAATTATTACATAAATTTATATAACATATTTCATCTAAGTAAACTAAATATATGACTACCAACTCTATGTGTGACCTCATGCCTCCCATAGTTCTGTCGACCTAATAACGATCTCCTCTAAAAAATATATCTGATAAAGTGGGATTATAGTTCATCCCAAATAGTAGATGGTATGTAATCAGGTCGATAGTGCAACAATAATGACAAAAAATTATTCCTCTAGATTTCACTATGAATATCTTCCTCAATTTGTGAAAAACATGATGATAGCACACACACATATAGATCTCCTAGGTCTCTCATATATAGGCTCTCACAATATCTTCAATGGGATGATATAAAACCTATAAATTATTAATAATTTATTTCTAATAATTAAAGAAATTTAAAAATAAGTAATTTTTTTGTTCCATATAATTCGCAAACATCTAGTGATGAAAATCATTGGTAATATAATCCCATTCCACCCAGGGTACAAAAAAATAATTCCATAGAATCACACTCCCCTATCCAATAATTATATTTTAAATATTGTGGAACAAAAGAATAAATAATTAAATAATTAATAAATAAATTAACTAATAAAAATTCATGAAAATTAATAAAAGTTATCTAAATTATAAAACTAAAAAAACCTCTGCATGCATGGATCTAAATCAAGATATGGAAATTTCTCTGAAATAAGGTTGGGAATCATGAATATCATTATACCATGTTCCATTTAAGTATATAATGAACTGGCACCAACCTGCGGGCTAGATGATGGTGCATTTGGTTGATCACCAGGAAGTACACATCCTCAAGGATATAAAAAATATCATCAAAATCATTTCTATCCATATGAAACATGAAAATAATATTATCTAAAAATATTTAATATGAGTATTATATACTAATTATGACTATAACCATCAAGTAATTGTGTCATTCTTCATATTCAACATTATTTAAATATTTTATGTGTTAATATATTCATCATCCTCATCTATATCATCAATTTATATAGAAGATCCAACTTCATCATCTCTTTCTATTTCAAATTCATTTATTACATCATCAACATCATTATCACCATCAGTCCATAATAATGGGGCTTCTTCATTGATATCTGAATCTCTTCAGGGAAAAGATGTACTTTGAGATGTCTCTTAAATTTTTTCAATTTCTTATGCCTCAATAGAACCAATTTAACTTTCTATAAACTAATTTTCATGATATTTCACATTTATAATGCTTGCCAACAAATTAAATCTCTTGAAGTAGTACAATAATTTTCATAATAAATTTTAGTTGCTTGATGATCCAAGATAAATGGTTTATTTACTACAATAAGGATTTCATATCTAATTTCAATGATTATATTGCGCAGATGAATATGAAAACCTCTATCATTATCAAACCAATAGAATTTAATCATCATTACATAATTCTCTTCTAGATAACACATCTCAATTATTTCATCTAGTATTAAATAAAATCCAACTTCAACTGCTTTATCCTGTAATCCTCTAAAGAAAAAACAACTAACCATTATTCTTTTTTATTCTCCATATGCACATGTATGAAATTAAAATTCACTAACCACATATGCATTATAACATTTTACCATTTTTATGGGGGGTTTTTAATATTCAAAATCAATTATCAATTTTATCAGTGTATTGCGATAACTTAAAAATTAAAAACCCAATGTAAATATAATAAATAATAAATTGATTTTATATTTTAAACCATACAAAAGTTTCTTTACTAGTCTTTGAAACTAGTAGGAAATTTTATATTGCTGATGTTCTTCAAGAGCAGTTGGTGCATGTTATGGAAACTATTTCATGATATGATCATCATATAATAAAAAAAATAAAATATAATTAATTTACATTTAAAAAAATATAAATAATGGGTGAATGTAGAACTCAATATAAAAATTATGTCATTTCATCATAATTGAGAAAACCATATGTACGAGACTTGTGGTGTTCATCATCTAAAATGCATTATTCATGAACTCTACTAAATAATGGCCCATTCAGTTATGTTTTATAGGATAATCAGGTTGGAAATAATGGGACCAAAAAAATAAATTTACTCCTTAAAAAATCTTCTAAAATTGACCCATCAATTAATGCTTTGTTACATACCATTTTCTTCAATTTTTGTAAGCATCTATCATGTAGGTATATCCTCCAGAACTGTACTAACCCATCACATTTTATTTCATGTATCCAATGTAATATAAAATATTCTATTAGATCGAAGTAATCCAGTGAATTTATTTCTAGTTTTTTAAAATTAAATCAATATATTCTTTCAAATTACTCTGTGTATCATATTATGTCATCACCACACATATGTACTAGAAAACACATGACAATTCTTTTAGCGCATAAAAAATTGAAGAATTAAAAAAACCTCTAAATCTAATTAGTAAAATTGTTTCCATATTAACATAAAAATAATGACATTTTAATCTGGTAATATGAACATTTATGAAACATCTTACTAAATTGGAAATATGACCTTATGTTAGCCTCAAATACACAATCCATGGACAAAATAATAAATGATTTTATTTTACAATTGTATAAGTATCTTATTTATTCATTGAATTTTGTGATATTTCATTTTAAAACAACTGAAGTTCTAGTCACCTAGTGATTTTGGAAAGATCTAATCATGCCTTTAAATTATCTTTATTCTTACCAGGTGTGTCCAAAAGATTATAAAATATATTATCAAAATATTTCTTCTCAATATTCATAACAAAAAATATGTGATAGAATTAAAAATTTGACCAATATGGTATATCCCAAAAATTAATCTATTTCATCCAATTGTGATATTTCCTAGATCCAACTATTTTTTATTGGTTTATAGTCAGTCAAGAGGTAATGGAAGGTAATTAAGAAAAAAATTATTTTAAATCAATAATTGAGATCATTGTTGGTGGTCCATATATTCCAATTATAAATTTTTTTAATATATTTTTGTTCCTTTAGAATGGATGATCAGTAGGAATAAATCTGTGATAACAATTGAAATACATGGTTTTCTTCCATTGAAGAGAAAAATTTTTTTTCTATCACTCATAAAGTATAGACATGATTTTAAACTCTGTGTACTCTATCTATATAACCATCAATACCTTGGAAATTCTATAATTTTCCAAATTATTGTATATTTCATTAGAAAATTCTATTTATCAACAACATAATATGTACTAACACCATTAGTATGCAACAAATTTAACTCATCAATCAATTCATAAAATAAAAAATGATATTCTTTTTTGAATATCCTTGAATTCATAATATAAAAAACAAATATGTGGTTCATCCATAAACATCCATGGATTTAAGTTCTACATAGTTATAAGTATGGGGAAACAAGAATTTTTACTACCGTAAGAACCAAATGTACAAAATCCAATAGCTGAAAGACTCAATCAAATGTTATGGGTTTCTGAATAAAAAGAAGGATACACCTTACCAAAAAATTTCCATGAATCACCAACAAGAGGAGGATTTAATATTTTACCTATTGAAATATTTTATTTGTGTAATGATATAAATATTTTGTGTTCTGAGACATAAATAAATTGTATAATTTGGGTGTAAGTGGTAAATACCACAACTATTTAACAATAAACAATCCTCACTTCTCTTTCTATGCCTCTTTGAACCTCGATTGTCCACATGAAATAAAACAGTCTAACGACTCATTATCACCTAAATATAGGATGTAATAATATGAATATGAATTAAAATTTTGATAGCCATGACCTAAATTATAGACAATCCTCTTGATCTCATATAAATTTGTAGGCAACACATTTCCTTCGGGTAAAAATTATTTAACCAAAGATAATATGTAATAGAAATAATTATTTTAAAGTCCATTATCATATTTAATAGCCATAAATTTTGTAACAACTTAAAATTTACTTATCTTTTAACCAAGATAAGACTTAAGAAACTCATAAAATTGACATGGTTTAAACCTGAGAGTTGAATAATCATTTTGAGTTCCATTTTAATGAAAAGATTAACCAAAAACCTAATATACCAAAGATTGAAACCTTGATTAATTTGGAACCAAATTATTAGTATCATCTATGTAAATACTTTCACCATACTGGTACATAAAAACATAATATCTCTAAAAATACAAATGATATAGATAACCCCAAACATTGTCAAATGTTTCAAATATCCTCAAATCATTTTTCTTAAAAGGACACTTAATTATCACTTATGAAATAAATTCTGATTTTGATGATGAAAATGATAATTAAGCTAAAACACCCTCAATGCATATAGGATATATTCCAAAACCTCTTGAATTAGTGTTTTAATTTATCCCATCATGATTTTATAAGAAAAACCTATTTTGTACTTCCTTGTTCCATATTTTTCAAAAAAATATTAAATAAAAAGATTTTTGATGACTAATATGATAGGAGAAAGAGATGATCTAAAAAAATAAGAAATATAAAAAATAAAATTTACTTATAAATATTACTAAATATTGATAATTAGTGATATATACAAATAAATACCCTAAATTATTACAAACTACAAAATTAATAGTGAAATTAATGATTGCATACTAATTTTTGACAATTATCCCCATTTTTAATAATTACGAATTTTTTTTTCCAATTACAACTAATTACAGCTAAGGGAAATTTAAGGTTAACCAAGGGGTGTGAAGGAAGTAGGTAGTTGAGTGGATGAAGGAAATGATATAGGGAAATAATTATAATGCACCAAGGTTCAGACCAATTGGAGGAGATGCATTCATGGGTAAACCTATGAGTTATGGAAGAGGAAGAAAATTTGAAGGATAATAATGACACACTGAGTGGGGGTTTTCCCATTTTTGATTAAATCACTCATCATTACAAAATAATGTTCTTTTGATAATTTTTAATTTATGTTAACTTTATTGGTAAAATATTATTTTCTCATAATGAGAGATTGAACCAAAAAATGGGAAAAACTTAATAAGCATGTAATTGTTATCTCTCACATATTCTCTATCTTTCATCACTCGCATGTTTACCCATGACTACTCATCCTTCAAATGGCCTAAACTTTGGGCATTGGAATTAATTCACTCTTTCATTTTCTTCATCCCCTCCAATCTATTCTTCCCTCAGGCTAATTGGTCAGATTTATATTTCCCATATTTTCCACACTCTAGGGATTACTACTCAATACACCTCCCAAATTTTCCCTACTTTAGTCACACCCCTTGGTTGGTTAATTATGGTTAATTTTGGGTAATTATGGGTAATTAGTCCAACGTATTCCCAATTAGTCCTATGTATTTCTAATCAGTCCTAATTATTTTTAATTGGTCCTATTTTATCTAATTAGAATAAATTATTCAAAATTAGTACTAATCACTCAACATCATTGCTAATTATTTCTATTCTTATTTCTAATTATTGATAATTATTTCTATTTATCTAATATTATTTCTAATTATTCATAATTATTGATATTTATTGTTAATTATTCTTAACTATTCTAAATTATTGCAAATTAGTTCTCATTATTCCTAATTATTTCTAATTAGTCTTTATAATTGCTAATTATTACAAATAATTTCAACTTATTGCTAATTATTTTTAATGATTCTTAATTAATTTTAATTATTGTTAATTATTTCTAATTATTATTAATTATTACTAATTATTACTTATTTTTCAGAATTATTACAATTTTTTTCAAATATGGCTAATTATTGTAATTTATTAAAAATTATTGTAAATTATTAATAATTAGTGTTAATTGTTTATAATTATTGTCAATCATTAGTAATATTTGTTTATTATTACAAATTATTCTTAATTGTTACTAATTATTTTTAATTATTACTAATTATTCATAATTATTAGTAATTATTCATAATTATTCCTAATTGTTATTAATTATTACTAATTATTTTTAATTATTATTAAATATTGTTAATTATTACAAACTTTTACAACAATTTTTTACTAATGTTTACTAATTTTTATAATTACCTCAAGTTTTTACTATTTTTTCTAATTAACACTAATTATTGCTATTTTTCACTAATTACTACAAATTTTTAATAATTTCCATTAATTAATGTTAATTTTTTTAATTAGCACTATTTATGTCTAATTACCTGTAATTATTACTAATTATTGCTATTTTTTCTAATCATAGAATTTTTTTCTAATTATTAATTATTTTTTCTAATTAAAGATATTTATTTTTAATTATCATTTATTTTTACAAATAACCAATAATTATTGTAATTTTTTTTCTAATTATTAAAAACTATTTACTAATTATCAAAAAATATATACTATTTATTGTAATCGTTAGAAAATATTTATCAACAATCTATAATTAATATCAATTACAACTAATTATAATTAATTATTTCTAATTATAATTAATAATTTCTAATAATTTGTAATATATAATAAAATAATTAAATTAACAAATAAAAATATGAAAATAGGTACCTTAAAATTGATGCTTTTATGGAATTAAAACACCACTTTTTTGTTATTTCCAACAAAAATTTGGGGCCCGATGATTGATTGCGGCCGGTTGAGTATGGTTACACAATCATTCATGTCAGGATCACCATTTTTGTTTCACATCCCTTTTCTTGTATTTTGGAATGGTGTTAATTCATGGAACCAGAAACACCCAATGGATCTCATATCACTGACGGCTCATGTACTTGCAGTCCAAAGGCATGTGATCGTTGAGAAGCTTATCCAACGACACTTAAGAACTCAAAATGGTTGGGAGGATGGGAGGTAGGGATCCTCACAACCTTTTGGGGTGGATTATTGCATACTCTGTGACTCTCTTATAGATTTAATTCATATTCATGAATCCCTTTTTTAAATCCAAAATATGGAATTGGTCACCAATTCGTATTAACAATCAATTATAGAAATCCATTGATAGGAAACCATCTATATGTATCTGAGGTTCTCCATCGATGAAACCATTTTTATGTATTTGATGTTCTCCATCATTGGAACTATCTGTAGGCATCATTGATCCTCTATATTGGTTACATTTTTTTTGTTTTCTGAAGCTAGTTTTAAGCCACACAATTAGGTTCTCTAGAAGTTATTGTAATCCAATGATACTTGAATTTTTTGGATGTTTGGATCAGTCCTGTGATTAGGGCTTCTTACATATCCTTCTGAGAGGAATCAGAACCCTCATAGTTTGGCACCACTTAACAGGACACGTCACCCTTTTAGGGTCATGTGACAAGGACCAAACCATGAAGTTTAACATCATATGGTAGATACATCTAGGAGAAACATTCCTAGTCATGGTTGTTGTAGGACTTAATCCAAAGTGACCCTAATATGGTTTATCTTGTTGGGGAAAAGATCATATGATAGTGGTCCTCACTGGTAATATGGATTGACAAGGATGGGATGAAAGAGACCTAGAAGGGATGCGGCCTCCCAGGTGGGGGCATGATCTTACTGGGAATATCACTCAATAAGGATAGTGATGGAAAGGGCTTGGAAGTAATATGTCACTATGAGTTATATTTTACCCTAATGGGAATATGGACTAGAGAAGATTAGGGTAAAATGGGATGTTGGGTTTTAACCTTAGAGTGGATTCCTATATATCAGGTTTGTATGGGAGTAAAAGACCACATAGTTTGGAATGTTTGGGGATTTCACCTAAGGAGGTTTCCCATTTTGTTACTTAATTGGGAATATGTACCTTTTATGGTTTTATCTCAAAGGGAATACATCCCTTTAAGAACTTGGTAACATGGTTTTGGGTCACACATTGAATAGGAGGCCAAAATGGTGAATATTTTATCATTCTTATAACATGATATCCACCAACCTATAAGCCCACATGAACCATGCTCAGTATGAGAAAAAAGAAGTGGAAGATCTGGAAAACCACATAGTATACATTTTCCATGGGTGGATGAGGATAAGGGTATGGAATGTGGGGGAATGTTCAGTAAGAATGACTTTGGGATTACTCTATGGGGGATACCCTTAAAAATATTTCACTCTCCTCCCATTTTGAATGATGTAAGAGAGGAAGAGGGAAGTCCTATGAGAAAAAAATGTCTTATCTTGAACAAAGAAATCATCTACCACCATTTATAGGGTTTGTATCCTTCTTACCATGAGAATTTATGATTAAGGACATTCTGAGGATCCTGCCTATTAAGTAGGATAAATGTGGGACTTCCATTACTACTTGAATGTATTATTGAGTGGGGACACTAATTTTCCCTAGGTCCTGATCATGCATGTTCATAGATTTTGGTGGGGGTCTTGTCTTGGTCCCTCTTGTATGAGGTACTGGGAAAAGGGGGGTTCATATCATCAGATGTGTGAAAAAGGGATCAAAGGGATGCCTCATGCAGGTGATACCTTGGCGTGTTAGAGGTTGCCTCATGTAGGAAAAACATGGGTGAGTTGGAGGCTACCTCACATATGTGGTACCTAAGAGAGTTAGTGGCTTCCCCACACAAGATACATCTGGGTGAAGAACATCCTTGGAAACCAAACTTATATGAACCCTATCCCGGACCACCAAGGGTCTCCTCAGGTGCCTCTCGAAGGGTCTCATGATAGTTCGATCTTGGGAAGGGGAATTCACCCAAATATTTATGGACTCAGGGGAAGTGGATCCTCACTTAAATATTTTACATTTTAGGCCTTAGAGGAACTATAATCCTAGTAATCTCATTAATTCCCTCTTCTTTTGGGGTTTAGAGAACTGGATGATAGGGTTTGGGGACCTGGGAAAATGACTAGGGCGAGTAGTGCTTCCAGTGGTTTCCTCTAGCTTTCAGTAATGTCAAATGAGAAGCCATATTATAATATTTAGATATAATATTAGGACCCTAGTGGAATGTGGTGGTTAGCCTAGGTCACTCACATAGTTCTTTCACATAGGTGTGACTTTCACAAGGTTTCATCCTACATGGGTCCGGACCTATGTGATGATACTGGGCATGCATGTTAGAGGTGCGCGATGATGCTTGGCACTCTAGTCAGATAAGAGTTATGAAAAAATTTGGTACATTCATGGGATCACTTGGTTGAATGCACACAATAATTGATTCCCCTCACTTCTATATTACATAAGGAATTTTACCTTGAAACTTCATATCCTCATGTGAAAAAATGTGCCTAAAAAAATACCCCCCCTCAATATTAGATCCAATTGGAATAGGGGGATCTGATCCTAAGGTAGACAAGAATATAGGAATTAATGCATCCCTCATTGATTAGACATCATTTTTTCCTATGTATTTATGCTTTGTCATGGATAACATTATAGCTTGTGTATCACAAAATAGATACATGAACTAATTGGGTTCTTAGGGTTGCCTTTTAGGGTCTTTCGCGTAGGGTGTTTTAAATAGGTTTTCTGTGTACGTTTTCCCCATGGGTGATATGTCTAGGTATCAACACATATTTAAATAGAGTCATATTCCTAGAAATTCTTCCTATTGCACTTACTATTTCTTCTATTCACCCTCTCTCATTATGATAATCATTCTAACATGTCATTTCCTCTTCCAATAATTAATCTCCTTAAGTGAACTTCTTAAGCGGAGGGACCTAGGTGAGGTGTCTACACGAGTTGACCTCAGCGAGTCCCCTGCATGATATGACCTTAGCAAAGTCACCTTTGCAAGGTGACCTCAATGAGGAAACTACATGAGTTTACCTCACTCCTTTTTTATATCTCCTACTATTCATAGTATTCTTCATCATAAAATTGAACTATTGAATATTGATTAAAATAAAAAATCACATAATTTCTTGCATATTTTAATGGCTATTCAAAAATTTCATGTATCAGATGATTAGGATTAGGAATGAATCATGGAGATGTTGTAAATCACTGGGACATACTATTATTATGTTCTTGATACTACACCTCCATATTTGGAAAATAATTTGAAGAAGTACCACTGTGAATACCCAGATAGTGATTAAATGTCATATTTTACCAAAGACTATTGAGAGAATTACTCATCCTAAAGACAAAAAATTATTCACTACTTCCATGGTTCTAGGAATAGAAAACTTTTACCAAAACCAACATATCATCCAAGGTTTTATACATAAATGAGGAAATGATACCCTCCACTTATGTAATTCATCATAGTAGTTATGATCCAAGATTTAATCCCTACACACTTGAGTCAAACATGAACTACTATTCATCAATTATCTATGATTACAAGTTAGACTATCCAAAAGGTAGAAAGGAAGAGTATGACCTCTGATCTGAAGAGGTGTCAAACTAGAGTGGATATGGGTATACTAGATGTTCTAGAAATGTGATAAATTTGAATTTGAACTGAAATCAGTTAGTATCTAGGAAGTTATCTAGGTGGATCAGATGTATGTGTACAAGAATCCAGATATCATCCCTAAGCTACTAAGATGATGGATCCCATCGATGAATACTTTCCATATGACATACTGATAATACGACATCTTTTTATGGAAATTCTATAAGATCTTAGGAGTTCCCATTGTTATAGAGATATATGATGAGTTAATCCCACCGATAGTGACATGGGATGATGCTGAACGAATATGAATTTTGGATTTCGAGCTGTTAAAGTTAGCTCAAGATATGAGGAAGTAAAACATGTGCCTAAGTTGAGATGTCCATTCCAAGGTATGGTTGAAGGATTTCTTGGAGTCAAAATGTGATAGACCTAGATGTTAGTTACCAACTTGATATCCCTAATTGGAAAACCAGGGCATCCCTAGTATATTTTGGCCTATGTTGGAGAAAGGCCAATATGCATGGTGGGGGTACGTAGTCACGTCATACATTCCCTCCAAAAGCAACATCATTGGGTTTTTAGTAGTGTGGTTGAGTATCTATATACTTTTGTTTTGTGAGTCTAATGGCGGTGTGAGGTTTGGGACTTTTGGTGTCGTTTCTATGTCAGAATAGGGGAAGCATGTAGTGTGGGAAGCCCCAATTATAGAAACAATACTCCAATTTTGATGTATGTATACATAGGGAAAGACCTATATCATATTTTAGGGCTATTTCAAGTGTTGTGGGGGTGGATTTTAATGAAATTATGTTCTTACACCATGCTGTGTGATGTTAGGGTTCCTAGAGGATGATTATAACCATTTATTCAGGTTTTTTATTTTATTTAACCCCTTTATTTTAAGTATAATGAAGCCTTGAGGAATCTAAATCTACCCAGAGAAATAAAATTCGTTCTATGTGGGGATCCACCCTCTAGAACATTCCCTAAAAATGGAAAAGATAATAATGATATGGGGTTAAACATGATAACTATTATGGATATTATGCTTGAAAGTAGGATTCATAGATATGTTATTTATCAATCATATGCCCTATAAAGATTTTCACACCAACTAAAGTTGATTAAACATCCAACTGTATCACCAACCGTTCAAGTCTGGTTAGTGAAGTTCCAAATAGTGTTTCAACAGAACTAGATCCTCAAGCATTTGGATCCATTCCATGTGGTAATTACACTACCTCCATCAGTTATATCCCTTGGGTTTATCTCTAGGTATGTTGAGGCATGGATCTCATTTTAACCTCAAGGTGTGTTGAAAACAAGCATCCCCCAAGTCATTGTAGTGAAAATTTCTATATGCATAAAGTGTGGTAGGAATGATCAACAAAAGGATTATGGTGGTGGAGCTCTATAATTAACCAAACGATATCGTACATGGGCCAAACATTAGTCTAGAGTCAAAGAGACTGCACCTCTCAAGCCTAGTCAGACAAGTCATCACCACTAGAAGGGAACTCAAGATCTAGTTTCCTATCCTTCCTCTAAATTAGAGAGACCTAGAAAACCTTTGAAATTGAGGGATTTAGGGTTTACTTCAATGTCATCCAAGGTTACCACAGCCTACATGTGGCCTAAGGCAGTTCTATTTTTCCAAGATAAGTCTTTTGACACAAAACATTTATGGGTATTTCTTCAATATGGCACACACATCCCACAACTTAGAGATATCTGGGAACTCTCTAGCCTTCATTTTTAAACCAACCCAATTAAGATAAGGAATTATATCTGGGAGTTTTATATTTTTAATTATTCTATTCATGACTAGATCTTATCCCCAAATAGTGTGAACGATGTGATAGATCGGAGTTCCACTAAGGGGGTTTCTAATTAGTCTACTGATGAATAGGATGAATTTGTTAATGTTGGTGATGTATTATTCCCCCATTCCCTTCCTTTTCCTTACCCCTCTCCAAACATTTTCTTATGAGGATATTTATGAATAATTATATAACTCTAGTTCATATATGTATGAAGAATAGGTACTAGAATGGGAGTCATCAAGATATGGTCTAACTCATACTCCTATCGGGGTTGAGGGAGCCACTCCTGAATCGTGGGAATTATCACCAGGAAAAAGGATCATGGTGGAGGAAATGGTGGTAGGATGTTCCTTTATTCTTTCTCTAGTATCCATATTCTATAAAATTAGAATTATAATCTATCCATTGAAATTTAAGGAGCGGAAAAGAGTGAAATAATTATCCAAGAGGATTGTTAGTCATGGTGATTTTTCAAAACATCATTTATTCTTAATTAGTTTAGAATATGCATCAAATACTTTTTGAGGATTTTAGAATCCAATTCCCTCTCTTATCCCAAGGGTTTTAGAGATGAACCTCTAAGAACTAAGGAGGGCACTCTTAATGAGGTGTTGATCCATGTCGGTGAGTTTGTTCCCCTGATGGGGTAAGTGTTAAGGGATGATACCACATCTTCTACTACCATTGTGGAGGGATATATGAATCTTGAGAATGTATAACATGAATAATAAGGTATTACAAGTTTATCTATGACTCTTTGTAATTTTTACATTTTAGATCCCAAACATACACTAGAGGACCCAATATCAACCAACATTGGCTCCGTCACCACCCTAGAAACTGATGATACTGATGACAAAGTCATTTTTTTTCTTGATCCAAGCATCTTGGACACCCTTAATGGTGAGTATATTGAGAGACTTAGAGAATTATATAATGAAATAACGGAATAAAAATTTAAAGATATTTATATTCTCAGATATAGGGAGGAGTTTGAGGACTTTAATGAGGAATTGAATGGATTTTAGTTTTCCCATTAATGTGTTCTCACATGAAAAAACTCATTATGTCCAATGCATTAAATCAAAGGTCTTGACTTGGGTATAATTTTCTATAGGAAATACATCCATGGTGATCCATGAATAGGGAAATGAGTTCCCTCCTACTCCCATTGTGGAAGGAGCACTAGCTCAAGGAGGTTTCTAAGAGGGTTATTTTAATGAGCTATCCCTAGATGGTCTTGAGTTGAATAAGGAAGATGATACTCATTTGGAGAATCTGTCTTAAATCACTAAGTACATGGATGCTATGGAGGAATCCACCTAATTAACTGATCCATTAATGAGTGTGTTTCATCAACCACTTTGATCCCCTTTTTCCCATTCTCTTTACTATCTTCAATTGAAGACTAATTTCACTCATCTTTCAGTTCTATCAGTCTCAATTGTCAAACCTAAAGGGGATTCCTCCCCCACAACTGAACTGACTATTTAAGGTAAGGGTGATGTCACTCTAGGAAGTAAAATGCATGTCACTTCCATAAGAGAACTAATTTTGTAGTACACCACTCCTCAGGAGACCATCTCTCTGGAAAGTTAGGAGGCCCAGGTTCCCTCCACATATGTTGTTGTTTTATATTACATGACATTTATGAGTTATTCTTGGGGAAAAAAATTGTGAATTTACCTTCAAAACTCTATCACCTCCATAGAATGTGTAGTATGTTGGGATATGGTGGATTTTACTACTTCATGGTCCACTTTATTGCGAAGGATATTTTTTACTAATGGCATAAAGAGGATGATTCACAACAACTCCTTATCAAAGTAGGAATACTCACAAAAATGATGGTCCTCATGCCACATTATCCTAGGATGAAATCAATTATGAAAAGAAGATAAAGGAGTGCAAGCGATTAGTTGAAAATAACGACATTAAAATAATACTTGTCTAATAAGAAATGAATACCACCATTGGGGAGATCATATAATTTCATCATTCATTGGAAGAGGTTCAAACTGAGGGGAAGATTTCCATTGAAACCATAGAAGAGTAGCTCTACCTTGATGAGAAGGCCTAGACTACCCAACTAGTAGGCCTCAACTGACTGTTGATAAGGAATGGGATTCCATATAAAAATTTAGAAGTTATATTATGATGGGATTTTGTTATTTATGATAGAGAGACTTCGATTTATGGATGATCCTATAAATTTTTCTCTATGAATGAAAAGAGTTTTTTTCTAAACCATCTATGTCTTTGTCCCTATTTTCCTTTTAATTATAACTTGACACTAATGATAGATCATTTAGCTAAACATTATCATTGTTTTATAATTATAATGATAGGAAAATGATGATGCTCTATGTTTTTCCAATGTCTTTGAACCATATGAGCATAGTTTGACTATTTCTAGAGTCACATGAGAGACCTTACAAACATTATTTATTTTTCATCATCTCCATATTTTTTCCTATGTTGGATATAATGGTGACATAGCTTATGAAACATAGATTATTATTAGGCCTCCCTTTGTGGGTTTTTGACTTAACATGTTTTGTCAATTTTAATTTTAGCAAATTTATTTTTACTAGATCATGTAGAGTGAATGTAGACTAGATGAGAAAAAATTCTTCTGAAGGTTCCCTTATTGGGATTTTAACTTGGTGAGTATCACATCTCTTTCATTGGAAATTTTGGATATTACAATATATTCTAATTCAACTGACGTTTTAGGTCAAACATATTTGAGCATGAGTTATGGGGATAACAACCCAAGTAGTTCTTTTAGGACCAGAATACTCCAATACATTCTAGATATGAGGATGTAAATTTTTAATCCATGATTTGGGAATTTTTAGATCTAAATATATGACATGATAAATGTACAAAAGGATTGATCATGGAATATATTTTAAAATTGATATCCATTGTGATGTTTTCGAGGCATACAAAGATAAGATGGGTTTATCGTAGGGAAGAAACATCCCTAGATTTAAAAACCAAATTTGGAGGCGTATTATCCAAATCCATGTTTGTGGCATATTATTCATATTCCAAAAAAGGGTTCCCTCAGAGTCCGAAACACTTATTACCAGTGGCTTTGGCCATGGATGAAGGGAGAGCATTTTATTTTACTCCTGTGTTTTTAATGAAGTAATTTCCCAAAAACATGAAGTATGGTTTGCGAAAGGAATACATCCAGTAATGAATAAAACACATAGATTTTCATTAGCCATAAATGAGGGAATATATTTTTATTCCATTAATGATTTTTTTCAATGAAGTAATTTTCATTGGAATCCCTATCATGGTTCCAGACCATATATAGGAGAAAATACCGATGAAATTGTTATGAACTATTCAATGTCATGTAGGGAATACTGCTTATATAGTGAAGATAACATTTTGTAGATCAGATGATTTTGGGGGCACTAGCCAAATATGTATTTATAGAGTTCAGAAATTAGGGATACATGGAATGTCATTAATAGATACCTTAGTATTCTTAGATACATAATATTGGAATGGGACAAGTATGTAAGTCGATGGATGTGGACCATGTAAAAAAGAGTATTACATTATGATTTCATAACATTTTATAGAGATGAGAGAAAATTTCCATAGGGATGAAAATTCCTTCAATTAATAGCATATATTTGGAGGCGCATTATTAAATGTCATGTTTGAGGTGTGTTGTGCATTGTCAAAACAAATTTTTCCTTCTAAGTTAGATTCTCTTATTACTGATACCCAAAGGAAGCTCATGGGGATATGAGTTTTCCATGACATGAAGTGCGCTTTTCAGAAGGATCATTCCATAGTATGAATGGATAATTTAGGCTTGAATTGACTATAAATGGGTATATTGTTCCTTACATAGGTATGAATCGTATGTAATGAATGGAACATTGGTCACTCGGTCTAGGATTTGATATCTAAGAATCATTATGTATCCTATGGTAACATGAATTAATCCACACATAGTTCTAAATGAAAAAATATATAAGTAGTTCTAACCCATACATAGGGAGAGGGGACATTATTATATTCTAAATAGAACCAGGATTTGAGACATGGGAATCACTACATATCTTGTGGTAATAGGAATCAAGAAACACATAGTTATAAGATTGATTTCCCACACTAATTAATGTATTGTGTAGGGAGGGGTAATTTTTATCATATTATGGATGGAATAAGATGTAGAATCTAGGAATAACTATGTATCCTATGGTAATGGGAATCAAGCCTCATGTAGTTCTAATATATAGGTTTGATAAGGGACTGACATGAGTAAATGTTTTTCTCTCACATGAGGGTCAGGACAAAGGGAAATAAAACATAATATGAAATGGATTTCAACCATGAATTTTAACATAATGAGGCAAGGATGTAGGTTTCCCTATGTGAAGATGATTTATTGAGTGCTTCATTTCACAAACTCTTGTTGAATTATGTAAACACAATTTAAGGTGATGATTCTTAGACCACAACGTGACTTGACCAGGAGATGAGGCCCTTATCAAGATTTATAATCCCATGTGATCTATGTTTGGTTTGAGAAATAAGAAACATTGATGGTTTACATTTTTTTCATGGGGTAATTCAAAGAAATCAGGTGAAGTGAGTGATTGTCACTGGTGTATATGGATAGGATTCGTTAGTTGGTAAAGAGTAACCTGAAATGAATGGAAGACATAGAGTAAAACAATAGTGAATATTATTTTACCCATGATTGGAATTTATGGATAATCCTGAGATGGAAGGACTAGGAATCACTAAATAACTTTTAGTAACATGAATCATGCCATACCTAGTTCTAACATAAGTTTCCCTTCACTTATCTGACTCATATGTAGGGAACGAGGGATCATATTTTTGGTTTTCTAGCTGGGCCCAGGTTGAAGAATCCTTGTCTCACTACTTATCTCATCAAATCAAGAATCAAACCACATTTAGTTCTTAGAATCCCAAATATGTTTAATGCCATATGATAAAGACACATGTCCCATTAAAGGGGTGGAAATAAGGTATGAAGGGATTATGCATCAAAAGCTACCCATTCATCCAGGAAATCATCTGATAAGAAGAGTTTCTCAAGATTTTAGGAAATCATTTCATAATAGGCCTCCCATGATCATTAAAGGAGGATTCCTCGGCTTTTCACCCAGGGTATCCTATGATTGGTTCATAGGGTAAGAATACATTTTAACATCATGTGCAAAAGATGTAGTAATACAATTTAAAATCTTATAATTATGATGATATGGGTCTTTCCTTTCAGGGTCGTGTGATAAACACCACTCCTTTTAGTTTAACATCATGCAATAAGAACGAATGGTTACTTGTAGTTTTAGGTTAGACTACTAAAACCATATGTCATTAATCACATGAAAAATTTATTGACAAATATTTCATTGATTAATGACATATAGTTCTAGTCATCTGACCCAAAACTATAAGGAACCATTCATTCTTTCTTCATGATGTTAAACTAAAAGAAGAGATCCATGTCACTGATGGGAACCATGGGCACCATCATGGGATTCTGGTATAACAATGATATCCTTATCTCCAAAAATCCATCTACGGAGGATCCCATTAAAGCCTTTTCTATAGAGGAACTTCTAGTGACGTGAGCTATCAGAGAGGTTAAAATTAACTACAAATTTTTAGATATGATCTTTTCTAGTTTTTTTCAACAAAAGAGTCCCACATTAGAGGTAGTATAGGATGAGAATAATCCAACCATTCAAATAATTATATGGTTTAGTGGGAGAATTAACCCCATTGATCTCATCCATGTTACTCTGAAGAAATGGAAATACCATTCTAAGATGTGGATTGTTAACGAATGTTTCATCCCCATCCTAATATATAAAAAACTATAGCTTAATTTTTCAATTATTCTTTCTGAACATTCTATGAATGTGGGATATGATTCATCATTTTATATGAGGGGAATTCCACAAGAAAACCTTATACATAGTCAAGAAATTGGATCAGTGATTCTTTTCTAAGAGAATAATCACTATTTAATTTCTTAGTTACCAACTCTGAGTCACATTTTACATTCATATAGGAAACTTTAATTTGCATTATAATTTCTAATCCTATGATAAAGTCTGGTATTATAACTCATTATTAGAGTTTATTTATGATAACATGAAGGAATAAGGTGATACTAACTTTTCTAAGGAGATAAAGATGACCCTTTATTAGGGAGATGAGGATGAATACTAGTCCCACATTATTGATCTTGGGGTATTCTATCCTATTTTTCTATTTACCTTATGGATAATCCCTCAAAGTTCATATCCTAGGTTTTTGGGGAGTCTTGGATAGAGAATATTTCTCTTTTCCGTATTTCGATATTTATAGGCCTTTATTCTAAAGGATGATTATCTATGAGGAAATTTATCAATTATTTCCCATTTATATCATTATATGGTATAAAAAAAATTTAAAACTATTATAGGATAACCTCCCACCATGACAGATGTCTAGCCAGTATAGGTCGGATGAGGATGTACTTAAGTGAGAAATTTCAAGAGAGAAAAATTGAACCCATGATATTGAATGTAGTTCCTAAAATTTTGAACTACAAATATTAATTATATATAGTTAATCATGATATATGAATAATTAATCTTAGTATCAAGAATGGTCATAATGAGATAGTAGAGACAATTTTAGTTTTTGGCATCATTTCTTTGTGTGAGGAAAGCACCCAGTGATCATTATAAGGTTGTCTCATATAAGATAACTTGTTTACCTTTGAAAGGGTGCATCATAATTTGTGGTCTTAGTAAATACTTCTTTAGATGATCAAACACTTCTTGATAGTCATCAGTCCATTGATATGTGACCCCCTTTTTTCATCAACATTGTGAATAGAAAACATTTTGCATCTAATTTTTCTATAAATCATCAAATGTATTCAAGGAATCCTTATAGTCTACTAAATTATTTGAGGTTTTTAGGATTTAAAATAAAAATGTATGGATTTTTTCTTCTTTATATTGACCTCAATTCTAGGATGACATTCTAAGAAGTTGAGAAATTAACATAAGGTTACACCAAAATCACATTTCTGGGGGTTAATTTTTAGGATATGTTTCATAGTTTGTTAAAAAAATATCTCAAGTTTGTAAATATGGTTAGAATTTTGATTAATGTTTACTAAAAGATCATCAAAATTGTTATTGACTTACTTTCCCATAAATTATTTAAAGACTTGGTGCATGGTACATTGGTATGTAGTGACATTATTCTTCAGACTGAAGAAAATCACTTGAGAGAAATATACTAATTAGGGTGCCCTAATGGTTGTGGTTTCATAATATTTAGGGGAAATTATAATGTAGTTATATCCTTAGTTTTCATCCATTAAGCGGTGGTCTTGGAATATAACTATCTCATAAATCAAAACCTCTGTAATTGGAACTAGGAATTCAACTTTTGGACAGTGCCGGTTGAGATAACTAAAGATGATGTACACTCTGATTTACTGATTCTTATTATTTACTAGGAGTATATTGGAAATAAATTTCAGGTATTGTATTTCTTGAATAATGTTGTCTCTAATGATCTATTCAACTTCGACTTCAACTTTGGCAGTAGGGATTAGATGTGTTTTTCTGGCCGCATTGTTATAACAATGATGAGCTTTTGGCAGAGCCAGGTTGTGGTTGGCCACATCAGGATCAAAGATATAAATTTATATATAATTCAAGGTGAACACATAAAAATTATTATTTAATAAGGATATATTTATCTATTATTCTTCAATGGGAATAGAAACATTGAAAAATGTGGGGAATATGCCATCTTATGTTTCGAGATACACCTATTAGAGTTTTTTAATAGTGTTGGAAACACCTTCCTCGAATGTTAGTGGAGAATATTTGAGGTCATATTAATATTCCTAATCTTCATTATATTTTTCTTCCTCTATTACATTGTTGGGAAGGATGTTTAATGCCCCGACCCCAGTTACCCAGAGTCGGTGCATTATTTTAATACATTGGCATGATTACAAGGAATCAAGTCTCGAAAGACTGATCTGTTTAGCAGTCTTGGAAAATAGATTACATACATGAACGTTACATTACACATTAGAAAATAAAACACAACATAAATTATCCTTTTATAATTCCATTAATCCCCTAGATCAACCCATATTATCAATAATAATACACTTCCTGGAATCCATGGAAAATAAAACATAAGCAAGGGGTGAGCTCAGATGCTCAACAAGGATAACAATATAGCGGAAAATTTCATAAATAAGCATAAACATTTAAGGAAATGTATAATACTAAAAAATAAGCCTTTTAAACATAAACATATGCATAATATGGCCAATGTAAATCAAATAATGAAATTTACTTATTCACATGGATTTTCTACTAGTCGAATAATCACATGCAATATCAATATCTAATTTCATAATGATGGAATGCATAATTCCAGACTTCATAACCACATAGTCAAGGCCTTGTGACAAAACTAGAAATAAGATTTTTTTTCAAGGCCTTATGCCAAGAAACTAGTTTTTCTCATGATACCCACCTATACATCAAGGAGCTATAGCGGGCTCCACCCATCACTTACTAAGTCCAATACATTCCTCATATGAAAAGGTTTAAACATAAGATAAACATTCGTTTTAAAACTAGCATATGAAATTTCAATACATTATCTAAAAACCATTAATGCTATAAAAATAACACATCCACAGTCAAACATATCTCAAAACCTTCAATATAATATGGAAGATTTGTTTCATAATAAATCAAACTCGATCAAAAATAATATCCTATAAAGGATGTTCACATAGTTGAAAATGATCTGTAAAAATCTTTGAGAGAAATATCCCTTTATCATGAGATCATTTAAAAGTCACATAGTTTATAAAGGAATTAATTTAAAAGATATTTTTGAATCAAAGTGTCACATACCACTTTGAAACTTTTTAAATGAATTAACATTTTAAAACATTCATGTCCATATAAATAAATCCTTAAAACCATTTTGAAAACATGGACATTAATGAGAAAGGTTTAGAAGAATAAATCTGTAAAACAATTAAAATTATGTTTTAGTAAAAATTCCATTAAAAATAATCCCTTTGAAAACTCTTTTATGAAACAAGGACATGGATAATAAATATGTCCCTGTAGATACGTAAAAACAACCTCGGATAATAAAGAGATTTTGAAATTAACCCTTACCTTGAACTTTCCTTTGGTTGAGGGTACGTTTAACCTCTTGTATAATGACCATAGTATGTTATTAAATTATACCAAAACCATATTAATATTTATTATATCATTATTCATTTATGACTATATATTTCCCATTTAATAATGATTTCCATGTTAAATTAATATTTTGGGTAATAATCGCTTTCTTTATCATACGTGTTTTAACTTGTATCATTTAGATCATGATTTAAACACTTAAAGAATATAAAACTTTATTTATATATCATATATATTTAGAATATAAATATTTATAATAGATAGATATATGAAATGGAAGGCATCGTTTATGGAGACGGTAGGTCGTACGTACGCATAAACGTTGTTTCCGTTTTCATATCGTATAGAACGGAAGTAAGTGAATAAGATATATGTAAGAACATATATATATATATATATATATCTCCAGTAGCATTATTATTTCATACTTATTAATAATATATATTTTTATAATCATCGTTGAATGGTGAACGTGGGAATGAATCTCATCGCGTCTTGGAGACGGTAATCTGTACGTATGCAGGAGCGACAATATCATTATATTGATGGTGAAATCACATGTAATTGGATGGTATATAATATTTAAGAATCATTAAAATGTTATATTTATTATTTAAATCATTTATACTTATTATTATACCCATCCAAATAATAAAGTGTTTGAATAACAAACTACACCACGACATGGAGATAGTAAGCCAAACGTACGCACATATGGTGACTTTTTCATTTATAGGATGGATAGAATAAAAAATATGGATGTAAAATATTTATAATAACATCAAATTATTTAGTAGGTAATGGAGTTATTATTTTGGTTTGGAAACAACAAAGAAAGAGGAAGTGGAAGAAGAAAAGAACTTGTAAGAGGTGATGAAATATTTACCTCTTCTTCGGGTTATTCCATTTGATTTGATCAAAAGGGCTCCTTAGGTTGGATTTCCGACCAAAGGAAGGCCTCTATGATGAAGGGAGGAATGTTGGGAGGATATTTGGGCAGGTTTTGGCCGAGCCAAAAGGCTTTGGAGGTGGGAAATTAAAATAATGGAAAGTTCCCTTTTATAAGAGAGGTGAGGGTCACTTTAGGAAAAGGTTGAATTATTTTCTTATAATGAAATACTTTTCGGTTTATAATGGATAAAAAAATGAATTATTTGGAGGATAATGTGGGGACAGGTCAAAAACCTCTCAACCAATAGGTTTTATATAGGTTTAGGTCATCATTCTAACCTTATCATTTTGATTTAACTCATAGTTAAATAGTTTGACATTTACCATGTCTCTTTGTATTTTTATATTATATGGTTAATAAAATTACTATATCAATACAAGAGAACCCCATGTTGTTAATTATTAATATATGTAACCTTATCTAAGTCCTTTTTTCAAACCTTAGATTTTTAGGAATATTATATCAATTAATAATATGGTATTTTTTTAAAACTCAATTATGTCAATTTTGATACAAATTAATATTTTATTTTTTTGAAAGTCATAAAAACATTATCACTTTGAATAAAATTTATTTAACCAACCCTAAATTTTCATATTAAACTAAAAAATTAGTTTAATTCATCAGAAGTCTAAATTTACATTTATTTAGATATTTATAATATCAATATTTTTAATATTTCATTAATAAGGTAATTAATGAATCATCATTGTGTCATAAATAAATTAAATTATTTAATGTCTAAAAGTTATAAATAAAATACAATTATGTAGGAAATCTTTTTATATTTATAATTAATATTTATAGTGGAATTTATATTGTGTGTAACGCTATATTAAAATTGGTTTAGTTATTAAACATTGAATTTAACTCTTTTAACTCTTCTTTAAATAAAATAATAATAAATGTCCGAATCTAATACAAGTGTACCAAAGAGGGTAATATTTTATTAATAAGGTTTTTTTGGTTTAATTATACTTATCCAATAGAATTAGGACATTTGTTAGGGTAATTATGATATCATTTTTACCCTTAATTACCCTATATACTTTTATCTGTGGTAAATAAAAGTCAAAAGTTATTATTCACCAAAAATTATTTTTATCTTATTGAATCACATTTTACTTTCCAATATTAACCGTGTCTCTCAGATATTTTAAATTTAACTCACATAAGTGGTAAAATTATGTTTTATGCAAATTTGCAAATGCTCCTAGGAGGTGGGTAAAAGCGATTAAAAAGTTCAATAAAATTCAATACATCTAATTTTATTATAAAATGAATACAATGAATTAAATTGAAATTATATAGGTATTATATAGCTATTTTTAATTAAAATAAATTAAAATAAAATAAATAATTATTTAAATTAAAAGTCGGTTTTAAATAATAACGTAGTGTTTTTCACTATTCATCAAAAATTGAATGTTTTCAGAAAAATATCAAAATTCACCCAAAGATAATTTTGATATTCAGAATTGAAAAATTAAGTATATTTTTTCAAATTCAAAACATATAAGTTTCGTTTATTTATTTATAATTAATTGCCATTGTCAAAACTAAAAAGTGAGTTTTTTAAAAGTAAAAACTATCAAAATATTGACATCTGTTTATGTCAAATTTAAAATTGAAATTACTTATAATGAGCTAAATTGTATTAAATGATAATAATATAATCTAATTATACTTAAAAACCTTTCAAATTAATAATTTAACACTATAAAGTATTTTGATTAAAAAAGTTGTTTTCAATTAAAACATAGTATTTTTCGTTATTCGTCAAAATATGAAAGTTATCAAAAAAGTACCAAAAATTTATCCAAAATAAATTTTTATGTCCCTATTCTAAATAAGAATTTAATTTCATTAAATTTAATATACAAAAGTGTCAAATATTGGGTTTAAAAAGGGTTATCCATTAAAAGGGTGTAAAGTTTCATTTTTTGAAAAATAATTCTTTTATCTGAAAAAATGAATTTGTTCTTATATTATGTCTAAAAAAATAATATGGATTTTATAATTATATAGAGTTTTTAGGATTCAAAATTCAGTTAATATTATTCATAACAACTTTTTTAACGGCTAGTTGTTATGTTGTGGTGCGCTCGAAGTTGGTGTTGCGTGTAGCGCTAGCTATTTAATTACTTTAATGAGACAATGTACTATGAAATCTTGGGGTGTTACATGATGAGTGATGAATGGTAATTTTTAGAGTTAGTAGGATGATTGATATTCTGATATTCAGAGTAATAAATATATCTCTACTTTAGTGATGATATGATGATTCTTTCAGATTCACCTGATGGTGGCAGTGTCTATTTAATTCCAAGGGATAAAGGGAGGAAAATTTCACCTAATGTATCATAGTTTATGGGAGGGTTAGAGACCTCTTTAGTATGTATAGATTCATCTGATAGAACTAGTATCATGAGGGTTGATGGATACAACCCCAAATCTAAACTCACATTCTTTATTTGAATGATGGGAAGTAGATAATCATTAGTGATATCTTTTAATGGGTTCGTCAAGGTCATTTCCAAACCATTTTGGGTGATAAATTGATCTACATCATGGGTCATGGGTTGTTTCCCTTCTCTTGGATAAAATCCCACGTCAATGTATTGAGTCTCTCAAGATTCAAATTGAGATTTATCAACATATAATTTCCCACCTTTCACATTGATGTAGTACTTGATAAATTGATGATACGATGAAGGGATTGAGATGTTTTAGTGAAACCAAGGATTTCCTATTAAGAAATTGATGGTTGTATGATGTCGGATGACCAAGAATTCATAGTTGGAAATCATGTTCCCAAATTTGGTTCTGAGTTTGATCTGTCCAAGGGGATTTTGATCACTCTTTTCATACCCCTAAAGCATCACAAGGGAAGGATATAGGTCAACGTCAATGTTTCCTAAATTTCAAATAGTTTAAATCAGAATGAGATTGACTTTCGATCCATCATCAATGAAATATCAATTAGTATCAATACCATCTAAACTATCAGACATATATAAGGGCCTTTTTTCCATTTCGAAACATTATTATTGTCTATTCTATAAAAGAGATGATTATATGACATTCCAAAGGGTCTATATCTTTGTTTTATACCTTAGTGGAAGTTGCCTAAATTTTTAACTCCTAAGGGACTAATAGGGCCTCTAAAAGGGCTTCTTAGAGATCACTTGACATGTTAAGAGCATCAAGTATTGATTGTTTCACTAAGAAAGTGACCAAATACATCAATATGTCATATTTTTTATTCAAAGGTATGCATATTAAAATGGGGATATATTCCCTATAAGGAACTTTAGAGGTTTAATCACCTAGGGTAGATGATTTGGGTGGTTGAATAGATATTGGAGACATTTTTACTGCAATTGGGTTAGTTTCACTAGGCCTACGTACCAGCATCAGTTAACGTTACTGTAACATCCCTTCAATATGATCTTCCAAAATGATTGGGTTTAGGACACTCTTTGATAATGTCAATATACATACATGTTCTTCCTATAATCACTGAATGTATCTTCCATGAGTCTCAATAGAATAAACAACTCCGGAAGGGATGTGGTCGGGGTATTGGTTTCAGCCATGATTACATTTTCCCCTCCCTCCTCTGTTCATGAAACCTCTTCATATGGTTCTTTGATTTAGAATTGGGAACTCTGGTCTATAAACCCACTCATCCTAAAAAAAGTTCTCTATTTAATGTTGTTAGTGGAACTGAACAATTAATTCTTTATCTGATGAGGATTCTAATGGTGGGACCATTCCCACTGTACCATTTTTTGGGATAGTTCCATTTTCTCAGGGATGGAGATATGAAATTAAAGAGAGTAAGGACAATATTTTAAATATTTATGGGATCATACTCTTATACATTATCTTTTTTCATCCAACCATTCCATTTCCTAGAATATTGGATTTTGGAGGACTCTGGTGTCAATGAAGTTGGTTGTGTTATGGAAGTGGAAAATAAGGGCGTTGTTGTTTGATTTAAATATGAATTAATGATAACATGAGTTCATTTGATCTTATTTATGGTCATCCAATCATTGAACTTATAAAAACTCTTTATCATAACTTATTTCCATTTTCCTTCTTCTCCATTGGTGGAAAAACACACACCACTTGTGCTGGTGGTTTACCCATATTTACATTCCCAGTGTCATTCATATTTTTTAGGACATCATTAAAAAAACACTCCCAGATGGTGTGGTATAATGTCCAGTGAATGGGGAAATAATTTGGGAAATAATTGAGTCCAAATTGATCAGCCCCCTTAGGATCCAATAATTTTATCCGATTATTTTCTAGAGCCTCGATGAAGCAGGTTGGGACTTTCTCATCTTGGAAGGAATATAAATTATTCTTTCAGTCTTTGAATTAATAGCATTTGGCTTCACTTTTATCACCTTGATAGGGGTGTTTTTTTCTTAAATTTACATTACAGAGCGAGTTCTGCATGAGGTTTTGGGGTATTTACAAATAGAGAAGACAAAGATACTAGTTTTTAGGTGACCATTTTAGTTTCCACCCTACTGATTCTTTTTTTTGAGATGTTGGTATTGGATGAGAATTGGTCCTAGTTCAAAAAATTAACTTTCCAACCTCTATAAAACTGACGCAAGATCCTAGAACCATCACAAATATCTTACTAGGATAAATAGTATTAATATCTCATTATGAAGGTATTCTATGAAGAAACTCAACAAATCCTCTTGAGGAAGATGTAAATTCATAGAGTATGTCAAAGTCTTCCAATGAGAATTAATAATTGAAACCCTATCATTTTATCACTACCTACATTATAAGATATCGTGGAATTTCATCTTATAAAACATAGAGCTAAATTTATAGGTAAATTTTCAATTATTATGGGATTATATAGGGACACAAAGTTCACTCAAGAAACATAATGTTTTTGTTTGTATTCTTAGTTGATGCAAAAAATACACTATATAAAAATTCACACATTATTCCATTAGTATACGAGGGGTAAATATTTCATAATATTCTCTATTTCTTGAGATAAAAAAGTTATCATATATGTGAATATTTATATTTGGTACATGTCACATAGTATCCTCAATAAGGATCTAATTAGGTGATTTATGGGAATATTTCCAATCATATAGTAGGTATTTCATATCCCAAATGATATCAATCCTCTTATATGATATGTTTGATGGTTTTGATTTTGATTTTCCATAATTGAAGAATCATAAATACATACCTATGTAAATTAAATTATCTTTAGTTATTTATATATATGATTGAATTGTGATTTACTCATTACGTTTGATTAGAAATATGAGATTTATTCATTCATCTTAATTTTTCTTTACTCAAATAACTGATAATATATGATTTGGCCTATATTATATTGATATACTCTATGTCTCATGGAAAAAATTAATATATTTAAAAGTGGAATCATAATATTATGAATAATTTATGAGATACATCAAATGGATACATTTATGGTGATACATGTGTTTAATGAAGACCATACCAAATAACTTTATATCTTGAGTTGCACTAATGATTTACTAGAGGCCACTCCTTGATTATAATTATGGATTTTGAATTCATAATTTTTTCCAAGCTATAAATTCCCTTGGGGTTATACTTATTATTTTTTCTGAATGAGGATTATTTTTGTTACAAATTGTTTTTAAAAAGTTTTAGAGCTTAATAAAAAGAACTCTAAAAAGTGATTTGAATGAAATATAATAATTTTATGGATATAAGTTCACAATTTAATATATATGATATGAAATAGGTTTAAATTTTCATGAATTCTAGGTGGATTTAATATAAGTGAGAGATTTATATATTTTTACTTTAAATCTCATATTGAAGACAGTGTTATGGGTCAATAATTACCTCATAATTCTTGTTACACAACTAGTGATACAAGGTTTCACTATTTTTTGAATTTTTTTGAAATATATCATATATAATAATTTTATTTCATTTATTTCATTTATTCATCTTTAAGAAATGATACATCTGTTAAAAATCATTTAATTAATCTTTATATGAGTTTATTTTTGTTAAGAAAAAAATTTAAATGCTAAGTGATTCATTCAAGGGTAAGTTGAAATGTTGAAAAGGATTTGTAAAATAATTCAGAATGTAAAAATTTATGATATTTTCATTTTATGATTTTTCTTTAAAATATATTTCTTAATTCATATAAATAAAGTATTATTTAATCGAAAAATGTGTTCAATATTGATAACCCCATGATGGAGCTCTCAATTTCTTCTATCTATATTGACAAAGGTTCTTGTACGCCATGTTGATTGTGTATAATCCTACTTAAATTTTTAACATTATTAGTCACCCATGATCATAAAATTTTTAGACATGGGAATTTCCATCCCTTACAAAAAAAAATTTTCTTAGGGAACCCTTAGAAAAGTTTTTATGATGGGAGATCTATCAACACCACCTTATAAAGGGGAACTTTATTCTCTTCCTCCTCTAATGTAGATTATTCTCATTTAATCCTACTAAATGACCCAATGAACTCATCAGAATAGCAACTGGGAACTAGATATGATACTATTTTTGACATCCCCAGATACGCATGATCACAATTTTATCTTCCTTGGGCCTTACCCTCCCTCACTAATTCATTTTTCTGGTAACCCCTAGAAGAAACATTATTATGGAAGATATATCCGCACCACCTTATATAGGGGTTAATACTTCTACACATCCCCTAGTATAGAAATCTTCTCACCACCATGACACATTTTATATGGATTCCATGGGAAAAACAATTGTGAGGGTCAGTAGGGACGAAAGCAGAAAATGTTGGGATTTTGGGTGTCCTAGGATATTATAAGTAGTATCATAGCTGGTACATAGTTAGTGTTCTTTTAAAAATTATAAGCCCTTTAAGGGGTGGAATTAGAATAGTTCCATATCAAAAGATGTGGTGAAAAAAGATCATATCATGACCCCCTCTATCCAATGGTACCCTGCTTGTATTATCAATGAGGAAAGGGAGGTAATGACCACTAACACCCATTTACAATAGTCCACTGGTTAGAAACTAACACTAAGGGTATATAAATCACACACATTGAAGGTATTACCCTTATATATATTTAAAGAGTAATATTTAAGAATCATAAATCACCAACCCATGCCACACGTGAACTAGAAGAAATTAAAATACTTGTAATGTCATACATAAATTAAAACAACTAAAAAGACTAACTAAAAGTACCAAAAGGGAGACTATGTAGTGACCAAAAACTGTAGAAACTCTGGAAAGTTTCTCAATCGGTCCTTTGACCTAGAAATATCTATCCAAATCACCAACATTGTCTTTCTAACTTAAAATATAGTTTATATATATGTAAGTTGTGAATATAAAGAATACTCTGTAGGATACTCCATGAAACCTCTCATGAAAAAATTGAATGAATAATACTAAATACTAGTGAATAAATAATAAAAAAACTAATCACCTAAACCAGTAATACTAGTTTCCAAAACTCACAATGGATTACTCACCAAATAACACATAAAAATAATCATTATTTATCAAAGACAGCGAGATAGATATATATAAATGATTCTATCTCTCTTCCACTTCCCCAATAGTTTGTGATTATCAGTATTGAATTCCAGATATGCTATCCGCATCAATTCCATAAGTTATTCACCCTTGGTATGAGTTGAGCCTCTACCCTACCAACCTTAGTCTTGTATAAGATATAACATCTCATTCTAGAATTATTCCATATTTCAATCTCATCATCAACACAATTCCATATCTAACCAAGTATATGTATGAAATCAACTATAACCTATATAAATACATTATTCCTCAATCCTCTATAGCCCATTCATATACACCAGTGGAAAGATGGAATCCCTAAGACCAGATACAAGTATATTCTATTCCTCAAGACATTACTACTCAAACATAATTTTTTAGTAAAATATATTATTGTCATAGCTCAATTAGGAAAACACAATATAATATCCTAGTGTTTTAAAAGAACATTATATAAGATAACATATAAAATAGGAAACACCAAGCTTAAAAAAACCATGACATATTATTATTTAAATGTTATAGTTATACCAATCCATTAAATTGGTTGGTATGAGTAGAATTAACCACATTATGATATATATATATATATATGTGTGTGTGTGTGTGTGTAAGGGTCCTAATAATTAAAAATTGACTGATAAATTCTTAATAAATAATCACTCAATTTTTAGTAAAGGCTTTTTATTCTTTATAATATGTTTTCTTCTAAAATGGGTTTTATTTATTTTTGTTGGAGAATATTATAATTAATTATTGGAAATTTAATAATTTTATTTGTTAAAATGAACTTAATTTTTTAAAATACCATATCAAAGTTATGTTATTCTGAAATTTTGGGTTTTTTTGAAAATATTGTTTTTTCAGTGAATAGTGAAAATAATATTTTTTGTAAAACTATCATTTAATTCATTATATAAAGTAATTTAAAATTTATATTTTATTTTAATGTAACATTGGAATAATTTAATTATAAATAATATAATTAATTACATTGGAATCATTATTATACCGTATTTCAGTATAAGTCTTCTTTTTAGATTAAAAATTATTTTGTAAAATGTTTTTCATTTCGTTTAACGTTATCATTTTAAATAAAGTTATTACACTTTTTGAAATTAAATCTTGAAAAATGGATTCCAAAATTTTAATTATGAGGTCAAAATTTAGAAAATATTCCCCTTTTATTTTTAGTCATTATAATTGGTAACCGTGGTATATATAATTACATTAGTAAAGGGTAAAATGGGGTAAATAAGATTAAAATTATATGGTAAAATGTTAAAAAAACCCTAACAGTTTAGTTTATACTATTTTAGGATTATTTTCAACAAAATTTATGATTACAGTCTTAAATAATTTTTTTAGAATTTTATTTTTAAATTGGTAACCCAATCATGACTTTTATAAATATTGGTATATTTTTTTCAAATTTAAAACTATTTTTGAGTTTTTTCATTTAATGGCATGATTAGAAGATGGAATTAAATTTTTTTTGATACAAAAGTCTAAAAACATTCCTTTTTAATTTAACTAGAAATATTTTTGGGAAAAATTTGATTACATGATTTGAAGGTGAAATGTTTTTTACTTTAAAATATGGTATTGTCTTAAAAAATATTTTCCATGCATTTTGAGTTCCTATTTTAATTTTTTGTCTATAAATTGAAACATAATCTTATAAAATAGATTCAAAATTTTTAATCATCATGATAATTTTTTATATGACCCTTTTTTTGTTAAATAATTTTTTTATCATTTTAAAAGTTAAATTATCAAAACAAAGGTTAAAATGAGTTTAAAGTTGTTTAAAAAGGTGATAAGGCTTAAAATATATCCATAACCTTGATAAATTAGATTGTATGAGTTTATTTTCACCCAATTACACATTATATTTGAATATAGGATGCATAAATTCCACTTGACATGATTATGATATATATATACTATTCTTTTAAGTAACTCCAAAAGTACCCATCCCCTCACTTATAAAAGGGAACCTCCTATCTTATCTTCATCACATCCTTTGCAAACTATATATTAGCTAATACCATCTAATGTATCTTCTTTATATCTCTCCCCATGTCTTAGAGGCCTTGGTTTGATAAAAATCTAACCTAGTATGTGTTTAGTTATAAACATAAAGAGGTTGTTCGAAGAAGAAATATAGTTTTTAACTGAGTATTTTCATTTTATATTTTCTTCAAACTCCTTGAAATATTCTTCAACTAGGATGAAATCATAAAATTAGTATCTTTAATATACTAATATGTTATTATGTTAACGTAATCACCTATATCTAGCTTCTTTTCCATCTAATTGTGATGTCTCATGCCCGATTCAATCTCAAGTAACCAAATAGGAGGGCCAAATGACTTCAAGTGCACATCCATGTATTCCATAGGTTTACAAATAGTTATAATGGTCTATTATGGTATGTTGGGGAGACTATACCCTCTTTATTATAGTGTATAACAATGTAAATAATAGATATTAATCAGTATAAATAATAATAAGGATTTAGAATTCAAAAAATGAAATAGTAAAATAAGACAAGGTAACCGAAATAAACTTCTAGATAATAATAAATAGTCAATTAATAAAAAGTATCATATATAGATGATGTCATGTCTATAAAAAATGAACATTATTACAAAAAAAATTCATATATAAAATATTATATATAAAAAAGGATAAAAAGTTCAAAAACTATCTGCTTGAGCATCCTGAGCACTAGCTCAGTCATCGGCTTCTAATCTACAAATATATCAAGCATCCAAATCTAGGAACTTCCTTTATCTTTCCCTAAATCCATGATGTTTTTCTTATAACCCAATGGTGGCTTAAATAGGGTGTCAGTAAAACTCAGTGGACCACCACCAATGGTTTCTAATAAAAATCCAATATATGACTACAAATGTAATAGTGTGCATGTATAATATAAAAGAAGTAAATAAATAGAAACCACATCAATATCTGGGTCCTTGTGGAATGCCTGGCCAACCATACATACCTTGGACTATGTTGGATTTCTCTAAGCAGAAGACCATTTTAGTTTATATTGCGAACCATACAACATAGTCAAAAGTCTATATATTATAATCATGTAGGATCCATGTTAAAACCAAGGCATCCTTGAACTTAGGTGGTTGAGAAAAATCACATTAACAAAATAAGAATATTGGCTATAGGGGTTTGAGTGTCATATAATGGATGAACCCATGGAATTCCACCATAATTATTTCTGAGTTCAAGGAACATGTAAAAGGTAATCACTATATAGAGATTATTTGAAGCCCAAGGATATAATCCATGTTATCATGTTCCTGAGTGTCACACCCCACCCTACGAGCTACAGATTTGGTTCTATGGGTCGATGTTAAATAAGTCCATAGGAGCACCTCCCCAAATGCCAGATACTACCAACTATCTACAATGGTTGATTGGGTGATGGTGGGGAGGCTATTACTTCTAGTGATAATAATAATAATATAGTTAAATGTTAATGTCACTATATAAGTGTTCGACCAAACTTAGCAGTAGTAATATATAAAAATCAATAATTATCCAAAAGAAACCTTATATACACACATGATAACATATACATGTCATGGTAGTCATATAATAGCATGAAATATCTCCAGTGGGCTAATTTTATATGGAAATAAGAAAATATCCAATAAATATCACAATCTAGTCTTAGAGGGGACTCCTATTCTATTTACCAAAAACTATTCCATCCATCCCATACACCCACAGAACATCCCAACTCACTATACTCTAGATCAAAAACCTAGTAACTTATTTATAGTCAATTCCCTAATGTCTACATGAAACCTTAGGGGACCATGTTGGGTGTCGTTATGAACTCATTAGGACACCTCCAATATATTTCTATCTTAGATCCATAAATATATTAGTTTATACAAAATGTAAATATATAGAAACTAATCACACAACATATAACCCACTTCCCTTTTGATCACAACCACAAGGGTCCCTTCATTAGCCTTGGACAATGCTGAAGTGGAATAATACCTCCAATTTCTATCATACTATATAACCCTTGGTCTCCCACAAAATTCTATACCACACAAAATCATGGTCCATCTATTACCACATATACAACATGTTTATTAAATCATACATTCTTTTAGTATGAACATAAATATATCACAAGTCCATTGGACTTCCATTTATGAAATCATAATCAGCTCGACAACCTGATGTCCCAAGGAATGGAGATTTCTATCCTTCAACAGTCTTGGAATATCATCCCCAGCATCCCAACGATCCTCAACCCCCATCTGATGGTCTCACATGCCATTAAAAATCGATTTAAAAGGTTATCACCTCCTCCATTTTGAATGTCAACACCATCCCCTAAGTCACTTTATATAATGATGTCTCCACCCACATTGAGTGGTCATAACAACCTCATTGGGTCCTAATAACATGTTATATTAATCCAAAATGTTCTATCAAGAAACCTTGGTGAGAAAAAATCACCAAAAATCCAATCCACACCTCTGTAGAACCCATGTCAGCACCTGCGAACCATGTCACGTGAACAGTGGAATTTTTCATCACCATCCTCCTTTACCAAAAATCCCACACTATGTCACATCCAGTGATCAACATACCCATAATCACATGGGCTAGGACCCATGAATTACTACAGAACCAAACTATCCATATGACCACTTTAAATAAATTACATATTTGACAATATCCCGCTGAATTAATGCGGAACTCCATTTCACACCATCTATGGCATACAATTCTCAGACTCACCTTTTCATACATGATACTTCCCTTCAACATCTCCCATGAATAATAGAGAAATAAATGAAATAAAAAACTAGTCACACCCAGATCACCCAAGTCATGTTTCTTTGTTACACTTAATATAACACACATACATATTAGGATATCTAGGAAACACCGACCTCATTCTTAAGAAGCTTTGTTTGTCCAATATTAGACTCTTATTCGAGTCGAAATGAGAGAAAATGAGGAATCGAGAAAATTCCATGGAAATAGGGAATATGGGATCTAAAGGAAATAAAATATCAAATGTGAATAATAAATGGATATAAGAAGGAGGAGGACTCGTAGTCTTACCAAGAGGGATCCTACATGATGAATGACGCTTGAATCTGAGTTGGAACATTGAAGAAACCTAAAAACCTATGGTATAGGGAATATAGATCTCTTATGACTACTGGGTGTGAAAGAGGATGAGAAATGAGGGGTAAAAGGTTAAAGGATTAAAGGATAAATTGAAAATTATATTATTTTTAATGAGTTGAATAGTTTTCACACATGGTTTTTCAAACCATGTGAAGCTACCATCCTAAGGACTCTCAACCTTTCTTAGTTGAAATTCATGGTTAGACAAAATGTGTTCCGACCATGTGGATCCCTCAACCCTTATACACTAAAATTCATTGTTCACTAGGCACAATGCATGGTTAAAATTATTTGTGTCCCGGTAAAAATGCCCCATTTGGTTTATTATACATTTTTATCACTAAATGTGGACCAACTTTTCCCCCAATGTTGTATCTCTTGAAATTGGGTTTCCAAATCCCGATTCCCCTGAAACACATCTTAACTCTTGAATCTCCTTCTAGGACATAAACCATGAAAAAAATTAGAGATTAAAAACTCTAAAAAATCCATTCCAAATCTTAAATTGTTATTTGGTACTCTCACCAAATGGAAGGTTGAAATTCCCTTAGAATTTTCAACTTGTTCAAAAAACAGGATCTTACAACCTCTCCACCTTACCATAGCTCATCCCTTAGCTATTTGGACAATTTTTTTACCCAACATCTCACTCATCTTTAGTATCCAGCTCTCCACATTCTTATATAGTGAGATGATATCAAAAATATCCAACTAATTTAGAACATCCTTGAAAACCTTGGTTACTCACCCCACTAGTTTATTCCTTATGTGGTAGCCCCTGTCATTAGAATCACCTACGAGGTCACTTCCCAACCAAACTCCCAAAATTACAATGCCCCCACACAAACCATTCCCTCAGATACCCATGTAACAACCATCTCATTCTATCTAATCTAAATCTCACCAGATTCTCGACTCACATCCACATCACATATGATTCCCATAAGGTCCTAAATCACATCTGATACATAGAAGACCCCATCACACATGTTGCCCAAAAAATCATTGATTCCAAAAAATCCAAAAGAAATATTTCATCATTCTGATGATAACATATAAACTAGTGCATGATTAATTCATCTCCCATATGTGAATATTGTGCACCATTTTTTGTGACACCAATAAGAAAACCAACTACACCCATAGCGTAAATCTAATTTTCATCAGCTCCTCGACCTACTCTGAACTTGTTATCTCAAACCCGTAAACATAGCCTAAATCCTAACTACCTAATTCATATCCTCACTAGGGTAGTATATCCACTACCAGATACTACCCCCAATTCCTATTATCTATCTCCTAACCATGTTGTATAACTATAATCATACCTTGACTACCTGATCCTAGTATAGCCACCGGTCTTACTTCAGATCCTTTAGTTTAACTCGATACCTAACTCCCAACTATAATATATGAATTTCATAAAAACCTACCTTAATGTACCACATGACCCCATGCCTAGAACTTATTTATATTCTTCTCACAATGAGTCTAAATGTGTCCCAGTTACACACACCAGTATCATACCATTAACAATCTACTTTGTGGTGGCCTTCCCAAGTCTCTGACCTGATTGCCCTATTGGGAATCCTCATATCCTTCCTTCTGACAACCCAAGGCACTACTTCATAGATCACCTGATTCTATTGACCATATTGTTATGGTCCTACGCAAAAAATTCCACTCGGATATCAATGCCTGATTTACTACCTCCAAGAATGAGTTCAACATAAATATGTTCCCTGTTACACATATGGAATGCCATAAACTACCCTATAATAATATCACCTTGTAAATGTCATATCCTTATATAGAGAGTGATAAATAATATAGGTATGTGAATCTCCGTACATAGTCCATGATTAATGTATTCCCATACCACAAGTTCATAAACTTGCAAGCTTGATCTTCCCTCAATGACTTAGTGAAGAAGTTCTTGAAGAACCTAGTCTATAAGTCCATAGATTTTAATCCCTAATGATAACCTTCATGTACTTGTACATCACACCATTGCTTTGATTATCCCATTAGGATATATGTTTCCAACCCCATCCTTCACCCTGGGGTGTCTTAATCTGATAAAAAAATTCCCCCAGAGACTTTATCTATAAAAATACAACTTGTGGTCGACCCTCACCCTGAAACAAAGGGGGGTTATTGAAACTAAAACTCTCACATTAAGTATTCCATGTACAACTTAGGTCCATGAGAGCTCCAATCAATGATCTGAAGGACCCACACCATTCTTTCTTTGTGATTCACATCTAGACACAACCCAAACTCCACTATCAACTATGGTTATCCTTTCTATCCAAGAGCCTCAACCTATGGCTCATACTTATCCCTAAAATCAAGGGAAACATTTCATTAATTCACCGATGGTACCAAATGTCTACCCTCTTAATCGACCACCAGATCCTTTCTAGGTGGAATCACTCTAAGAACCTAAATCCATGGTCAAAACCAATGATAATAGTCTAAAAATCAAAAATTGGGAAAACTGTAATGGTAATCACATCTCACTAACCTTAAAAGTATCTACCACACCCATATCACATATAATCCCACCTCTTATACCCCTAATTACCCATATCATTTTTAGTAATCACATACCAATCACACCAAATACCGCTAGTCTATGATGGAAAAATAGAATACCATCAAGAGACTATGCAGGAAAACACTGTTTAATAGGTTGTTAACACTTTAAAAGGCTAAACCCTTTCCTTTATTCTTTCTAACTCAATCATATTCTAGTATCAAATACAATATATCCATGTAGTATCACATTAAAAAACATAATGAACCATATACATGGGATGGATGAGTAGAATGAAACCAAGACACTATACAGGGAAACACTATTTAGCCTATTGGTGATACATTAAGAATCTCACCCCTTTCCTTTATTCTAAATTATAATCAACAATAACAAGCACATACGTATGTAATGATTACCTATGTGACTATCAAGATGCATAAATTAACTCCTCTTTTCTCCTAGTCCAGGAGTCTAAAAATTAGTAATATCAAATACAACTTCATATAAAACAAATAACTCAACTATAACTAAGAAATCAAGAACAATAATTCATTTTTCCAAGGTAACACAAACTTTAGTTCATTCCAGTGCTATCCATACACACAACACAACCTCTATCCCATGTTCTGATACATTAATAGGCTCTATTTTACCATTACCCAAATAATAGACCATATTAAAAAAAACAAACATTTAACACCAACATGTCACACCCCACCCTGATTGACACGTAATTGGTTCCTTGGGATGGTGTACAGAAAGGCCTTAGGTTCACTTCCCAATATTTTAAATCTTGTTGGCTAGAAATCAGGGTCTATTGGGTGATATTGGGGATACTATACCCTCTAATGATGATAATAATAATAATAATAAAGGTAAATGAAAAATGAATTGTGGAAGTTCTCGTCCAAACTCATTTGAAGCTATATAAACAATGATAATAACCATCCAAAATAAACCTTATATACACACTAGATAACATCTATATGTCATGATAGTCATAAAAAATCACGCAAGATCACCCATGGGATGAATGTATATAGCCATAAGAAAAAAGACAAAAAATATAAGAATCTTCTCTCATAGGAGACTTCTATTCCCTCTACCAAAAACCATTCCATCCATCTGGTATGCCCATGAAACATCCCAACTCACTACGGTCTAGACCATGAACCGAGACCCATTATAGCTCTAAAATTCATCTTGAGGGGCTTATTCTAGGCGTGAGTATGAACTCAGTAGACCATTAAAAATTTGTTCCTATGTTACATACATACATATACCATTGTGTGGAAAACATAAATAAATAACAACAACTCAGACATCACATAACCCACTTCAATTGTGCTGAATTGAAATAAGGGATCCTTTACCTTCCTCAACCAATTTTTGAGTGGAATGATGTATCCAATGTTTTTCATTCTATAAAAAACTCTAACTCTTTCCAATTTCCATACCACACAACATCATTTCCCAACTATTACCATGTATACAATATGTCGAGTAAATATAACATCCCTTCTCCATGCCCATAAATACACCACAAGTCCATTAGACATATATTTATTAAATCATCTTCAGTTTGGAAGCCCAACTCCCCAAGGAATGATGATATCCATCCTTCCAAATTCTAGGACCATCATCCCTAATATTAGATAAATCATCATCACACATTTTATGGTCTCACACACCATCACATATGGATTTATATGGTGATATCCTTTTCTATTATGATGTTCAACTCCATAACCTAATCTTATATATATAAAAAGGCCTCCACACACATAGAATGGTCAACACCACCTCACTAGGTACTGATCCTATATTCAAAAAAACCCAACAATGCTACCGAACAACCTTAGTGAGTAGAAATATCCAATAACCTTAGCCACACCTCTAGTAAACCAATATCACCACCTTTAAACCATATCTCCAAACTATGTAATTGGTCATCAACATCCATGTAAACCTCTAAAACCATGTCATATCACATATGGTGATCAAATTCACAATAATCACACGGTCCATTCCCTATAAATTCCCCTAGAACCAACCCATCCATTGGCTCACTTTAAATAAATTACATATCTTAAAATATCTCCCTGAATCAACACAAAACTGCATTTCACAACATCCATGCCATTCAAGGCTCAAAAAAACTTTATCACATGTGAGACCACACTTTGGAATCTCCTAAGAGCAATAAAATAAATAAAAGTTATATAATACTTGTCACACCTGGATCACCACCATCACTCTGATTTATAATGATTAACATAACACACATATAAATTAGGATAAATATATTCCCCACCCACCTCTTACTTAAGAATATTTTATCATATGATATCGGTATCTAATTCAAGATGAAAGAAGATAAAATGATTAATCATAAAAATACCATATAAATAGGGCATATGATATTTCATGGAAATAGAATTCTAGTTATAAAAAAGAAATGGATAAAAATAATGAAATTGGATTCATAGTCTTACTGAGAGTGATCCAACACAATGAAAATTTCTTGTATTAGAGCTTAAATGAGTGAGAAACCTCTAAGCCCAAAGGATAAGGAATGGAGAGATCCTGAAACTAGTGTATGTGAAAGAGGAGGTGAAATAAGGGTTAAAGGTTAAATGAGGCTAGGGTAAATTGGTATTTTATCCCCATTAATGAGAATCTTGTTTTGGCCTCATTGTTTGTGAAACCATGCAAGAACTATGTGGAGATACTATCCCAAAGTCACTCCACCTCACACAGTTTCACTACACAGTTTGGCCAACCATGGGATAAATGTTAATATCCCTCTACCCATTTATAAAAACATATGGTTCATTGGGTACACCACATTGTTTAAACTAACAACATCCTAGTAAAAATGGGACACACATTTTAGGCCGCATGGTTAGCACTATCTAGGCACTAACTATGTCCCTAGTTTCGTGTCTTTGAAAATTGGGTTTTCAAATACAGATTATCCTAAAACTCAAAAAAAGTCCCGAGACACCTTTAGGTCCACAATTTTGATGATTAAAACTCTGAAAAATGCATTATGATTCTTAAATATAGACTCAGTCCCCTCACCAAAATAATGGTTCAAATTACCTTAGAATTTTCAACACACTCAAAACATAGGATCTTACACTAAGGACATCAAGTTTAATCTATGGAGATAATCCTAGAGTTTTTTCAGAGATGAAGTTAAATAATCATTGAATTGATAATTAATTCACTAATATAAGACATTAACCAAACCTTTGTGTGGTATCTCACTTAGTGGTTGCATCAATGAATTGACTAACTTCCTCAAAGTTCACTCAAAGAATTCTGGGTCAGGAATTCATGTCTAACTCAAGTGGGACACATAATTAAATTATTCTAGATCCATAATAATAATCAATTGTTACATTTAATAATTTAATCATGGGCCCAGTGTAAATATATCTCATTTCAAAAAAATTCTTTAGTATGTTCTATTAAATTTTCAATTATAAACAAAAAGGGTCTAAGAGAGGCACTCATAACATTTAACAAAACATTCATGTCATTAGTCATTCCACATAAAAGTGATAACAGGTCCAAGTGTTGCGACCTTTAAATTTAAAAATTCATATAATTTCATTTATAGATTTCACAAGAACGTGGAATGCTTAACACACCAAAGGAGTGGTTTAGTCTTAAATAAAGAATGGTTATTGTTATCTTTTATTGGAACCCACCTTAAAAGGATCAGTTGGGTTGAGTTTTACAACCTTCAGCCTTGTTAAAGGGGATAAGGAACATCATGGTTATAATTTAAGAAATTAATTAAAGGTATTAATAATTTTAGGAGAGACACACATAAAGTCTGTTATATATCACAATGATGAAAAATTATAATCAACAAGACTTTTATGGAAAATTTATAGACAATTTACCTTAACACGACATTATAATCCTTGTCTAGTATCGAAAAATGATTTGGGATATAATGGGAGAAAATAGAGAAACTAGAAAAACACCCTAAAAATTGGGTATATAAGATCACATATAAATAACATTCAAGGAGGAGTAGAAAATAAAGAAATCAAATTAGAGGAATTACAAACTATATGAGGGATATATATTGAAACTCATGAATATTGAATTAGAACTTAGAAAAAGGAGAAACCTAGAAGCCTAGATGATGGAGGGATGAGAGATATCATGTGTGTAGAGATACTATGTGTTTGAGGGAGGATAAATTAAGGAATAAGAGTTCGAAAAAAGAAGATAAAAATCATCATTTCAAGTGTTTTAAAGGGGAAATTTTCTGGTCATATGGTTTTCCTAGATGTTCCCCAACCATACAATATCCACTATCCCTAATCAACCACCTCACATGGTTTGGATGCATGGTTACACAAAGCATGATAAAACTCTTAAAATTTCCTCTATAATAAATTATGGGTTTTCTCATGGATGAGAATCCCATGTTTCTCTACATGGATAAACATACTCCTCCCTTATGGGGAAACACATTTGAGTTTCATGCTTAGCACTAACCGTTCATGAATAATGTACCTCCCATTTTCTTTAATAAACTAGAACTCTAGGCCCTAAACCAATCCTGAATGCTCCTATTACCTTCATGTACTCTTTATAAAATTCCATTAAGGTAGAAAAAAACACTGAGACCAAAAATTAAATTATCCGTGCGTCTATAAAATACCAAGATCTTACAACCTCCATGACTTATCACTACTCATCCATGAGTTTCCATTCTGGGGGTGGTTGAGTAGAATTTAAAAATAACTCTGACCGATGGGAATGTATATTGGATTCTTGATCCAAGAAATTATTTTTTATTGGGTCATGCTGACATATCCCCCATATAAAAATGAACTATTATTCTATGGATATCCTTCATTCTACACTCAACAATATGAATCAGGTACTCCTCAAAAGAAGCATACATATCAATATTAACTTCCTCATAATCAAAAACAGGAGATGGATGGAATGATAAAGGTGATAATGAGAAACAAGGATGATGTCGCATAATTCCCATTACCTTTAATTATGTAACACCCCATGATTTTAAAATAACACTACGTTTGATATCTTATTCCACACACAACACTTAGTTTAAACGAACCACACTATATTATTAAAATACTATTATTTAAATATGATCTTTATAAACTATCAATTAAATTGGAGTGTATTTATAGGATTAAATACTTTATGAAATATATATAATGGTTTTAATCGATATAAATTTATATACAAATTCTTAGTAAATAAGCACTCAATTTTTAATAAAAAATTTATTTTAAAAATGATATTAAGATATTTTTTGGAGAAAATATTATAATTAATTTTTAGATATTCAAGAAAGGTTATATTATAAAATTGAAATAATTTTTGAAATCATAATATAAATATAAAATTTGGGTGAAATTTTGATATTTTTGGAAAATATTAACTTTTTGATGAATAGTGAAAAAACCAATTTTTATAATATTTTCATTTATTTTTAAATAAATTATATAATTTAAATGTCTAATTATTATTTTAATTTGATTTAGAATCAATATATTTATTATAAATTTATATTTAATCCAATTAATTACAGTTAAATTATTTTTACACCAGTTTTTAGAATAAGTTCATCATTAGGAGTAAAAACTGATTTTTTACAAATATTATTTTAAACTATATAATGTTTCCCATATTTGATTATTTTAAAAAACCACATTTAGGAATTATTAAAATTAAATTTATATCATATATATATATATTTGTAAAATTAAATTCAAATAATTATTATTTATATCCATAAGGTTATTATAAGTCCATCTTTTCCTTGAAAAATACATTTTTTCCGAAAAACAATTTTTGTTGCACTTGTGAATTTTCTTTTAAATTAAATTATACCACTTAAATGAATTTAATTTTATAAAATATATTCCATATTTAGTTATTTAAAAATTCAACTTAATGTTTTTTCATAAAGAATAGTAAAAATAGAAAAAAATAGTTATTGTGGTAAAAAATTAAAATGGTAAAAGTGAGTAACATTAAAGGTAAAGAGGATAAAATTTATCAAAAATGTTTATTTTTAGTGTTAGAGTATTCTATTATAATTATATCTCCCACTCCATTATTTATAAATTATTGGGGCATTTTTCTTGAGTGTGACTTCCCACTGTTGAATAGTTTTGGGTATTTACAAAAATGTCACTCTTCCTCAATTTTAAAAGGACACTCACTCCCCTCACTTTTTCACACATATCAAGACATTTTTATCAAAACAAAAACTAGAAAAATATCCATATAAAATCAGTATCCAAATTTGAGAGCTTCTTTTTTCCCAAAAGAGAAACATTAGGGTCCTTAATAAGAGATCCAAATGTGGTTCTTCTAAGAGAAGGTAATTGTTTTTACTGAGATCCTTCTTTCTTTACTTATTCTCTTTACAACTAAAATTAAGTATTAAAAATTATTATTTAATAACACTATTATATAATATATACTGAAATTTTATTATATTTATGGCATAATACTTATCCATCACCACTTCAATCAAATGGGAAACAAAACAATAATTCATGTGTACGATGGACTATCACATCGCAAATAGATGTAATTAATTTTCCATCATCACATACAATGGATGATAATTATGATGGATTTAATGTTTATATATTATATTTATGAAATATTAATCATTCATGAAAATTAATATATCATATACCATATTACCATTCCGTCCATTAAAAATGATAATGTGGTTTATGTGTACGGTGGACTACCACCTCATGAAGTGATGTGATTTAATTTTATTTACTGTTTCAAATGGCTGTTATATGTAAGTGTATTTTAAAAAATATTATATTTATAATATATTTATTATTATGGAAATATAAAATATAACTTACCTTCTTTCCAATATTATTGTTGAAAAATTGAAGTGTTACTCATGCATACATACGACCTACCGTCTCTATGATAGTAACATTGTTCATTTTTTCATAACTATATTTCATGGTTGGATTCAAAAGTATAATTCATCTATAAAGATGATAATTATGTCATGATTTCTATTATAGGGATTATGTAATAATTACCCCTCTTACCATGGTCAACACAACATTTTTGTTTTGAGATTATGAACAGAGCGCCCTCAAATCTCCTAATGTATACATAACTGATTATGTAATTCAAAAAATCATTAAATAAAATGAAGCAAATTGTTTATTTATAAGGTATTAACAATGGAAATTTTTAATTTAAAAAATAATTGATATAACGTTATTATACAAGAGATAAAAGGAAAACATGACAAATCTTGGACTTGAGGTTAGGGTTTCCATATCAAAACTTCTTTCTTTGAGAAACACATTCTTTTATACAGACAATTAATTTTATATGTTTTATATAATTCCCCTTTTACATATTATATCATGAATCCTTCATACTTCGTGGTATTTTATGTTCAACTTCCCTTACTTTATAACTAGGAGTTATGATTTATAAGTTATAATGGCAGTAAGGGTTTATTATTCAATCTTATTTTAATCATGATCATTTATAATTAAATTTATGTTGAAGGAAAATATTTCATCATTGACTACTAAACCCATTTCATTTTTTTATTTCATTTATTCATGAAATTTTAATGTAATAGTACCATTTTCCTCTATTTGGTACTTAAAATTACTGAGTAAATGTTTTTATGTAAAATATAATATATTTCTCTCTTCAGTCAAAAAACCTTTCAATTTCTTGTCCGTGTTTTATTCAAAAAAATTCATTTTTTTAATATTATTTGATAATTTTTTAAGGTCATTTTTACAAATATTTAATTTTTTTACAAATTTTTTAGAAGTAATATTATTTTTATTTTTCTGAATAAGGTCCTTTTTTACATTTTACCAATGTGTGAAGGGAATATTTTTTTAACTTATACATAATGTACATAATTACCTACAATAATTGCAATTTTTTTATTTTTATAATAATTTATATGTTTCCAATTTTATTTTCAAGGAAATGTATTTCCACAATATTTTTTCAATTTATATTTTTTCAAAAATGATTTTCAAAGTGGAAAGTTTATTTTCCACAATATTATTTTTAATATTTTTAAAATTATTTCTATTCATCAATGAAAACAACCTTTAATTTGATGGAATAATTAAAATTATGTGTATATATCTCTTAGATATATTAATAGCTCAAGATAATTTCCTTTTATGGGGTAATACATGCCTTATACTCATTTCCCAAATTCCTTCTTTAAGAAATCTCTTTTGATTATGAAATGATGCAAGACTATGGAATGCATTCCATGGGAATTTATTACGTATATTCCTTCTGATTTGTTTCCTTATGTGGTAAAATTTTTCATGTACATGAATGGAATGTGATGGGTGTGCTAGGAATTATGTATCCCTCTAATTTATTGGGTTATCTGATATTCCTATGTAATTTCACGTATGGGATTAGGGAGTGAACACAATACATTATAGGACTATTTACACCATGAGATTTTCTATCAATGGATATCCCTGACTTATGTTTATGACATGTTTTATTTTTAATCCACAATTCCTATGTTACCATAATTATATGATACCATGATATTTATTTTATGATTCGATATGATTACATTTTAGTATTCTATTTTATGATATCATGTTATACCTTTGACTCACAAGTTATACTTCATTATCATGTTTATTCCCTTAATGGTATTTTTATCACACCCCTTATTTTATGTATTACTTAAGTTATCCTATGCACTTTTAGATCTCAAATGGATTTAGGATATTATTGTGGATAATAAAACAAATACTTTTTGTTTTAGTCTCACTTTGATTTATTATGACAATATTCTTTCAAAGGCAATATGCTGAATGATATTTGGGTTGTAATTAATGGATTTTTATGTTAAAAATAATGGAATAATTTGTTTAAAAGGATAGGTCACCGTAGTTGGTATCAGATCAAGGTCTACTTATTTCATTGTATTAGGTGTAGAATAATTTTGGTGAGAACCATAGAGAAACGTATAAGGATAATGATAAGTATAAAAAATATATCCCAGAATTTTTGTGAACTATATAGTGATTGGGCTCTGAGAAATTACATCACTATCTAGATACTAAAAGTGGATGCGGAACTAACATAGTTTTACCTAGTGGGAATAACCCCAAAAAGGGAACCTTGAGCTTGGATTGATCATAACTTGGGGAATAATAGTAGGTATTACTACACACCTATTTTTACATTCCTTGGGGACATGTTTTGTAAATTCCCAAACTCTTTAGGAACCATTATGAAGGACACAACCAAATTGTTAGGTTAGGAAACATATTAGGAAATGTTACCACGGATAACTTAGATTGAAACCTAGAGATTTATATATCAATATATGATTATAATTTATAAGTTATTACATATAGGTTTATAACTTTCAATTTTTGTATGTTAATTTATTCTCGTTATTTTTTTAGTTAATGATTGGAAATATTATAAATCATTCCAACAACCAATGATGGGAAATACAACAATTTCCCTAATGATATTCCCAACGAATGGGAATGATATCTATAAATCTCATTATTGTTACAAATGAACTATATTTAATAATTATTAACAAATATAATATATTTTAATTTCCAAACACATTAGAGAAGAGAAGGATGGAATCTCATGGATGTTAAAGCCTAAAAAGTCCCAAAATCCCTAAAATCCATAATACCATAAAAATTTGAAAAAATCCCTAAAAATAACAAAAAATGTAAAAAAATCCTAAAAACCCTGAAGAAACATAATAAAACTATCAAAACCAAAAAACACTTAAAACCCATAAAAAACATAAAAATTTAAAAAATCCTATAAACCCTAAAAACCCCCCAAAACCCTCATAATCCCTAAAAACCCCAAAAAATTTACAAAATCCAAAAAAATTCCTTAAAAACATAAAAAACAATAAAATGCATGAAAAAAACCTAATAATACCATAAAAACCTAAAAACACTTAAAATCCCCAAAAAACATAAAAATTCTAAAAACCATAAAAACCCCTAAAATCCAAAAACCCCCCTAAAATCACACTATAAACTATTAAACCCTTAATACCCATAAAAATATAAAAAATTATCTAAAAAAATCAAAACCCCTAAAAAAAGAAAACCCCTAAAACACTCATGATACTTAGAACCCCTAAAACCAATTGATTCACACTCAAATTTACCCAAGAGATGAAGGTAGAACGGTACTTGTAGTTTATCTTTGATTATCGAATCCTCAATGACATAAGAAGTAACCTACAAACACGTACATTATATGGACTTTTTTGGCTATGAAGTGGAAAACTTGGGTTGATTTAAGAGGGGTTTAAATTATAACTAACATATTTGAGTAAATTCAATTTTAAAGAATGAGTTAGTCTTAGGTTATCGCCCGGGGTGGGTTGGATGAAATTCTTTTTCACCTATTTCAATTTCTTTTATTTGAGATGGTTTCATTTAAGAAGATAAAACAACATCATCACTTACTGGTTTAATACCTAAACCCTTTAATACTAATCACCTATACACTTGATGGATCAATGTTTTGAGAACTTCAAGGTAAAGGTTTGTATTAGCACTTGATGTGTGTGGCCTTATATTCAACAAGGACGATGGAGTTTAAAAATCATCAAATAAAAATCTAAATTAAATAAGTGATTTGAAATTAATGGGGTGATAAATAACATCAAATAAATCCCCATTATACTACCTTGGAACAATCCATAAGTGGGTTAGCCCTCAATTGATTCTATGGTTTCAATGGAAGCAGAATGTAGACTCATGAGGGAGTAAATGGAGAAGTAAAAAACAATGAAATAGCGATCACTCCACCGTTGTGTGATAATTTCATAAGGTTTGGTGTGAATAAATTCACACCATGAACCAATAGTATAAAATTGATATGAATTACAACAGAATAAGAGGATAATCAAAACTTTTATTAAGAAACTAAAGTGAATTGAACAACTTAAATGTGAAAGACAAACTTGAGACAACAAAATCATAGCATAACATTAAAATTGAACAAAGAATCAAAGATGATAAAATACTTCGTAAACACTACCTTAAATAGGACTTTTGGAACCTTGGGTCGAGCCTCCAACAGTACAAAGCATCCCACTAGATTATTGTATGCCTAGGGTGGTGGAGATCTTGTGGAACTTGGACTTTTCCACTCTTGACCCAAGGTGGCAGCCAACTTGCTACCACCAAACAGATGCACCTGTAAGACCTTCTAGATGGCTGAATTTGAGTGTTAAATAGAATAGACAAATGCATATCTGGATGTTCCTTAACCTTCTGTAAAGTATCATCCCAAAATAGTTTATGGTTAACTAGATATGTGTAAAATGGTGGGCTGTTTTTCTGGGCTGCAGAATCTGTCCCATAATTTTATCTTCAACTTGGGCCACCTAAATAACCAAAATGGGGGCCGAATTAGCACTATATCCTGTATAATTATTTTTTCTTATATATTTCTTATAGAATCCCACAAAATTTGGTCTTTATTGGGTTTGTAATGTGGGTCTCATATTCTCATCAGTGGGCTGGTGTCCAATCTGCCTTCTCTGGAATTTCTTCCATTCATCTCCAAATATCTCCATCATCCTTTGTGAATCCTCCATTAACCCCTGAATGAAATATGTTCATTTTTAATTTTAGATACAGTTCCCAAAATATAAAACTAAAATATGGATAATTAATATCCTTAATATCAGATGAATAATTGGGCCTAAATTGGTGTACATTAGGCATGAAGTGCACATATGATAAGAATGGATGTTCAAAATTAAAATCCACTAACTCAGGCCCATAATATCAAAAATGAAAATTTAATACCATTAAAATGTAATTAAAATATGTATTTTTATTGGCTAATCACACCCCCAACGTGATATTTTCTAGTCCCGAGCAAAATGTATCTCAAAAATATGAAATTCGAATCCTTTTTCCAAAAACATTTTAACACACAATGGTCACCAAAAACCCTTATACAAAACAATCATAAAACCCATAAAAATATTTCAATACAAGATAGTTTCGTAAGCATATCCCAATCCCAAACCCATTCCTTTGTTCAAATTCATTGTCATATTTCATCCAATATCTATTAAGTATGAGGATGTGTTGTGTATCACAATGGACATGGAGGTTCATCTTTATTCAAGGGGGGAAATGATGGAAGTGCTATGTGGAATCACATTTCAATATTAATATGAGTATTCAAAAAAAATTATTGTATTATTTTGTTTTTTGTTTTTTTTTTGTTTTCGCAATTTTTTCATGGTAATTGAAATTTCACTCAAAAGAGTCAACCCCTGTAATGAGACTTTACAGATGACTCCCAGGATCAAATACCTTAGGGCACCAAGTGAATACCACATACTTGGGCATCATCTCGAGTAAACTCAGCCAATTTTTTTTTCAAATTACCAAAAATAGAGATAAAACTACTAACTCTGGGCCAGACAACTATGGATTCACGATACCCAAGTGTCGAAAGCCACACATTAAGCCATTTCATTACTCTACACTCAAATTTATTATTTTTTTAATTTTTTCTTGAATACTCATATTAATAATAAAATGATCACCAAACCTATGCTATTTTTTTGGGGACCCCATGAACTCAAACTAATACCCCACTATCCAAAGGAAATGCATTGTGATTATTTTTTTATTTGGATGAAAATATAAACAATGAAATATCACGTTGGACAACCATACTTTCCCAAATCTATGCTCGTGAAAGTATATATGGATTAAAATCAGAATCAGAGAATGCTAAATTATTTTATATTCAGTTTCAAAGTTTTCAATGTGTATTATCATGTTCAAAGATAAATGAATTTTTCCTTCCATTTTCACACATTTTCTTTCAAATCATTTTTTTCACAAAATCAAAAAATTTATTTCATCTCCCCCCCAACTTAAAATAACATTGTCCCCAGTGTTTGAAGAAAAGAAATTTTATAAGGAGGTAGAGAAATAGGAGATGAGTTTTAAAAGGAATTTGAAATAATAAACTTGGAACAAATTCACATAGTGGTTGAAGTTGAAGTTCTTGATGTTCCAATTTAATCCTTTGATCTCCATGTCACTTACAGGGTTCCCTAGTGGAAAAAGGATAAAAACAAACAAACAAAAAACAAAACAATATATATATATATATATATATATATATATATTTATTAAAAAAAAGTAAAATATAAGTATATATATAAATTATAGAATAAGGAAGCAAAATAAGTCCTAGGTCAGTGGTAAGAGTGTGCCCCTGTCTCCCTTCGCTCCTAGGTTCGAATCCCTGCGGCTTTACCGGTTGTGACGAGGTTTTAACCACGGTCTATGACATGTCCTCCCATTTTTTATTAATATATTTTTATTTTTATTTTTATTTTTATTTTTATTTTAACCTACCGACACATAAAAAAAAGAATTGATGATACATTGTCTTTTTTTTAATTTATGGGTAAGGTATTACTCAAGGATCACACCACGTGACATGGATGAATATGGTGTGCCCCTTTCATACCCATCTATACTCATAATAGAAGAACAGACCAACAATCTATTTTTTTTAAATATCAAAATGATTAATAAAAAAAGATTCCAAAAAGATTGAAAACATGAAAACCATGGGTTGCCTCCCATACAACGCTTTTTTTAACATCGTTAGCCCAACATGGATCCTAAATATATTAATTTTTTCCTGGTTCATAGGTTGTCTCAGTTAACTCAACCTCTATTTCCTATTTATTGAATGATTCAATGAATGGTTTTAACCTTTGACCATTGACCTTGAAAATTTAACCACTTGTGGGATCTTGAATCTCTACTTCCCCATGGGGGTACACATGATGCACTATAAAAGCACCTGACCATCTAGACCTTAAATTTCTCGGCTGTAAATGAAGTTTTTAACTATACAAAAGCACAAATTTTCTTAGTTCAAAATGTTTGACTTTGATATTCCTAGGTTGGTAGGCTTGAAATCTAGCTTTATTGATCCTTGAATTTTCATAATCCTTCATCCTTAGTTCCTCCAGTTCATTGAGATCTAATTTCCTTTTTGTTCTGGCCAATGAGAGGTCATAATCCATTTCCTTAATTTCCCAAAAGGCCTTATGCTCAATTTAAACAGGTAAATGGCAAGTTTTTCCATAAACCAACCTATATGGAGACATTCCTAGGAAGGTTTTGTATGTTGTACGATATGCCCAAAGAGCATCCAAGAGTTTCTGAGACCAATCTTTCCTACAAGGATTGATATTTTTTTCAAGAATATTCTCAATCTCCCTATTTTCTAACTTAGCTTGACCACTAGTTTGAGGATGGTACTCAATGGAAACTTTATGAGAAATCCCATACTTAGACATGAGTGAAGATAATGGGCGGCCACAAAAATTGATTCCTTGATCACTGATTATTGCCCTAGGAATTCCAAATCGAGAAAAAATGTTCTCTTTCAGAAATCGGATCACAACATGATGGTCATTAGACTTGGTGGAAATGGATTCAACCCATTTTTGAGACATAATCAATATATAATAGGATGTGGAGGTATCCCCTAGAGTTTGGGAAAGGACCCATGAAATCGATTCCCCAGCAGTCAAATATTTAAATCACTAAAATGGGAGTGAGTGGAATTTGATTCCTTTTTGTGATTGACCCTACTTGTTGACACTTAGGATAACTTTGAAAAAATGTGTAGGAGTCCCTTTAGAGGGTGGTCCAAAAGAGACCACACTGAATAATCTTAGCAGATGTTTTCTTAGAGGAAAAGTGACCTCCACATGCCTCATTATGACAAAATTTAAGGATGGACTCTTGTTCAGATTTTGGGACACACCTCCTAATGACTTGGTCATGGAAGAACATATAGAGGTATGGATCATCAAAAACATAGTTCCTAACAGTAGAAAGGAATTTACTTTGATCTTGAGTCCATAAGAATTTTATGATGACTCCTGGAACTAAGAAATTGGCTATTTCGGAATACCAAGGGCAGACACTCACAGATTATAGGTGTTCATCAGGGAATGAATCAAACACATAAAGGTGGTTTTAGTTGTATTTGAATTCCATCCTACAGAGGTGATCAACTACAACATTTTCAACTTCCTTTTTATCTTTTATTTTGAGGTCAAATTCTTGGAAGATAAGGACACACCTAATCAGTCTAGCCTTAGAATCTTGTTTTTGGAAGGGGTATTTTAGTGCAGAATGGTTAATGAACACAGTGATGGGGGATCCTAAGAGTTAGGACCTAAACTTCTATAAGGTAAACACAATATCAAGTAACTCCTTTTCAGTGGGGGTGTATTTGATTTGGGCATCATTTAAGGATTTTCCTGCATAAGAAATGACATAAGAAGTTTTATCACAACATTGTCCTAACAAAACTCCTACAGAAAAGTCATTGGAATCACACATAAGTTTGAAAGTAAGGTTCCAATTTGGAGATTTCATAATTTTAGGAGAGGTGAGAGAGGATTTGATGGTTGAGAATGAACCCTCACAACTTTCGGTCCAAACAAATGGAGCATCCTTTATTAGGAGATCACAAAGGGGGCGACAGATTGAACTAAAGTCCTTGATGAATCTTCTATAGAAACCAGAATTTCCTAAGAAAGACCTCACTTCCTTGACATTTTTGGGTGATGAAAGGTGATGAATGATTTCAACCTTGGCTTTATGAACTTCAATCCCCCTACCTGAGACCAGATGTCCTAGAACTAGTACCTATTTAACCATGAAATGGCATTTTTCTTAGTTTAGGACCAGATTATTTTTCCTCACATCTTGACAAGACTCTCTCCACATTCCTCATACATCCCTCAAATGTATCCCCAAACACATAGAAGTCATCCATGAAGACCTCTATAAAATCCCCTACCATGTCGGAGAATATTCCCATCATGCGTAGTTGGAAGGTTCTAGGGGAATTGCATAACCCGAAAGGAATGTGTTTAAAAGAAAAAGTTCTGAATGGACATGTTAATGTAGTCTTTACTTGATCCTCTAGGGTGACCTCAATTTGATTATACCCCAAGTACCCATTTAAGAAACAGTATAATGCATGACCTGCCAGTCTCTCAAGGACTTGGTCAATAAATGGTGAGGGGAAATGGTCCTTTAAATGGTGGTACTCAAATTACCAGCCAAAAGAACATGGTTTTTATGTTAAAATTTTATTTTAAAAGTGCACAGGTCCGTAATGTAATTTTAGTAGGCAGGTATGGTTTGGATGAAATCGAGAAGGGGAATGTTCAACTTGACTTGTGAGAAGATTTCCCTCAATGTTTCACTCAATTCCGTCTTGGTTTTTCCCCTCATGCATTAAGGAAATGGTGCAGGTTGTGGGGTTGTTTGTGGAAAAGTTGTTTCTTTCACATTGTTATTAATTTCCTTAGATTGATCTTGTGGTTCATTTGAATTTTCATTAGAGTTTGAAGCTTCACATGGTTTCTGACTTATTTGTTCAGGATTCTCAATTTATTTCCCACTTCTTAAAATAGTAACAACCTTTAGTTGTTCATGAGTTGTTTGAGTGCAACTTGAATCTCCCCTTGAAGTTGAGGATGGTACCGCCTGAGTAGGAATGTGTGCCTTTCCATTTTTGATGGTTTTAATTTCTTGTTTAAGGTAATAGACTTATGAGTTCATCCTTTCCATTTGTTTGCACAGTTGTTCTAGTAGGCTTTGTGGAACAGTTTGGGTTGGTGCTTGAGAATATTGGTTTATCCTAGAGAGATATTTTGGAGGTGGTATGGCTTGTTGTAAATGGACCGGTGAATGTTGGTATTTGATAGGTTGGGTTTGGAACTGGTTATGGGTTTGGTAGTTCTGATGGGGGTAAGGATTTTGTCCCTGTGGTTGGATAGGTTGTTTTTTATCTTTCAAGAGGAAGCCTGTGTGGCCATTAATCCTTGGGTTGAAGTTGTTTTGGTATTGAGGCTTTTGAAAGTTCAAAGAATTTACTTTTTCTGGGTTTCCTCCTAAAATAACATCATTGATGAATGGAATGGTTAGGCAGTTGTCTGTGTTATGGTCATGTTTGTCACAAATTGTGTAGACAGTGTCTATAGTTTGGATTTCATGGACTTTCCTAAGGTCTATCTCTTTAACCTTCCTAGAGAGTGCTGCGAGTTTAAACCTAAGGATTTCCTCTTCTCTAAGTGTATGAATTCCAGTAGTTATTTGTGTCTTTTCAGAATAAGGTGAAGTTCCCCATGTTTGGTTTTGTTCAGAAAAGCTTTCTAGATACTCATAAGCATCATTTTGGGGCTTTGTTTTTAATGGTTCCATTACACATCATGTCAATTAATTGTTTGTTCCCCAGAGCCAAACCTTCATAGAAAATTATCACTTGTTCAGGAATAGAAAAACCAGGGTGTGGAACCATGTTTAGAGTGTCTTTTAACATCTCCCATGTTTCATAGAATTACTCTCCATCTTTTTCCAAAATTTTTTGGATTCTCTTTTTAAGTGCAATTGTTTTATGGTGGGGAAAATAGTTTTTGTATAATACTCTTTATATTTGGTCCCAAGAGTTTATGGATGATGGTATCAAATTGTTTAGCCAATTTTTTTCTCAATCCTTTAATGAAAAAGGAAATATCATCATCTTAGAAGATTCTGGTTGATGTGGGGGACAAATGGTTTCTACAATGTCATTGAAGTTTTTAATGTGAAGGTAGGGCATCTCGGACTCCATTCCATGAAATGTGGGAAGGTGGTTTAGGACACGGGGTTTAAAGATGTAGTTGGAATCTCCTAAGTAGTTGTGTCTAATTCATGAGGGGGCATTGGTCTGGGTAGGTTTGAGGTAGTCATTCATGGTTTGATCGACCACATTCCCCTAGTTTGGGGCTACCTCATTTTGATTTCCATTTTGGTTTCCACCCGGTTTTATGAGTTGGTGTCTTTGAAGACCTTCCATTGAAATGGGATCAATTTTTGATTCGGGGGTATTATGAAGATTTGGATCTAAGGGAAAGAGTTCCTTTGGTATACTTGACTCCCCAACCCCAGGATTATCCACCCTAACTAGACGGTTTGATTGATCACGGGTGTAGATGGATATGCGCCAAAAGAAAAAAACGAGAAAGGGACAAGATAAGAGAATTTGGATGAGACAAGAAGAAATGGGGGAGAATAGAATGGGTGTTTAGATGAATTATTTGGGTCCCCAGCAACGGCGCCAACATTTTATTCACACTCAAATTTACCTAAGAGATTAAGGTAGAATGGTCCTTCTAATTTAGCTTGGGTTATCGAATCCTCAGACACCTAAAAAGTAACCTACAAACACGTACATTCTATGGACTTTTTTTGGCTATGAAGTGGCCAACTTGGGTTGATTTAAGATGGGTTTAAAGGATAACTAATAGATTTGAGTAAATTCAATTTAAAATATTGAGTTGATCCTAGGTTATCGCTTGGAGTGGATTGGATGAAATTATTTTTCAACTATATCAATTTATTATATTTGAGATGGGTTCATTTAAGAAAATAAAAAAACATCATTACTAAATGGTTTAATACCTACAAAATTTAATAATAATCACCTATACACTTGAATGATCAATTTTTTGAGCACTTCAAGATAAAGGTTCTTATTAGCACTTGAAGTGTGTGGCCTTAAATTCAACAAGGACGATGGAGTTTAAAACTCATCAAATAAAAATATCAATTAAAGAAGTGATTAGATATTAATGGGGTGATAAATAACATCAAATCCATCCCCTTTCTACTCCCTTAGATCAACCCATAAGTGGGTTAGCCCTCCATTTATTCTATCGTTTCAATGGAAGATGAAAATTGACTCATGAGGGAGGAAATGGAGAAGTAAAAAAATGAAATAACGATCACTCCACCATTGTGTGATAATTTCACAAGGTTTGGTGTGAATAAATTCACACCTTGAACCAATGGTATCAAAGTGATATGAATAAAAAAAGAATAAGAGGAGAATAATAACTGTTATTAATAAACTAAAGTGAATTGAACAACTTACATATGAAAGACAAACTTAAGACAACAAAATCACAGCATAACATTACAATTGAACAAAGCAACAAAGATGATAAACTACTCCATCACCACTAACTTAAATAGGCATTTTGGGAACCTTTGGTCGAGCCTCCAATAGTAAAAATCATCCCACTTGATTACGGTAGTCCTAGAGTGGTGGAAAGCTTGTGGAACTTGGACTTTTCCACTCTTGACTCGAGGTGGCAACCAGCTTGCTTCCACCGAACCGATGCACCTGTAAGACCTTCTAGATGGCCGAATTGGAGTGGTACATAAAAGAAAAAAATGAATCCTATGATTTCTCATAACCGTCTGTAATGTTTCAGCCAAAAAATAGTTTATGGTTAATGAGATATGTGTAAAATGGTGGGCTATTTGTTTGGGCCGCAGAATCTGGCCCAAAATTTTATATTCAAATTGGATTTCCTAAATAACTATAATGGGTGAAGAATTAGCACTGGTTCCTGAAGACTGATTTGTTCCTCTATATGTATTCTAGCATCCCACGAAATGTGGGCTTCATTGGGTTTGTAATGTCGGTCTCACATTCTCATCAGTGGGCTGGTTTCCAATCTGCCTTCTCTAGAATTGCTTCAATTCATCTCCAAATATCTCCATCATCATTTCTGAATCCTTCATTGATCCCTGAATGAAAAATGTTCATATTTAAGTGTATATACAGTTCCAAAAATATCAAAATAAAATATGGATAATTACAATCCTTAAAATCAGATGAATCATCGGGCCTAAATTGGTGTACATTAGGCATGAAGTGCACATATGATAAGAATGGATGTTCAAAATTAAAATCCACTACCTAACACCCATAAAATCAAAAATGAACATTTAATACCATTAAAATGTAATTAAAATATGTATTTTTATTGGCTAATCACCAATAAAAAGTCACACATATATATATATATATATATAAATACATAAAAACATAAAAAACCAAAAAAAACCCTGAAAATCCATAAGAAAACCTTAAAAACATAAAACACATAAACCTCCTAAAAACCTAAAAATACTAAAAACCATAAGAACACTAAAATCCCAAAAAACCCCGAAACACAAAAAATCCCTAAAACCCTAAAAAACGTAAAAATCCAAAAAATACCTAAAATACCTAAAAATGTAAACCCCTAAAAACCTATACAACCATTAGAAAACCATAAAAACATAAAAACACTAAAAACCCCTAAAAACTCTAAAAACCCTAAAACCCTAAAAACCCCTTAAAAGATCCTCAAAACCTTAAAAAGCCATAAAACCCCCAAAAAGCATTAAAACCCTTAAAACCATATAAAACCCCTAAAAACCATTAAAAACTCTAAAAACCCTTTAAACCCATAAAAACATTAAAAAACTACAAAAAACCTTAAAATCCCAAAAAACAATAAAAACCCAAACACCCCTTAAAATTCTTAAAAACCTAAAAATCATAAAATTTCTAAAAAATCACTGAAAATCACTAAAAATGTAAAAAACTCTTAAATCCGTAAAAAAACAAAAGAAAACTTTAAAACCTGTGACAAAACATTAAGAACCTAAAAACACATAAATCCCATAATAAACTAAAAAAATGCTAAAAATCCAAAAAACCCAAAAACCCCAAAAAACCATCAAAATCACTACAAATCCTAAAAAATAAAAATATCTTATAAAATTAATTAAAATCAATAAAAAAATAAAAAACCTTATAAACAATATAACTCTAAGAAATATTTAAACCCTAAAAACACATAAAACCCCAAAAACCCTATAAAAATGCTAAAAAACCTTAAAAACCTTAAAACCATAAAATCCCTAAAACACTTAAAAATCATAAAAACCAATAAAAAATGAAAAAAACAAAAACTCAAAAACCCATTTAAACAACTAAAAAAGTTAAAAAATTCTAAAAAACCTTTAAAAACCTATACACCGAAAATAACCATAGACCCCCACAAACCTTAAACCCCTTCAGAATCCTAAAACCCTGAAAAACCGTAAAATGTCTAAAAAATTCCTAAAAATCCCTAAAATGTAAAAAAACCCTAAAAACCCCCAAAAACCATAGAAATATAAAAAAAATCAAAACCCGTAAAACCTAAAAAATTTCAAAACCCTAAGAAACCCAAAATACCCACAAAATCCCCAAATACCCTTAAAAAGCATTAAACCCTCTAAAACCCCTAAAAATACCAACAAATATAAAAAACCCTAAAAACCCTTATAAACATTTAAAAACATAAATACATAAAAACACTTAATACAACTAAAACATTTAAAAACACTAAATCCCCTAAAAACCTAAAATAACCTAAAACCCTAAACCCCCTAAAAACCATAAAAATCACCAAAACCGATAGAACCCCTAAAACTCTACTAAAAACTCAAAAAACCCTTTAAAAAATATAATCATTAGAAAACTCTAAAAAAAATAAAAACCATAAAAATATTAAAAAAACCAAAAAACCCAAAAAAACATAAAAACCCAAAATCCAAGAAAAACTCAAACCCCTAAAAACCCTAAATTTTTTAAAAAATATTAAAAAACCCTAAAATTACCTAAAAACATAAAAACCCTAAAAGTCATGAAGAACCCTAAGAAAACCTTAAGAAAGGATAATTAAGACCCCTAAAAAATAAAAAATGATAAAAACCATAAAAACTTTAAAAACCCTAAAATCAATCAAAATCCAACAATCCATAATAAACCATAAAAATCCATAAAAATCCCAAAACATTCCTAAAAATGTAAAAAAACTAAAAACCATAAAACCCATAAGAACCTTAAAAATCTCAAAAAACCCAAAAAACCTAAAAAACCTCTAAATACATAAAAACCCTTTAAATACCAAAAAAAGTTAAAAAAACTCTAAGAAAACATAAAATCCCCCATAAATCCAATACACCCCTAAAAACCCAAAAAACCCAATAACCCCTAAAAACACTAAAAACCTTCCAAATCCCTAAAAAACCTAAGAAACTAAAAAAATATAAAATAATCCCAAAAATCCCATTCAACATAAGAAAGCCTAAAACCCCTTAAAACCCCTAAAACCCCTTAAAACCATTAGAAACCTAAAAACACTTAGAATCCCTAAAGACCAAAAAAACTAAAAACCCTAAAACCCCTAAAAACCCTAAAACCCATAAAAATGTTAAAAAGGACATAATATCCCAAAAAATGTGAAACACCCTAAAAACCCTATGAAAACCTTACAAAACCTAAAAATCATTAAAATCCCTAAAAACAAAAAACACAATAAAATCTAAAAGTACCTAAAAACACTAAATACCATAAAAACCCTAAAACATATAAAACCCCTTTAAAACTCTAAAAATGTAAAAGAATTCTAAAAACCCTTTAAAACCCTAAAAAATTAAAAAAAACCCTAAAACCCATAAAAACACTACCCCCCAAATACTTAAGAATCCAAAAAACCATAAAAAACCTAAAAATACCTAAAAATATATAAAACATAAAAACCCCAAAAACCGTTAAAACCCTTAGAAAAAATAAAAATTATAAAAACACTTAAAACCCTTGAAAACCTAAAAATGCTAAAAACCCTAAAATTCCCAAAAAACCATAAAACCCCTGAAAATCCCTAAAAACCTTTAAAACCATAAAATCCTAAAAAATTATTAAATGTCCCTAAAAATTTAAAAACCATAAAAACCCTAAAATCCCATAGGGAAATGATAAAAACCAAAAACCGCAAAAACCCTCTAAAAACCAAAAAAAACCTAAAAACCCTAAACCCCTAAAAACTATAAAAAACCCTAAAATCCATAAAAACCTTAAATCCAATTAAAAACTCTAAATATAAATTAAATCCCTAAAAATGTTTAAAAACATTAAAAAAACCATTAAAACCCTATAATCTCAAAAACCCCTTAAAACCTAGAAATACATAAAAACCATAAAAAATCCAAAATCCCCCTAAAACCCAGAAAAATCCAGAAAAATCTCTAAAAATACATAAAAACCTAAACAAACATAACAACCCAGAAAACCCTGAAGAAAACAATAATAACCTAAAAAACATAATACCCTTAAAATCCTAAAAATGATAAAAACCCTAAAACTTTAAAAACCAAAAAAACCCTAAAAACCCTAAAAATTCAAAAAAATCCTTCAAAAACCCTTAAAATGTAAAACACCCTGAAAACCCCTAAGAAACCCTTAAAACCATAAAAATAATTAAAACCCCTAAAAACCTTAAAAACAATAAATACCCTAAAAACACATAAAAACCCTAAAATCCCTAAAACCATAAAAATGCATAAATCCTTAAAAACCCATTAAAACCCTAAAACCACTAAAAACTCTACAACCCCTTTAAACCCTTAAAAACATTAAAAATATTTAAAAACCATAAAAACCTAAAAAATAAAACCCTAAAAAACCATAAAAACCAAAAAACCATCAAAATCCTTAAAAACCCAAAAAATATAAAAATACTAAAAAAGACAAAAAAATCCATAAAATGTAAAAACCCCTAAAGCTTTAAAAAAACATAAGAAAACCTTAAAACCAAAAAAAACATAAAACCCCTAAAAATATAAAAATTCTAAAGACCCTAAAAACTATAAAAAACCCTAAAAAACCTAAAAACCGTCAAAATCAGTAAAAGCATTACCAACGATAAAAATCCTTAAAAACACCTAAAAATCACTAAAAAGATAAAATACACTAAAAAACCCAAAAAATACTAAGAAACCCATAAAATAAAATAAAAACTTAAAACCTATAAAAACATAAAAAATTGTAAAAACCCAAAAAATACCTATAACCCATAAAACCACCCCAAGACATAAAAAAATGCAAAACACCTAAAAATGTAAAAACCAACTATTTTTTTAAAAAAAAAAAATTAGAGCCTTAAAAACAATTAAAAACTCTAAAAAACATTAAAAAAATTTAAACCCCCAAAAAACCAAAAAAATCCCTAAAACAAAAATAAATGATAAAAAACCCTAAATACCCTCAAAATCCCTAAAACCCTAAAAACAATAAAATTCCATAAAATCCATAAAAATCCCTTAAAAAACTATAAAACCCTAAAAATCCCTAATCAACGATTAAAAACCTAAAAACAGTTAAAAAAATAATAACCTAAAAATTGATAAAAATTCTAAACCCCACTAAAAACCTCAAAATCCCTAAACACCCTAAAAACCTAAAAAATTATTAAAAAGCCATAAAAATACCTATTTTTTTTAAAACCCTTAAAAACGTAAAAAAACCTAAGAAAACATTAAAAATCTAAAAACACATAAAACCTATAAAACCAAAAAATACCCAAAAAACCCTTAAAAACCCTAAATAACATAAAAAACCATAAATACCTAAAAACCCCTTAAACCCCATAAAACACTAAAATACCACAAAAACCCCTAAAACCCCTTTAATTCCATAAAAATGTTAAAATCTCTAAAAAACCTTAAAAACTAAAAAAACTCAACCCCCATAAAAACTAAAAAAACTATAAAAACCCCTAAAAACCATTAATATCCCAAAAAACATTGAAAATCCGAAAAAACCCCCAAAATCCTTAAAAATATAAAAACCCCTAAAACCCCAAAAAAAACCCCTATGAAAGATTTTAAAACCTAAAAATATTTAAAATCCCTAAAAACCGGAAAAAAAATCGTGAAAACCATTAAAAACCCTAAAAGCCCTAAAAACCATCTAAATACCTAAAACCCTAGAAAATCCAATAAAACCCTAATAAATACCTAAAAATCCCTAAAAATGTAAAAAAAATTAAAAACCCTAAAAATACCAAAGAAAACCTTAATAAACTAAAATCACTAAACCCTCGAAAGAACCTAAAAAATACTAAAAACCCTAAAATCTCTAAAATCCCTAAATCCCCTAAAAACCCTCAAAATCCCTATAACCCTAAAAAATTATAAAAATCTATAAAATCCATAAAAAAAATTCCAAAAAGGCCTAATAAAACCATAAAAACCTAAAAACAATTAAAACACCTAACAACCAAAAAAATGCTACAAAAACCTAAAATAACCTAAAAATCAAAAAAGTTTTAAAATCCATAAAACCCCTACACCCCTAAAAATCCCATAAAAATCCCATGAACCTAAAAAAATATAAAAACGATTTCACCCACTAATAATGTTAAAAAAATTCTACAACCCTTAAAACACCTAAAAACTTAAAAAACACCTAAAAATCCATAAAACCCCTAAAAACCCTCAGAATCCCTAAAAACCCTAAAAACAATAAAAATCCTTAAAACCCAGAAAAATCCTTAAAGACATAAAAATCACTTAAAACCCTTGAAACCCTAAAATCCTGAAGAAAACCTTAAAAACAAAAAAAAAGGCTTAAACCCCATAAATATATAAAAATGATAAAAACCCTAAAACTAACTAAAATCCCTAAAACCCCTAAAAAACATAAAATCCCTAAAAACCCTAATAACCCATAAAACCCTTACAAACCAGTAAAAACATTAAAAATCCATTAAACCCCTAAAAATCATTAAAAAACTCTAAAAACCTTTAAACCCTAAAAACCCCCAAAAACCCTCAAAATCACTAAAAACACTAAAAACCATAAAAATCCTAAAAAATTCCTAAATTCCCCAAAAAATGTAAAAAACCCTTAAAAACAAAAAGAAAGCATTAAAAACCTAAAAACACTTAAAACATTAAAAAAAATAAAAATGATAAAAGTTATAAAAACCCTAAAAGCCAGAAAACCCTAAAACCCATCAAAATTCCCAAAATCCCCAAAGACCATAAAAATCCAAAAACTCCCTAAAAACTAAAAAAACCAAAAACCCCCAAAAAACCCTATAAATACCATAAAACCCAAAAAACACTTAAAACCCATAAAAAATCAAAAAACCATAAAAACCCAAAACCCCTTAAAATCTCTAAAAAACCTAAAAATCCTTAAAAATCCTTAAAAATCCCTCAAAACCACCAAAAACGTGAAAATCCATAAAAACCAAAATAAATCCTTAAAACCATAAGAACACATAAATCAACTAAAATACCTAAAAATCTAAAACCCTAAAAGAACCTAAAAACTAAAGAAACCCCTAAAAACAACAAACATATCTAGAATCTTTAAAATACAATAAAACCCAATAAAAACACTAAAAAACACAAAAAAAACTAAATAAAATTAAACACATTAAAAGCATTAAAATTATCTAAAAAACATTTAAACCCATAAATTACTAAAAAATAACCAAAATTTTCCAAAATTCCTAGAAATCCATTAAAACCTTTAAAACCTTCAAATCCTTAAAAACCCTAAATAGCATAAAAATCCTAAAAAATCAATAAAAACACTAAAAATGACTAAACCAATTAAAACCTTAAAACCCCCTAATAAAACCTTAAAAACATATAAACACTTGATACCCCTAAATCCTAACAAATTCTAAATAACCTAGAGAGCCTAAAAACCCAAAACAACCCGTAAAACGCTAAAACCCATAAAATTCCTAAAAATATCTAAAAATCCCTAAAAACAGAAACACCTAAAAATCCTAAAAAACACTAAGATGAAATTAAAAACCTAAATAAACTTAAAACCTCTGAAAAATAAATATTCTAAAAACCCTATAAGACCCTAAAAACCCATAAAAACCCAAAAAAAACCCCTAAAAACCTTAAAACCCATAATAACCCCTAAAAATATTAAAAACCCGACTAAAAACTCTAATGTCCCTTAAACCCAAAAATTGTTTAATAACTCTAAAAAACCAAAAATAAACCCTAAAAAATAAAAAACCACTATAGCCCCCAAAATCCCTAAAACCCAAAAAACCATAAAAACCCTAACCCCCCCAAATATCATTAAAGAATCAAAACCATAAAAATTATAAATAATCCCTAATATTCCCTGAAAACATTAAATACCATAAAAACCCTAGAAACCCAAAGAAAATAATAAAAACTAAAAACATTTATAACCCCTAAAATACCTAAAAACACTAAAAACTATAAAAGGCCCTAAAACCCCTAAAAACCCATAACACTCCTAAAAACCATTAAAACCCTCAAACCCATAAAAACCCTATAACCACTAAAAACTCTAGAGAACTTTTAAACCCCTAAAAATGTTTAAAAAACACTAAAAAAGCTTTAGACCCCTAAAATTCTAAAAAAACCCTAAAACCCAAAAAACCATATAGACCCAAAAGACTCTAAAAGACCATAAAACTATCAAAATCTCTAAAGACCCTAAAAATCATAAAAATACTAAAAAAGATCCCTTAGAATTAAAAAAACCATAATAAACCCTAAAAACTCAGAAAAAACCTACGAAAACTATAAAAACAAAAAAAGTCTTGAAACCCTTAAAATACCTAAAGCACTAAAAACCCTAAAAATATAAAAACCACAAAAACCATAAAATCCTAAAAACCGCTTAAAACCCTAAAAACCCATAAAAAATACCTACAACCCAAAAAATAAAAAAAAAACCATAAAAATCCTGAAAAACCCTAAGAAAAACATAAAAACCTAAAACACTAAAAATTCATAAAACATAAGAACATTAAAAAATATAAAAGACCATAAAGACCCTAAAAATAAATAAAACCCATAAAACCCTGAAAAAACCTTAAAATACCCAGAAAACCCTAAAAATCTGAAAAACACTAAAACCTATAAAACCACTTTAATCCTAAAAAAATTAAAAAATTTAAAAATCTTAATACCCCTAAAAATAGAAAAAAAATCCCGAAAACAAAAAAACAAAAAAACCCTTAAGAAACCCTAAAACCCTTAAAAAATCCAAAAAACCCCAAAAAATCATAAAAATAAAAAACCCCTAAAAATACCTAAAAATATAAAAAACCCTAAAAACCTTGAAAACCCTAATAAATATTTAAAAAACTAAAAAAAATTAAAACCCCTAAATAACCTAAAAATATATAACAACACTAACAACCAAAAAAACTAAAACCCATAAAAAATCCTAATAACCCACAAAATAAATTAAAACCCTAAAATTATATAAAAATACTCAAAATCACTAAAAATCCCTAAAAACATTAAAAATAGTTAAAATGGTAAAAACTCTAATAAAAATATAAAAACAAGAAAACACTTAAAACCACTAAAAACCTAAAAAGAAATAAAAATCCAAAAAGACACAAAAAAACATAAAACCCTTAAAAACCATAGAATCCCCTAAAAACCTAAAAACCCTTAAAACACATAAAATCATTAAAATTCTCTAAAAACTATAAAAACCATATAAACAACTAAAAATGTTAAAAAAACCCATTATATGCCTTCAAAATCCTAAAAAACAAAAAAACCCAAAAAAATAAAAAAACCCTAAAAACCCCTAGAAAACCCAAAACCCTGCAAATTCCTTAAAAACCCTAAAAACTAGAAAAATTATAAAAAAGCCCAAAAAAATACCTCAAAATGTAAAAAACCCTAAAATTCCATAAAACCTATATGAAAATCTTAAAAACCTAAAAAATATGAAAATGCTAGAATCCCTAAAAAACATAAAAACCATCAAAATTTCTACAAATAATAGAAAAAAATCCAAAACCACCCCTAAAAATCCCTAAAAACATAAACAAAAATAGAAACATGAAAACCCATAAGAAAACATTAAAAACATGAAAGCACTTAAAACCCCTAAAAACCCTAATGACACAAAACACCTGATATGACCCTAAACCCCTCAAAACCCCTAAAAATTATTATAACCCCTAATAACCTAAAAGAAAACAAAAAAAACCTTAAAATACCCCTTTGGAAGATGGTGGCTTGCTCTCCTCGTGGCTCTTTCCCGTCACGGCGCTCCTCTGGGCATGGAGCTTCGGTGCTTCTAGATCGGGGGGTGCTTTCCCCATTGGTGGTTTTAGCTTGCTATGGCAGATCTTGGTGGTGTTGGTCCTTGTAGGTGGTGACTTTCGACTACTCCCTGATGCGTCGAGCCTTAGTGGTGATGCGGTATCCTTCAGATCAGGATGGTCTCCGACGTCGGTCTTCAGCAGAGATTGGGATCTGGGTGCTTATGGATTCAGAGGGTCTGGTCTGTGCAGTTGAAGACAGTTGCAGGCTCCTCCAGTTCATCTTTGTGTGGATCGTGAGGGGATCTGACGAGGTGTGGAGATCAGGTGGGGATGTGGATCCCTAGATCTGGATCACAGGGTGGTCTCAGCGATGTATTGGGATGGTTCTAGGCGCAATCGGCATCACAGTTTAGTATTCTTCTTGCGAAGGTGCTGATTGGGTGTGTGGAGCTGTAGATCTAGCTTTCCGATGGTGGCCAAGGTGGCTGGCGGACTGGTCTTTATCTTGTGTAGATGAAGGTTTTTGCTATCATTTTGCGCAGCAGCTGCAGATTTTCTGTGTTTTGGATGCCGTGGTTTTCTATGGAAATTGGTTCTTGGGTTTGATGGAAGATGTTCAGACCCTTTCTCATGTTGGTTCTTCAGATCTGTGGTCACCTCCCGCTGTTGCCAGCTTGCTATGGTATTGTTGTGATCTGGTCCGTCTGGCGGTGAATGGATTCTTTGCTGGATTTTCTAGTTCAAGGTTTTTGTATAACATTTTTCGCTACTGTGTGATTGTGGCTATTCAGGATGCGAATCAATTATGGTGTTGGTTCTTTATTTTGATGTCTGCCGAGGTGTGATGTTGTTTGGGTGATGCTACTGGTTTACATGGCGTGAATGGATTTGGTGCTTTTCAGAAAATATGGTGCTGGTTGCTTCTTGCTGGTGACCTGGGATGTGATAGACCCTTTTCTGTTGGTTGTTTTACTATTGGTTGTACTTCTACGTGCGGCATGGTGGAGGCTGCTAGGATAAGAGACCATGAATGTTGGAAGGGCTATTAGATTTGGTCTGCTCTGGATGTGGTTGGTTTTTCCCCTAAGTGCTGTTGGGTGAGATTCATTTGGTTGAGGTATGGTGAAGGTGGAAAACTACTGGTTGTTGGTGTGCTTTGGTATGATGGTTGTTTTATGGAAGTGAACTCTGGTTGCTGGCTCTTGTGTAATTCTGGTGCTGATGGTTATGTGTGGCTGGTGATGGCTTTTTTTAGTGAGGAGGTGATAGATGCTGGTGTATGTGAGGTTGGAAGCTGGTAGTTTCTTGGTAGTGAGCTGCTGGATGCTAGATTCTACTGGATGATGGTGATGGTTGCTGCTTGGACCTGGGTGTGCTTGTTTGGTTTGTCTTTTCTTTTTTTGGCGTGGGTTGTAAGGGGTTTTCGGGTGTGGTTCATTTAACCCCCCTCCCTTGTCTGATATGTCTCTTTTTTTATTTCTAATAAACTTGGGGGGGGGGGGGGCGGGAATAACCTGACCCTCACATCTTTCTTTCCCTAATAACCTAAAAACTCAAAAAAACCCAAAAAACCCATAAAAACCACAAAAAAACTATAAAACCATTTAAACCCTTAAAACATTAAAAAACTAGAAAAACAATAAAATCTCTTAAAAAAATCAAAAACCCTAAAATCCCAAAAAAACAAAAAACCCTAAAACCCTAAGAGAACAAAAAAACCCTCAAAATCCCTAAAACCCCTAAAACCCCTAAAAATCCTAAAAATACGAAAAACTCCATAAAAACATAAAAACACCTAAAACCAAATAACTCCAAAAACCCCTAATAAGGCCTTTATACTCTCAAAACACATAAAACCACAAAACACTAAAAAACTAAAATCCCTAAAAAAACCCTAAAAACCCAAAAAAAAACATAAAATCACTAAAAACCCAAAAAACCAATAAAAATCCAAAAAACCCCTAAAATTCCCTAAAAACAGAAAAAACTATAAAAACCATGAAAACACCTAATAAAACCATAATAAAAAAACATAAACCTCATAAATAACCAAAAAAATGTTAAAAGTCCTAAAAGGCCCTAAGATCCCTAAAAACCATAAAAACCCCGAAAAAAAAAATAACCTAAAACCCAGAAAAACCCTAAAAATAAATAAAAACTATGAAAACATATTTAATCAAATAAAATTTTTAAAAAAACTCTGAAAAAATTTAAATCCCAAAAAAACTCAAAAAAACACTAAAACACCAAAAAACGAAAAAACCCAAAAAACCCTTAAAAACTCACAAAATCCCAAAAAACACTGAAAACCATAAAAACCTATAAACCCTAAAAACACTAAAAAACTGGAAGAAAACCGAAATACCTAAAAAAAATTAAAATCCCTAAGACCTAAAATATGATAAACCCCTAAGAAACCCTAAATCCCCTATAAACCCTCATAAGAAGAAACAATCCTCGGAGCGGAGGCTATTCTTCTCCCCTCACGTTGGTAGGGTTCCCCTTCAGTTCTTCCTCCTTCCCTCTCCAGCATGGTCTGGACTTGGTGACCGCGGATTCATTATGGATATACTTCGATGGAGGCTACTGCTATGTGTCACAGCTTCTTTTATGACATGGTGGTTGCTTCCTCGCACTTTATGGCTTTGAAATTTAGCTTTGTCTTAGGATCGCTCGTTGCTGTCTCTGGTTCGTACAGCAGTGACCCCAGCTCTCCTGGATTTAGGATCCTTGTCTGGCATCGGTCGACATCGGCTCTGTGTTGGTCCGCTTAGGTGTCTTCCTCTCCAGGTCTAGGGTTTTCTGTGGCTTCGAGAGCTTGGCGTCTGGCTTGGCATCCCTGGTGTACGTTTTGGCATTCCTCATGATCTCGTTGCGGCTTCCGCGCGCTCGTCGCTTCCTATGGGTTGACTGTTTCAGGCTTTGATTGGCTCCACCTCGACTTCGGGCTCTGGTTCTAGCCTTGGTGTGGTGTCGATTCCCCTCCCGGCTTCTTCTCGTCCCGATGACGGTTCTGGTGTACTCTGGTCTACTCGGGGTCGGCATTTGTGTCCTAGAGGGGGGAGGCCCAGTGTCCTGCTTTTTTCTGTTTTCCTGCACCGATGTTCTCTTGTTGTCAGTAATCTGCTATGATGTGTGTTTTTTGGTGATGGTTGCTGCTGGTTTTCAGCCACTGATAGCTGGAAGATGCTGCTACTTGACGGTTACTGCTGCGATGGTGTTTGGCTTGAGGCTACTGGAGGTTGATGGTTTTGACTTTACGGTGCTGAAGTTGGGTTGATGAAATTGCTGAAGATGGTTTTTGTGTTTCTAAATGATAGTTGCTGATTGGTGGAAGCTAGTTTCTGATTGGATGGGAGGTGATGTTGGGGAAATTTCTGGTTTTCTGCTTTGTTTGGCTTTGTGTGGTTCTTGGTCTTTCTTTTTTGGATTTTTTTTGGTTTTGGGGTTGTAAAGGGGTTTTGGGTGTGGGTCGTTTGACCCTTCCCATCCTTTGTTTGCTGTGTCTTTCCTTTAATAATTTTTTTTTGGGGTGGGGGGGGGGGGGTCGGGAATAGCCTGACCCTCGCATCTTCCTTGCCCTATAAACCCTCAAAATCCCAAGAAAACCTAAAAACCATAAAAATCCAAAAAAAGTCACAAAATGTAAAAGTCACTAAAACCCCGAAAAATCCCAAAAAATCCATAAAAACATAAAAACACTAAATACCCCTAAATAATTTAAAAAATGCTAAAAATAGTAAAATTCTCTAAAACCCCTAAAAACCATTTTTAACATAAAACCCCTAAAACCCTAAAAAAATTCAAAAAAACCCCATAAAAATCCTAAAAAGCAACTACAAATTCCAAAACCCCTTTAAACACATAAAAATGTTAAAAAAATATAAAAGACAATAAAATCCCTAAAAGTGAAACAAATTTCTAAAACCTGAAAAAAATCATAAAACCCTAAAAACCCCCAAACCCCTCAAAATCCTTAAAAACCATAAAAGTCATAGAAAATCCCTAAAAATCCCTAAAAACATAAAAAAACCTAAAAACCCATAAAAATTAAAAATATTAAAAAATATTAAATAAATAAATACATTTAGAACTCCTAAAAACCTAAAATACAATAAAAACTATAAAAACCCTAAAACCCTAAATACCCTAAATACCCTCAAAATCCATAAATACACTAAAAAGCCATAAAAATCCTAAAAAATCTCTAAAAATCCAAAAAAACATAAAAACCCCGCCAAACCCGAGAAACCCTAAGAAAACCTTAAAAACCATAAAACACAAAAAACCTTTAAAAAACCTAAAAAACCCTAAAACCCTAAATGTCCCTAAATATCCCGAAACACCTAAAAACCATAAAACCCCTAAAAACCATAAAAACTCTAAAAGAACATAAAACCCCTAAAAATCACTAAAATATATAGAACCCCTTTAAACCCACCAAAAAATATAAAAACTCTAAAACCATTAAAAATCCTAAAAACAAAAAAAAAACCGAGAAAAACCATAAAAACCCTAAAAACCCTAAAAAACCTAAATACCCATTAAAATACTAATAAGCCATACAAATAAAAAAAACCCAAAAAAATCCTACAAAATGTAAAAACCCCCAAAAAACCTTAAAAACCAAAACCCCCCTCAAAATCCCTATGGAAACAAAAAACCGTAAAAAAACTAAAACCCCCAAGATTATATAAAAACATAAAAAGCCTAAAAATCCTAAAAACCTCTAAGAAAACCATTGAAACCTAAAAAAAACTAAAACTCCTAAAAACCTAAAAATAATTAAAACTCCGAAAATATCTAAAAACACAAAAAAAAACAGTAAAAGTCCCTAAAACCACTCAAAATCCCTAAAATCCATAAAAACACTTAAAAATACAATGAATCCCTGAAAACTATTTAATGTTAAAACACCCTAATAACCCTAAGAAAAAAATAAAAACCTAAAAATACTTAAAACCCATAAAAACCTAAAACATGCTAAACACTATAAAATACACAAAAGACCCTAAAACCCTTTAAACCCTAAAAACTAGAAACCCCCAAAAATCTAAAACCCCTAAAAACCCATACCAAACCCAAGAGACCACTAAAAATTCTAAAAACCCTTGAAACACCTTAAAATAAAAAAAACTATAAAAACCCATAAATACCCTAAAAACTCAAAAAAAAACCCAAAAAACCCAAAAAACACTAAATAGCCTCAAAATCCCCCAACCCTATAAACCCATGCAAATCCTAAAAAATTCCCAAAAACCCTAAACACTTAAAAAATCACAAAAAACATTGAAAAACGATAAGAAAATCATAAAAATATAAAAATACTTTAAACCTTTTACTATTGAAAAATGATAAACCCATATAAATACCCAAATTAAAAAACCCCCCAAAACCTATAAAATCCTAAAAAATCCCCAAATATACCTAAAAACGTAAAAGAAACCTAACAACCTAAAAATCAATAAGAAAACATTAAAAACCTAAAAACACTTTAAACACTAAAAACCCTATAAAATTTTAAAAACTCTAAAATACCATAAAAATAATCAAACGCAAAAAACCATAAAACCCCCTTAAATATTTAGAAATTACAAAAATCCTAAAAACCACTAAAAATTATAAAAACCCTTTAAACCCATAAATTTTTTTAAGCTCCAAAATATCTTCAAAATCCTAAAAACTCAAATAAAAACCCTAAAATTAAATAAACCCATAAACCCCCTAAAAAGTAAAAACTCTAAAAACCATCAAAATACCTAAAATACCTAAAAACCCATAAAAATCTTAAAAACCCATAAAAATAGAAACATATGTAAAACCCCTTAAAAAACTGAAAATACTTAAAAAACATTAAAAACCCTAAATAAACTAAATAAACTTAATAAAATAAATATCTTTAAATTCCTAAAACCCTAAAACCCCTTAAAATCTTTAAAATACCTCAAAAAAATAAAAATCCTAAAAACCCCCCCTAAAAATCACAAAAAAAATGTAAAAACTATTAAATACCCTATGAAAAAAATAAAAACCTAAAAAACATTAAACCCCAAAAAACCTAAATAAAACCAAAAATCCTAAAATAAACTAAAAACACTAAAAACCAAAAAAAACCAAAAGACCTTAAAACACCTCAAAACCCATATAAACCCCAAAAACCACTAAAAATCTTAAAACCCTTTAAATCCCTAATTAAAAAAAAACTATAAAAATATTAAAAACCCTAAAAACCTCATTAAAATCCTAAAAGTCGAAAAAAAACTCTAAATACCCTCAAAAACCCTAAAAATCCTAATAACCATAAAATTCCTAAAAAATACCTAAAATTTCAAAAAATACTAGAATCCTAGAAAATCCCTAATTAAACCTTAAAAACCTAAAACCACTTAAAACCCCTAAAGTCCTCAAAACCCCAAAAAACCCTAAAATATCTTAAAAAGACTCTAAAAAGACCAAAAATCTTTAAAACCCCTAAATACCCTAAAGGTCCTAAATATGCCTAAAATTCTAAAAAACCCTAAAAGACCCTAAAATCTATAAAACCACTAAGAACCATAAATACCCCCGAAACCTTATAAAGATCCTAGAAAATAAAAACCAATAAAATCCTTTCAACCCCTAAAATGTTAAAAACTCTAAAAAACATTAAAACACTGAAAACTAAAAAAAACCAAAAAAACCCCCAAAACAATCAATAAACCCTAAAACCCAAAAAACTCTAAAAACAGTCAAAATACCGAAAAACTGTAAAAATCCATAAAAATCCAAAAAACCCTAAAAATATATAAAAACATAAAACCCTAAAACCCTGAAGAAAACCATATAATCCTAAAAACACTTAGAAATTGTAAAACATCTAAAAATTCTAAACACCCTAAAAACTATAAAACACTAAAATCCCCTCAAAATTCCTAAAGACAATTAAAAAACTAAAAATCTTAAAAATCCCTAAAAATTACAAAAAACGTAAAAACCCTACAAACCCTGAAATTCCAAAATAAAACCTCAAAAACCTAAAAGCACTAAAACCCCCTAAAACCCTAAAACACTCAAAAAACCCAAAAAACCAAAAAACCCCTGAAATCCTTAAAAACACTAAAAATCGATAAAAACTCTAAAACCACTAAAAAGTTCAAAAACCCCTTAAACCCCTAAAAACATTAAATAACTCTAAAAAATTAAAACCCTAATAAAATAAAAAACCCTAAGGCCCCAAAAAAATGAATAACAACTTTTAAAAATCCCCAAACCCCTCAAAATCCCTGAAAATCCAAAAAAATATAAAAAACATAAAAAATCGATAAAAATTTATAAAAGCATTAAAAACACTGAGAAAACTAAAAACCCCTACTAAAACGTTAAAACACAAAAAACCTAAAACCCATAAACAACCTAAAAAATTCCAAAAACCCTAAATACCATAAAACCCCATAAAATCTCTAAAAACCCTAAAAAACTATAAAAATCATAAAAATCCATAAAAATACATAAAAACATAAAAAACCTCAAAAACCCTGAAAACCCTATGAAAACATTAAATCATAAGAAACATAAAACCCCTAAAAACCTAAAAAATTCTACAAACCATTAAAAAATCTAAAAAACCCTAAAAGTATAAAAGCCCCTAAAAACCTTAAAAATCCTAAAAACCCATAAAACCCAATGAAAACACTAAAAACTCTAAAACACTTAAATAACCTAAAAAATTTAAAACTCTAGAAACCTTAAAACCCTAAAAATCCCCCAAAAACCCTAAAAACATTAAAACCCATAAAAATCCCAAAATATTTTTATAAACATTAAAAACCCAAAAACCCTTAAAATACCATAAAAACTAAATACACTTAAAATGCATAAAAACAGAAAACCTAAAACCCCTAAAAGACCATAAAAAAGTATTAACACATAAAACTCATAAATTCCCCTAAAACCTTCAAAATCAATAAAAAACTTCAAAACACATAAGAAAACATTAAAACCTAAAAACATAAAAACCCCAAGAAACCTAAAAAATGCTAAAAATTGAAAGACCCCAAAAAACCTTAAAACTCTAAAAGACAATAAAAAACCCTAAATCCTTAAAAACCATAAAACCCCCTAAAAACCCTACAACCACTAAAAACTATAAAAACACTTTAAATACCTAAAAATGTAAAAAAATTAAACAAACATGAAACACCTAACAAATTATAAAAACTCTAAAACCCCAAAGAAACCATAAAAACACTCAAAATCCATAAAAACCTAAAACCGATAAAAAATCCAAAAACACCCAGAGAATTCACTAAAATTTTAAAAACCACTAAAACCCTTGAAAACCCCTAATAAAACCTCAAAAAAATTAAAAACCTAAAAAATTGAAAAAATGATAAAACACCTAAAAACCCATAAAACACTAAACCCCCTAAAAGTCTTTAAGTACCCTACAAACCATAAAAATCCTCAAAAATACGTAAAAATCTCTAAAAATTAAAAACCTAAAAAAACTATGAAAAACTCTAATAAAAACAAAAAAACAAAAAAAAACACTAAAAAGCATTACGAAACCTATAAACACTAAAAACCCTATTTGATCCTAAAACCCTAAAAACCCCCAAAACCATAAACCACTTTGAATCCTTAAAAATCCATAAAGCCCTAAAAACAAATAAAATCTCTAAAAACCATGTAAAACCCTAATAACATTAAAAAAATATAAAAAATATTAAAACCCCTAAAAACTCAAAAAAACCTAAAAACCCATAAAAACAATAAATCCCTAAAAACCCTCAAAATCCCTAATACCATAAAAACCATAAAAATCCCAAAAAATACGTAAAAATTATTAAAAATATAAAAATAACAAACCACTATGAGAAACATATAAATCTAGAAATACTTAAAACCCCTAAGAATCCTAAAAATGGTAAAAACCATAAACACCCCTTTTAAACCCTCAAAATCCATAAAACCCATAAAAACCTACAAAATCCCAAAAATCCTGAAACATGTAAATAATAAAAAAAATCCATAAAAATATAAAAACCACTAAAAACCATAAAAAACCCCAAAGAAAACCTTAAAAACCTAAAAACACATAAAGCCCCTTAAAATTCTAAAAAAAACTCTACAAACCCAAAAAGACCCTAAAAACCATAAAATCTTTTAAAAATTCTAAAAAACCACAAAAAATACAAAACCCCTTTAAACCCATAAAATAAAAAAAATATTTTAAACCCATAACAACTGAAACAAAAGACAAAAAAACCCAAAAAAATATATGAAACCCTAAAAACATTAAAAACCCTAAAACCACTCAAAATCCAAAAAAAACCAAAAAACCAATAAAAATCCTAATACCTCCTTCAAAATCCCTAAAAATGAAAAAATCCTTAAAACATTAAAACACTAATAAAATCATAAAAACAGAAAAACACTTAAAACCCTTAAAACACTAAAAAAGCTAAAAACCCTAGAAACACTAAAATCCCTAAAAACACTAAAGAACCCCCAAAATATCTAAAAACCCTCAGAAACCATAAAAATACTAAAAAGGATTTAAAATGTAAAAAAATATTAAAACCTTGAAAAACCTTAAGAAAACCATAAGATAATAAAAACACATAAACCCCCTAAAAAACCTAAACATACTTAAAACCCTCAAAGAGTGCAAACACCTAAAAAACCTCTAAAAACCATAAAAAACCTAATGACATTAAAAAACCTAAAACCCTATATAAACCATAAAAACCCTCCAAAAACCCTAAAACCCCTTCAAACCCCAAAAAGCAATAAAAAACTATGAAAACATTAAAACCCCTAAAAATATCATAAAAACCCTCAAATCGATAAAACTCTAAAACCCTCAAAATCGCTAAAAACCCTATAAACCATTAAAATACTAAAAAATGAATGAAAATCACTAAGAATGAAAAAAACTGTAAAAACATGAAAAAACAATAGGAAAACATTAAAAACATGAAATCCCTAAAAACCTAATAAACACTAAATCCCCTAAAAATACCCAAAAAATACCTTAATACCATAAACCCCCTAAAAACATAAAAAACAAAAAAAACCTATAAAACCCATAAAAACCATAAATATCCCAAAAATTTAAAAACCCCTAAGACCAATGAAAAACACTGAAAAAACACGACCAAAAAAATAAAACTTTAAACCCCTAAATAACTTAGAAACGCTAAAAATCCTTGAATACATTTAATCCCCTAAAAAAATAAATCCCCCTAAAAACATAAAACCCCTTAAAACCCTATAAAAACAGAAAAACCCTTTAAAATCCATAGAAAGTTAAAAAATCTAAAAAACCATAAAACATTAAAAAACTCAAAAAAACCCAAAATATCGTAAAAACCCTAAATCCCTAAAAACCCTACAAACACTCAAAATTGTTAAAATCCATTAAAACACATAAAAATCCTACAAATCCCTAAAAATATGTAAAAACATAAAAACCATAAAATCCATGAAAATCCCTAAGGATACCTTAAAAGCTTAAAAACACCTAAAATCCCAAAAAAATCAAAAAAACACTAAAACTCTAAAAAACCCTACAACTCTTAAAAACCCTCAAAATCCCTAAAAACCCTAAATCCTTATAAAATAATAAAAATCCCAAAAAATGTAAAAAACTTTTTAAATTATGAAAAACCCTTAGAAAAACATAAAAATGTAAAAAAATCATAAAACCAGTGGAAACCTAAAAATGATAAGAACCCTAAGGACCCTATAAACCCAAAAAAACCCCTAAACACATAAAACCCCAAAAAACCAAAAATAACAATAAAAATCCATAAAACACCTAAAAACCAATAAAACTCTAAAATTCCATTAATCCCCTAAAAATGTTAAAAAATCTTAAAAATTATTAAAACCATAAAAACCTAGAACAATTTATAAAACCCCTAAAAACTGGAAAAAACTCTAAAAACCCTTAAAATATCTAAAAATACAAACAAACCGTAAAAACATTAAAATCCATAAAAATCACTATAAATGTAAAAAACCCTAAAAATACGAAGAACCCCTAAGACAGCCTTAAAACTCTAAAAATACTTAAAACCCCTAAAAACCTGAAAAACATGAAAAACCCTAAAAACTCTCAAAATCCCTAAAAACCCTAAAACCCATAAAAATCCAAAAAATCTAGAGAAATATAAAAAACCCTAAAAAACCGTAAAAACCATAATAAAACCTTAAAGATATAAAGAATCATAAAACCCCTAAAAACCAAAAAACCCCTTTCAAACCCTAAAAACCCTAAAAACCCAAATGAACCCCAAAAAACTATAAAGCCCCTTTAAACCCCTAAAAACACTTAAAAACACAACAAAAACATTAAAACCCAAAAAACTCAGAAACCCCACTTAAAACCAAAAAAATCGTAAAATCTATAAAACCATAAAAAAATTTAAATCCCCCGAAATCTTGAAAAACCTAAAAAACAAAAATAATCCTATTAAATCACAAAATATTCATAAAACTTAAAAAACCATAAAAACCATATAAAAACTTTTAAAAAATAAAAACACTTTAAACCCGTAAAAACCCTTAAAAACGCTAAAAATCAAAAACAACCCAAAAAACCATAAAACCCTCTAAAAATGATAACATTCTCTAAAAACATTCAAAAACCCAAAAAACCCTAAAAAAATTAGGAAAACCTTTAACAACCAAACCACTTAAAACCCCAAAAAAACCTAAATACACTAAAAACCCTAAAATATCCCAAAAACCTAGAAACACATAAAACCATAAAACCTCTAAAAACATAGAAAACCTGAAAACCACTAAAAACAATAAAAACCCATTAAACCCTTAAAAAATTAAAAAACCTATAAAAACCATAAAAACCCTAAAAACTCGAAAAACCCCTAAAAACCAAAAAAATCCCTAAAAACCAAAAAAACAATAAAAAACCAAAAAAACTAAAAATTCATAAAGACCCTAAAACAATAAAAATCCTAGTAAATCATTAAAAATACCTAAGAATATAAAAAACCATAAGAAAACCCTAAAAACCAAAAAAAATGCTTAAAACCCTTAAAAACCCGAAGAACACTAAAACACATGAAAACCCTAAAACACTGAAAAACCAAAAAATCCACAAATACCCCAAAAACCCATAAAAATCCTAAAAAATTACTAAAATTGTAAAAACCCCTAAAACCTAGAAAACCAATAGAAGACCATAAAAACCTAAAGAAACTAAAAAGCATTAGACACCTAAAAATACTAAAAACCCGAAAGATACTAAAAACACAATAAATTCCTCAAACCAATAAGAACATTAAAAACCCCTAAAAACTGACTAATAACTCGAAAAAACCCTTTAATCCCCTAAAAATTAAAAAACTCTAAAAACCCTTAAAACCTCTATAAACTCCAAAAAAATCCTAAAAACACCAAAAAACCAAAAAAACACTAAAAACAAAAAAAATCCCTAAAACCTTAGAAACCATAAAAATCCTAAAAAATCCATAAAAATGTAAAAAACAAAAAATCCTTGAAACCCACTAAAAACTTAATAAAACCCTTAAAAATCTACAAATTTCTAAAAAACCTAAAAACTCCAAAAAACCATGTTAAAACCCTAAAAATCCCTAAAACCATTAAAATCCTAAAAATCCAAAAAATCTATAAAAACATGAAAAACCCCAAAAAACCATAAAAACCCCTAAGAAAACCTGATGAATATTAAAACATTTAAAACAGAAAATATTCTTAAAAACACTAAAAACCCTATAAGTACCAAAAAAACCCAAAAAACCCCTAAAAACCCTAAAAACCCTAAAACCCTTAAACTCCTAAAACCCACTAAAAATACTAAAAACCCTTTGAAACCATTAAAGAATTAACAAAATCTGAAAACCCTTAAAAACCCATAAGAGCTAAAAAACCAAAAAAACCCAAAAAAACCCCACAAATCCCCAAAAACCCTAAAAATCCCTAAACAACCTAAAAACCATAAAAATACTTAAGACACACTAGAAATACCTATAAATTTAAAAAAACCCTAAAACCCCTACAACCCCTAAGAAAATCAAAAAAACTAAATGCACTTAAAACCCCTAAAAAACCTAAAAACCTAAAAACCGCATAAAACCACTCAAAATTCATAAAAACACTAAAACCCATAAAAATCTAAAAAATGCCGAAAATTATAAAAAAAAAATATACAAACCCTAGAAACCCCTAAGAAAACAATTAATAAAGAAAAAACAATTAAAACATCTAAAAACCTAAAAATTTATAAAAAAACCCCTAAATGACCCAAAAAGCTGTTAAAACCCAAAAGACCCACAAAAAACCCAAAAACCCCCTAAAAACAAATGAAAACCCTAAAAACCAAAAAAAAACTCGAAAAACCATTTAATCTCCTTTAAATAATAAAAAAAATCAAAAAAACCCTTTAAGCCCCTAAAAAAACTTAAAAAACATAACGAACTATGAAGCCCCTAATAAAGCTAAAAACCCGAAAAACCATAAAATCCCTCAAAATCCCTACAAACCCTAAAAACCTATAAAATAATAAAAAATACATAAAAAGCCTAAAAATTTAAAAACCCTAAAACCCAGAACCCTAAAAACATTAAAATCCATAAAAACTCTAAAAACCTCCAAACCCCTAAAAACACATAAAAATTCCAAAAATTCCAAAAAATCCTGAAAAGTGTAAAAAAATATAAAAATCCTAAAAACCTGAAGAAGAACCTAAGAACCTAAAAAAACTAAAAACCCCTAAAAATATAAAAATCCTAAAAATCCTCAAACCCCCCTTAAAACCCTCAAAACCTTACAAACTCTAAAAAACCATAAAAATAATAAAAAATCCCCCAAATCCCTACAAAACATAAAAAACCTAAAAACCATTAAACACATAAAAACCTTAAAAACCCTAAAACTCTCCTAAAAACTAAAAAACCCCTTTAAACCCGTAAAAACATTGAAAAAATCTAAAAACATTAAAAACCCAAAAAAGATAAAAAAACCATGAAACACCCCAAAATACCATAAAACCCAAAAAATCCCTAAAAACATAAAAATCCTAAAAATTCCCTAAATATACCTAAAAACATAAAAACTCTAAAAACCATAAAACCCTAAGAAAAGCTTAAAACCCCTAAAAAACAAAAAAAATTAAAAACCAAAAAACGTAAAAAAAAACCCTGAAAACACTCAAAATCCCTAAGAAACCCAAAACCTTAAAAATCATAAAAAAATACCTAAAAACCCTTAAAAACCCACAAAACCTTAAATTTATAAAAACACTTAAAACCCTTAAGAAACAAAAAATGAAAAAAAACCCTAAAAGACCCTAAAAACCATAAAAGCAGCTAAAAACCCTGAAACACCTACAAATCCTCTAAAATATCAAAAAATCCTATAAACCTATAAAAATTTTAAAAACATTAAAAAGCCTTAAAACCCTAAAAAATTATAAAAAACTCTAATACCCAAATAATTCATAACAAACCTAAAAACCCTAGACAACCCCTCAAAATCCATCAAAACCCAAAAACCCCACAAAAATACAGAATAATCTCTAAAAATACCTAAAAAATAAATATCCCTAAACCCAAAAACCTATAAGAAATCCTTTAAGACCTAAAAAAAATTGGAACCCACAAAAAAAACTACAATTCCAAAACCTTAAAAACACTAAAAAACATAAAAACCATCAAAATCCGTAAACCCTAAAAACAATAAAAAGAATTAAAAAGCCTTAAAATCCCAAAAAGCATAAAAAATAGAAAACCCTAAAAATGCCTAAGAAAACCTTAAAAACCTTTAAACTCATAAAACCCCTAAAAAACTAAACAACTATAAAAACCCAAAAAGGTCATAAAAACCTGAAAACCCACTAAAAACTAATAAAAACACCTAAAAACTGTAAAACCCCCTAAAACCATATAAAACACCTAAAACCCACTAAAAATATAAAAACCATTTAAACTCCTAAAGATGTTAAAAACTCTAAAAAACCATAAAAACCCAAAAAACACAAAAAACCCTAAAACCCAAAAAATCATAAATACCCTAAAAAACCTAAACACCCTAAATATCTCTAAATCCCTTAAAATCATTAAAAGACTAAAAATTCCCTAAAAATCACTAAAAACATAAAATTATCTAAAAACCTTAATAACCCATAATAAATACTTAAAAAACCAAAAACACTTAAACCCCTAAAAACCCTAAAAACACTAAAAACCATAAAAAACCCTAAAGCCCATCAAAATCCCTAAAAATATTAAAATCCCATAAATATCCTAAAAGACCCAAAAAATACATAAAAACATAAAAACACTAAAAAACATGAAAACCCCTAAGAAAACCTTAAAACCCTAAAAACACTTAAAACCCCAAAAAACCACAAAATGCTAAAAACCTTAAACAACCCTAAAAAACTGGAACCCATAAAACACCTCAAAATCCCTAAAAACCCAAAAAACCAAAAAAAATCCTTAAAAAGCCCTAAATTCACTATAAACATAAGAAACACTAGAATCCATGAAAACCCCTAAGAAAACCGTGAAGGTCTAAAAAACTTAAAACCCATAAGAAGCTAAAATCACTAAAACCCCTAACAAACCCTAAAACCCCTAAATCCCCTAAAACCCTACAAACCCCTTAAAACCCATAAAAACCTAAAAAATCACAAAAAACACTGAAAACCATTTCAACCTTATAAAACAATAAAAAGTCTAGAAAACATTAAAACCCTAAAAAAACTCAAAAAACCTAAAAAATCCTAAAAACCCCAAAAATTCGTAAAAACCCTAAAAAATCATAAAAATACAAATAGATCCCTAAAATAACTTAAAAATTAAAATGGATTAAAAACCCTAAGAAATAATTTGAAACCTAAAAACACTTTGAACCCCCAAGACCTAAATAACCCAAAAAACATTAAAAGACCCTAAAACCTCGAAAAACATTAAAAACCATAACAGTCCTAAAAACCCATGAAAACCCAAAAAACTCATTGAAAACTATTAAAACCCTTTAAACATTTAAAAATATCATAAAAATATAAAAATGTAAAACCTCTAAAAACTCAAAAAAACGTAAAACTCAAAAAACCCATAAAATCCTTAAAACCCCTCAAAACGCCTAAAAATATAAAAATCATTATAAAATCTCTAACAATCCCTAAAAACATAAAAACACTAAACCCCCTAATAAATACTTAGAAACAAAAAAACACATAAAACCCCTAAAAACCATATAAATCCTAAAAATCCCAAAAACATCTAAGTATAATAAAACCCTTAAAAAGTCATAAAATTCCAAACAAATGTAAAAAAACTGTAAAACCCATGAAAAACTCAAGAAAAACATAAAACCCTAAAAATAATTAAAACTGCTAAAAAACATTAAGAAAAACTTAAAATCCTAAAAATCCTCAAAATCATAAAGAAACCCCTAAAAATCCTTAAGATCCAAAAAATTCTTAAAACCATGAAAAACATAAAAATACCAGAAAAATATAAAAAACGCTAAAAACCCTGAAAACCCAAAATAACACCTAAAAACACTTAAAACCCCTTTAGAACCCCAAAAATGCTAAAATCCTAAATCCCTAGAAAACCCTAAAAACCCCAAAACATTCAAAAACTCTAAAAACCCTAAAAAATACTAAAAAGCCTAAAATTCCATAAATATAACTAAAAACAACAAAACACTAAAACCCTTTAAAACAATAAGAAAACCATAAAAACCTAAAACACATAAAACCCTAAAAACCTAAAAGGCACTAAAAAACCTAAAAATGCCTAAGAACCCTAAAAACCCTAAAAACTCTAGAAACCAAAAAACCCCCTAAAAACCTTTAAAAACCAAATAACACATAAAAACCCTTTAAAACCCTAAAAACCTCAAAAACTAAAAAAACAATGGAAACCATAAAAAACTCAAAAAACCCTAAAATCCCTAAAACCCTCAAAATCCCTAAACCCCAAAAAAACCATAAAAATACTTAAAAAGCACTAAAAATCCATAAAACACCTAAAACAATAAAAAAATCATAAATACCCAAAAAAAACCCACTGAAAACCGTCTAAACACCTAAAAATTTTAAAAACACTAAAAACCATAAAAACCCTAAAAAATAAAAAAAACCCTTAAAACCCCAAAAATCCATAAAAACCCTAAAACCCTAAAAACCCGAAACCCGTCAAAATCCCTACAAAGCCTAAAAACAAAAAAATCCTAAAAAATTATAAAAATACCTAAAAATTTAAAAACCACATAATACCTAAAAAAACCCCAATAAAACCATAAAAACCTAAAAACATTTAAAACCCTTAAAAACAAAAAAAACTAAAACACTAAAAAACAAAAAAAATCATAAAATCCTCAAAAAACATTAAAAACATTAAAAACCACTAAAAACTCTAAAAACCCTTTGAACCCCTAAAAAAATTAAAAAAAAACTAAAAAGCCTTAAAAACCCTAAAAAACACAAAAACCCCTAAAAACCCAAAAAAAACATAAAAATCCTAGAAGCCCTAAAAGACCCTAAATGACCTCAAAGCCCTAAAATCCCTAAAAACCATAAAAATCATAAAACACCCAAAAATTACCTAAAAATGTAAAATACCATAAAACCCTGAATATCCCTAAGAAAACCTTAAAAACTATAAAATAATTAAAACCTTTAAAAAACCAAATAAACGCTAAAAAACCCTAAAACCTCTAAAAACCCTAAAACCCTCTCAAAATCATTAAAAATAATTAAAACATAAAAATACTAAAATTCCCTAAAATTCCCTAAAAACCTTAAACAATATTTAGAATACCATTAAAACCAAAAAAACACTTAAACCCCTAAAAATCTTAAAAATGAAAACCCTAAAAGACCTTAAAACCCCAGAATACCATAAAAACTAAAAAAAACATAAAACCTATAAAACTCTAAAAGAAACTAAAAACTCTAAAAGCCATTTTAACCCATAAATATTTTAAAGAAACTCTAAAAACCTTATAACCCAAAAAAAACTCTAAAAACCTTAAAACCAAACACAACTCAAAAAAACCCATAAAACCAAAAAAACCCGTAAAAACCCTAAAAATCCAAAAAACCCTAAAACCCCACAATATACCTAAAAAACAAAAAAATAATAAAAATAATGAAAACGCCCTAAAAATATCTAAAACATAAATACCCCCAAGAAAAACATAAAAACCTAAAAACACATACAACCGCTAAAAACATAAAAAAACAAAAAAAATGCTTAAAACCCTAAAACCCTCCAAATACCTAAAAACCCTAAAAACCACAAAAATCCTAAAAAATACCTAAAAATACCTAAAATGGAAATAAACCAAAAAAATTTGAATACCCCAATTAAGAACTCAAAAACCTAAAAATAGTTAAAACCCCTAAAAATATAATAAATGGTAAAACCCCTAAAAGTCCCTAAACACACTAAAACCCCAAAAACCATAAAACCCCAAAACCATTAAAAACTTAAAAACTAATAAAACCCATAAAACCCACTAAAAATACTAAAAACACTAAAAAAAATTTAAACCCCTAAAAATGTTAAAAAACACTAAAAACATTAAGAACCCTAAAAACTCAAAATAAATCCCTAAAACCCAAAAAATAAAAAATAACCTACATAACCCCTAAAAATGCTAAAAATTTTAAAAACCCCAAAAAACCCTATGAAATCATAAAAATCCTAAAAAAATTATAAAAATCCTAAAAAAATTTATAAAAATCCCTAAAGACATAAAAAACTCTAATAAATTTGAAAACCCTAAAAAACATTAAAAACCTAAAAACACATAAAACCCCTAAAAACATAAAAAAGATAAAACCCTTATTAACGTCCACCATATGGAAATTAGAAAAATCAAAAAGGAAGAAGAGGATGGCTGAAACCTACAGATCACATGATCCTATAAAGGACTCGTGATCACATTACTATTTAAATTTCACACGAAAGCTCCACGCAAGGCACATAACCCATGGTAAGTCCCACGAGATGCCGCAAGACCTTTGTGTCAATTTCAAGTCATCTCAGTAAAGCCCTTTGACATGTCATCCATGCCACACAGAAGTCCCTGAATATATACAGGCAACCCCTCTGGGACTCTAAGGATAGATGGATCGACCTGTCCACTACATGCTCATGAATACTCCATATGAACCATATTGGGAAGGTGAGACATCACTTAAAAATCAAGGAAAAATCCTAGAATTTACTAGTAAAAACTCACATAATACCTGAAAATTGTAAAATATAACAAATGAGATAGAAATAGAGGATGCGTGAGGTTTTCATGGTCACTTAAGGACTTGAGACATGCCCCTAGAAACTCGTAAGAATATGTGAGTCCTTGGAGACATGTCCTCCATGCCTCATGAGATCCCTTTGGCTTGTCATCCTTGACATGCGATGCACCTCTGGTTACTTTATAGCTCTCAAATGATGAATGAATAGATTTTTTCATGGAATTATTTTTCACCCCAAATGACCCATATCGGTCACATGAAACATCAAAAGAAAATAGAAGAAATATACCTGGAAACACACATGCAATCTCACATGAATCCCTAACATTTTTAAAATAAAACAATGGATATAGAAATGCAGGAGGTGAGAGGTATTCAAAATCACTGAAAGGAATGTGATGTTCCCAATAAACCCATGGCATGATCCCATGAGACCTATAGACAAACTATCCTTATCTCACAAGACCCCAAGAAAAGTCACCCAAGGTATCATAAGTGTCTTCCAATAAACAATTGGATCTTTTGAATGTCCTTATTCTTGTAATCATGACAATATGGAAGTCCTTCAACACATCCTCATGATCAAAAAAGTCCCCATTAATTGTCTATAATCCAATAAATAAAAAATTGATGGAAGAGACTCACGATCATTGAAAATAAGGTGAAACAAGTAGATAGATCCATGATAGAGACTCGTGAAGACATGTAGCACTGGACCCCTTCACTGACTCCAGTCTAGAGTCTCTCTAGATACACCGTGCAAAGTGTTAGACAACTGGGGTGGAAATACCTATAAATTTACCACTCCAAAATGAGTAAAGGGTTAGACTCTGAGTATTTGGATGCTTATACTTTGGATGATTTAAATATCAGCCTTTGCATATTTCTCAGAGAAACTGATCATGTGATCAGTAACTTTACATCATGTAATACACCGACAGACAACCGGAGCAATCATGTGCCACACATAATGTGATTCACATGATCATTTATAGATCACATGAATGAATTCTCTAAAGACTTGTGAAGATCATACCACATGTCTTCCAGATCATGCAAGACTCAAAAAAACTGGTACTAAATAAACCTAAGGACTTCGTAATTAATGGGTTAGAACCGAGATTAAAATTGGAAAACTTAATTGAATTACATGCTCGTTGGCCCTCAGTCACTCCACATGAGTCACCCAAAGAAACAAGACAACACCATGATATGTCTCCTAGATTTCAAAACATTCCTCTAGCATTCCATCTGGTACATGTGGAATACTCCAAACATGTTAGATCGAGTCACACTATTTCCCATATAGACACTGCTTTGATCTCACAAAACCCTCTAGGTTTGTCACTAATGACTTTCAATGACCATTGAACACATTTCCTAAATCATATAACATAATTTTCTCATGTCAGTTGAGTCTCATGAAAGCATCTGGACATGATAATAAAGCTCCCATGAAACCCGTTGGGCAAGTCAAATGGGTCTCATGACTCTCTCCAGACATGTCGGCCAGAACTCACGATGTATTCCAAAGGTGTTGGCCAAGATACGTGAAACCCCTCAAACTATTCCACAATGACTCTCACCATACCCTTCATATGTTTCAATACAAGTCATGTGATGGATCCCAAGACATGCCAACTAGATCATACGATTCCCTATAGACAAGAAGGCTATGCCAATACATTGTCACAAGACTTGATAGAAATTTCTATCCTCAGCATGTAAGCCCTGAATATATGTAAACCTCAGTGTGCATGCCCCAACATAAGGGGAACTACAACAACTCTGATTCATTCCATATCTAGGATACATAGGCTACCTCTCCCCGAGGATTAATCCCTATATTGATCATCCAATAACATACTAGAATCGCAGTCCCTTATTCAAAGAAATTACATTGATTAATTACTATCCCTTGTTTCCCACAACAAGCATGGCTCACATGGGCTTATGGAATTACAACAATCATAACATATGCACTATAAACCCCCAAAATGGTACAAGGAATCCTTTGTGTGTTAGCCCCAACATAAACTGAACTCTGATAACTCCGATTCCTACCATAACTAGGATATGTAGGATGCCTTCTTAAGGCCCGATCACATATAAAAAACCAATTTCAATATAAGTCCTATGACTATGATGTCTCAAAAAACATAAAATAATTAGTTCCAGGAGATGATCACCCTATCATATCCATTAGTGGTCTGAGAAAACCACTAAGCTACAAGGACTATGATTCCTACCATAACCAGGATGTGTGAGATGTCTCTCCAAGACCTCTGACCCATAATAAATCATCTCAAGGAAGTCCCAGTTCATAAGCCATTCATCATGGGAAATGAAATGTTTATTTTTAGTCCCTTGTTTCTCAAACCAAGCATGGATCACATGAGATTAGGGAGTCACGATAATCATATCATTTGTACTATGAGTCTGTATAATGACACGATCAACCATGAGAACTATGAAAACTATAATTCTCCTTATACTAAGGATACGAAGGACACCACCTTAGGGTTCGAGCTCAAATATTTTGTGTCTCAATACCTGAACATATTTCCTCGCTTCATGACATTAAACATCATGGGATGAAAAAACTACACAGGGTTTGATTCCTATAATAATCAGTATATGTAGGATGCCTCATAAAGGATTAATCCCCTCCTTTGAATACCATACATGGAAGCATGATATGAAGCACTTGGTTATACAGCTTCAATATATAAGCAGCTACCCATTACTAGAAAATGATGAAGAACCTCAATTACATATATATAGATTCACTAAAGAGATCACAATCTTTTTCAAATGAAAGAGAATTAACCTAGAGTTGTTTTGTTTGGGTAACCGGTCATGTATCGACATTAGGAATATATTCATGAACATATCATAAATCTATAAGAGAGTCCCAAAGTAGGAAATTATTTCCCCTAAAGGATTTTATGAGCCTAAAATCCCATCCTCTCGACCAATGTGAGTCCCCAAGTTTCTATGGGGATGAAAACCCAGATGAATGATGGAATATGGAAATCAGGTCCACCCTAGCTATAGATGAGGGAACCATTGTGAGTTTATAGGAAAGATGAAATAGATGGTAATCCCAATCTGTTTGATTGATAGAGGCCCTAAAATATACCTCAATCAAACCATCAAGGGGATCCCATCCCATGTCTACTTCAAAACCCGATGAAACAAAAATGGTGGACCCGATGTGAATCTCTCTAATGAAAAATGATTGGATTATCATTCGTCAAAGCATGTTTCTTGCTCCTCATTGGAAAAAATGTTCATAGTATTCACATGGATCTATTAGGAAACTTTTTTTTGCAAACCATATCTACAAAAAAAGCAGTAAGACTAGTATAAAATATGATTCTTGTAATCCCATCCTCGCGTTGATAAGTCCATGAAACCAGAAAGGGAATACATCAAAATTATATTAACCTTACATATCTGATTGATCATTTTCATACCTATGATATAACATTGATTGGTACCCTTGTTTATTATTGTCTGTGTGATTTAAAATACTTCTCTCATCGATATACTCCTAACCCAAGGAAATGTTTTCACCAACCAACATTCACTTTGGTAACTCATCTCCTACTGCGACCCCCATGGGCCACAAAGAAATATCATCTTCTCAATAGCTCCTATGGAGGGTAACAAATACGATGGATCAGGAGTACCAATTATATGGTAACATACCGACAATGTAAGCTTCCCATGAGATTATCTAATCATGGTATCCAGTGAATCGGCATCACTCGGCAATGGTTGCTACTAAGACAATATCCCTTATCGCTATGACCAACTACTTTGGGAGATTATCCCCAGAGTGCGACAACCACCACATTCCATATCCAATGAAGGTGGACCAGGAGTCCAAATATAGATCCCTTTCACTTCAGCTTCCGTTGAGGAGGGAACCATCAAACCACCATCAACAACACCACCCCATTGGTACCCATTAGTCACCTGTTGAGGGTACCACCCAACACAAAGATGCCTCTGATGCCCATGCACGGTCTTTAAGGAAGACTCATCGGAGGAGGAAGGAATTGAATATCTAGGAGAGGGACCATATCCCCACTCCTAAGGATTATTCATGCATGTATACTATGGAAGGATCCAGTAACCATACTCATATCCCTACGAGATTGAAATAATTCTATGGGCATATTCCTATAACAAACATGGGAGAGGCTCATACTCCCACCCCATGCATGAAGCACACTTCCATACTCAGATGGAATAAGGAGTAAAGAAGTGGGCACATATCCCCACATCGATTGAAGATATCTATCAACAGATAATGGGGATAGAGAATGTACATGTTTATATACCTACACACACTTTTCTAAAATGCCAATATATTTTAGCAACAATTGAATATCTCTACTTCTATATTCTAACACTATTACAGATAATGGGTCAGGGTTATACTCCTATCCTTATAGCCAGGAAAACTCAACACTCTAATCATTGTAAACAAGTGGTTGTACTAGAGAAAGAATACATTATTTCTCCTTCTGAGGAGGATTATCTGCATATCCCAATAAAGGGAAACGAAAAGGTCTGAGATCATATTCCCATTCCAACCGGGGATCAATAGGTGAGAGCATCACACGCCTCCAGATAGGGGCACATGCTTGTCAAAAAAGTTTGGGGGAATATTCCAAAGGCCCGGGATTGGGATCATTGGTTGGGGATAATCACATGAGTGGGTAACAAGCCTTGTAATAGGCTCATATCCTAGTTGAATAAGTCCAGCGACATACTCTAAATTCCCAGGATCAGACATATATCCTCATTTTGAAAAGGTCTAACAAAATGATAAAGGAATAAGTCTCGGGGAAGGATCATATTCCAATTAGTGAATCTTCTGTCATACCCCAGTAGATCATAAAAGAAAACCACATATTCCTACTTTCGTCGATGAAAAACTACACCAACATCATTCCAAGGAAATATAGGATTCTCATATTCCTTCTCTCATTCCAGAGGTTCATTGGTATATTCCTATAGGGAATTAATATTAGGGCTAGGATCATATTCTCGTTCTGACCGGGATTTACTAGGTGAGGGAGGAACACACCTTAGGGCAGTCTCATACCCCTACCAAGAAAGACCAGCGACATATCCTGATGGATTACGATTGGGCTCATACTCTCGCCTTGACTGAGGAACACCAAGTGAGAATAGAACATGCCTTAGGACATGCTCATATATCTATCGATAATGAGATGGTTTATTAGAGTATTCCAATTCCTTTTTATAAATGGGCTCATATTCCCATAGAATATGATAGTAATATACAAGTTTTGTAAACTGTCACACAGTTGGCTCATATCCTTGCATAATCACAAAAGGCAGGTTGGCATATTCCAACCATGATGCAAAACATAGACTATACTCCTAATTTGATCAATTCTAGTGTTCTTAGTGTTTTTTGAGACACACTATCAACACCAAAAGGGTCTTTAGACTCTTTTATAGAAAAAAAAGTAGAAGGAGTTCATTACCATGATAGTCCTCCTCATGGTTGTGTGGATATGGATAGAAAGGACTCTACTCTTGACATCCACTCTGGTCAACCTCCCTATAGAGATATCTCCCATGGGAAAGGAAATAATACCTTTATTTAGACACCTTTTTATAGAGAGGTGAACCAAACCTTGAATCCTCTGTACAAAGAGGTTCTCAAGAAATTGAGGTCAATCAAATATGTTTCCCCATCAACTTACAACAACAATCCACCCTCATTAGCAAGAAACCATTAGATCCATCTTTTATTGTCTGACTGGATGGAGGCATGTAAGTCTGATTAAGAGGTGGTTGACAATGATATATGGAGATATTTATCCAAAAACAACCTCGCCATCATGTTCTATCCCCTTTCTATTTATAGCTATGAGATCCTAGATGATCTAGCAATAGAGTTCATTCCTTATTTGTACCAAAATATGTGGGCTACTCATTAGAAACTAAAGGATCGATATCTACCTTATCTAGGATATGTTTTTTACCTATAGACGATCAACATACTCTGTTATCATCCCAAAATTGCCACTATATCCACATTCTAGGATCCAAAACTGGAAAACCATAGCACAAATTTGCAAAATGATTTCCATAATTTCTTCATAATGCTTCGGAAACTGATCTCCAAAGCCACATTAGGCATTTGTATTTGAGGATGGGGATAATATGGAGTGTTACAATTTTTTGATCCAGTGGAACAATAGATCCCTTCCAATATGACATCCTAAAATATTATAGCCTCCAGTGAAATTTGGGGACCGAGTGATGCTCAAGCTAGGTTCTCACTACAATGGAATTACCCCATTCCAATAGTGCCTATACACCATAGACAGGGAGAGAGTATATCTAACGAGACTTCAAATTGGGCCCCTCATGATAATAATAGGACATTAAAATCATGGAAATAAATGTTTTGATCACCCAAAAAACATCCAATAATGAATAATTCTCACCATGGGTTTCCATCACACCCATCTCCCATGTGAGAAAAGGTGTTCCACATTACCCAAACTGTATTAGGGGCTGCCATAGAAACCATCTAGGAGCAGACTTAGACCCCTCGGCCAAGAGAATATTTACCACCACCTCCACCCCATGAGTCTTCAATTACAGAGAGGATCCAGGACATTCCCTTGGCAGCCATAGGTGAACCCCAACAAGTTGGGCTGGGGGAATTTAATTATAAATTGCAATCACTAAGTTCATTGTCCCTCGAGAGGACCCTGTAGATCTCAATGATGATTAAAGATCACCCCTACCCCACTAGGATGTGGGAATTTATATCTTCATATTCATCCAGGGAATCATCAAGTCCCTGATGGGATCCATTGGATCCTCAACAACATGACCAATCAATGCCAATGGTGGCCCCAAATGAACCACACCTCAAAGTACTATTGGAATTTTCACCATCATCAGCACCATAAAGAGAATCGGTCTTATCTAGTTTGGGAGGAAGAAACAAGTGGTTGGTGTCTCACCTATTCCTCCCACCGTAAAGAAAACCTGTGTTGGTCGGAGCTCACTCAATAATCATGACAGGAAACTCTCTCTAAGTCACTATTTGTAGTCTGATATGGGAGGTGTGTACAGAAAATTCAATCAAACCCCACTAGGGGTGAAAAACCAAAATGGTCCAACAAGGACAAGGGTTCGAATAATGACCTTGATAGAAGATGTGAAGAATCAGTGTGCTGCGTAAAAAGAAATGGGACAACCACCAGTGACTGATATGCCTCTGTGAATGCCATCATTGTCAGCATGAGATATTTTGATCAAGATGCAAACATAGAGGTATGAAAGAAGGAACATGTACACCTAGAGGTGGGTGATTTGGATGCCCCAAATGAGGTTGTGTACACCCAGAACCAAAGAAGGATTCAAAATTTGGCATCCCCAAACAATGAGTTTCCACCTCCTCGGTGGAATACTAGAAAATAAAAATAAAATACGAGACTACAACTCATTTTCCATCCATATAATAATAGTTGTCACAATATGATAGTGAAATATGAGATCTCTGGTAACTCAATGAGGATTTACTCAGAGATAATATTCCCGTTGGGTATCCTCTCTAGCCAGAGAAGGATATTCTCCCTCCCATAGCCGATCATCCAACAAGGGTGGTATTCGATAATAAGATTGGATCTAGATCCAAATATCCAATCCACGTAAATGAGGATGCTAAATATGATCAAAACATCCCTCCCTTATAGAGAAAACCTCTCCCTTACCAAGGTAATCATTCAATCATAAGGTGAATCGAGGATCAACAAGAGATGGAATCAGGACCACCTCATCAGCCCCCACCCACTCCCTGTAGATGGGAGGCGACTTAGAAAGCAGTTCCCCCAGAGTTACTTACCACCATTAAATCCATGGACACACGATTGGAATCCATGAAAGGGAGGCTCACAACTATACAACCAAAAAGGAAGCCATACCTCGAATTGGTGGATGATACTCCACCTCCCCCCAAATCTGATAACCCTACCTTCTCTACCTTAAATGGTATCGGCGACCCAGAAAAACACCTCAAAAACATCATATACTAATGTGGGAAGATGATGGTCCCTTGAGATCAATAAGTGGTATCCAAGATGAGGTGTTTAAATCAGACTCTGATAGGGCCAGCCTTTGTTTTGTACAACTTCCTGCCAGTGGGATCTATCTCAAGATGGGAAGACCTTCACCATTAGTTCCTTTATCAGTTCACTTCATCACTGAGGAAGAAAATGATCATCAACCTGATGAACTACAAGCACTGTGAAAAAAATAGGGTGTCTAATTTTATAGAAAGGTGGAAAGGTTTAACCTATTCACTCAGCATCTCCCTCTCACAGGAGAAATAACCAGAACTCTGTGCTGAAAATTTCATGGATGACTTGTAAACAACCCTAATCCCCATGAAATATCCATGCAGGTTCCAAGAGTTCACTGAAATAGAAAAAATTCATGAAGAGGCTATTCAGTGACCCTGATCTAAGTCTCAACTCATACCCACAACATAGTGGAAGAATCCAAGTAGAGAAGAATTTGTGACTATCACTCTCAAGTCCATAGTGGTTCCCATAAAATCACCTAAGAAAGTTCTGAACCACCAAACACCACTTAACAATCAGCGGCCACCATGAAATCTCCCTCGGTCATAAGTGTAGAGAAATCCAGGCCACTCGGGATTTTAGGAATGTATAAACAAAGTATAATCCTTTCAAAATGAACATGTCCCATGTTATTTCTTTTCATCCATGGATAATTCCCTGCAAACACTCTCAGAACCCAGGAGGCCTGATGAATTCAACCTCATCGACCATCTCGATTACTTCCCTTTCTAAAGAAGTTTGGGTCATAATATCCATAATTGTCTCATCTTCAAAGACATCCTTCAAGGCACGGTGGGCTCTATATTGGTGACGTTAAACAATTCCATAGAGTATGTGTCTTTCATAACCATCACTTAGTTAGAAGAAGAGAATGGTTGGAAGAATATTTCATCCAAACAATCACAAAAGTTTGAAAAATTGATGACTCAAAAAATAGTTGATCGACCTTATTGCACTCTCAAAGAATATTTTCATAAACTCATGATAGATCCACCACCCAAAAATGAGGAAATAGATGTGATTCTCATATTTGGGTGTGATCACTATAAATACGAAGAGACAGAGGAGGAAGAAAAATAGTTTTCTCCAAATAAAGCCTTAAATCTGATAGATTTCTTCCCTACAACATCTATAACATGGGAAATTCCCCATGAAATAGAACCCTCATCAAAAGAAGAGCTCATATTTAGTTCTATCAACACAATACACTTGACAAAACCCTTATCTGATGATAAGTATTTTCCTAAATATGGTTTCCCTCGTATAATTGGGGATCATACAACCACATGCTTCCAATATGAGGATATAGGGGACATCATATTCATGGTTGGAATCAATATTTCTATCATATCCACATGGAGGATATATATACATTTGAGAATCATTGGAAAGAACTCCACTAGGACCAAAATAGGTAAGGAGTTTCCTCAAATCCCTCCATCAGTCGCCCTCATTCGATTATCTTGCATGACTGCTTAGCAGGGGCTCAATCTAATCAACCTAGGAAATGGGGAAGGTCAGTACCACCTTCACCACCAGTAGTAGATACACCCCACACCTTCATAAATAGACCATATTTATCTACCTTAGATTCTCCATCCCATGAATCATATACCTAGGAGCAACCTAATGTTTGGAAGTGCCAATCTATGGAACAAAAGTACGATGTTCTAAAATAGCTAGTTGTAGTCCCAACTAAGTTCTCAAACCTAGATGCACTTTTCCTTTCAAAATAACTCAGTGATCCACTTATTGAATCCCTCCGGAGACCATATGAATTCAAGATAGAAGTTGTTCCTGCTGAGGTATATAGAGTGGAGACCATGTCCTTAGTAAATCATGTTTCCATCTCATTCACTGGTCAAGATCAAGAGGAGGTCATCCAAGGGAATATCAGGCCCTTATAAATTTTTGGAAAAAATAAATAATATTATTTTCCAAAGGGTGCTAATTGATAATAAATCTGGGATAAATATCATCCCATCTCAGACTCTTTGATGTTTTTGGTATAGTGAAGGGGAATTATCCCCTACAAATATGACCATTCAGGGATATGATAAGGTGTGAGAAAAGGAATATTTGGAAGATGATGCTTGAATCTTGGGGAACTCTTATCTAAGGCCGAGTTCATGGTTATCCAGAAAGACACTAAATATAATGTCTTTCTTAGAAGGCCTTGGGTCCATAGCCACATGGCGGTACCATAAACATTCCATCAATGTTTGAAGCACCCCATAAATGGAAAGTTAAGCATATTACATAGAGATAGCACCCCATTACGGACTTGCAGATCCACATATGATGAAGTATATTTCTAAAAGAAGGGAGGTAAGAAACCAATGGTGGATGATGATATAGAGGTTGAAGATCCCAATGGATTAGGGACCTCTCTTTTGAATCCTTGGAGTATGCTCGATGGTGATTATGAACTCCTCATCAACTGGTCGAAGTAGAAGATCTAATCTCAGAGTTCTAAGCCTCTTATATCGTTAGGAACAACAACCTACTCTAGAATCACTTTTTAGAAACTCAGATAGAAAGGGATGAAAATGTCTCATATAATTTCCTCCATCACCCTGATACTAATGGATAGGCTCCCAGAATTCAATCATAACCTGAATATGTCTCCACAGACATAGAAATGGATGAGGATGATCTCAAGAATTCCCCTCCAGTATTCAAGGAAGGTGTATCCACCACCGTAGATAAGATTAGATAGATAAATATTGGAATAAAAGAAGACCCATGACCTAAAATAATTAGTTCTACCATGCCCCTTGAGGATAAAGATATGTACATTGAATTTATGAATCACCAACGATATGTGTTTTCCTGAAACTATATAGAAATTCCCAAATTGAATCCATATGTGACTAAAAACCATATTATACTATAACATAATCATGGAGGCTTTGTGTAGGTAGCCGGAAGAATAAACCCATTTCATGCACCAATGTTCAGGTTGAAGTTTCCAAATTGATCACAGAAAATGTTTTGTTAGAAGTGAAATACCCAATATAGATTTCCAACATCATCCCTATCAAGAAGAAGAATGGCCATATTAAATTATTTATTGACTTCAGAGACCTTAATCGGCATTTCCCAAAATAAAACCTCCCATTTTAGATCACAAAACTCTAGATAAATTAAACTAATAGCTTCCAAGCCCTTTCCTTTATGGATGGGTACTTGGGGTACAATCAAATCAAGATAGTACCTGAGGTTGAAGAAGCCACTACCTTCAAAGAACCTCAATGGATCTTCTTAAATCAGTTCATTCCCTTTTGATTAAATAATTTCAGTGCCACATATTATAGTTTCATGTGTCACATCATTAAATAATTCTTGGGAATGATAGAGAAGTGTTATTTTGATGACCTAGTCATAAAATCCAAACAATGATGTGAGTACTTCAGGACTCTCCAAACAATATTTGACAATCTATGATAGCACAGTCTAAAGATTAATCTGCTGAAGTGCACTTTTGAGGGAACATCAGGAAAATTCCCTATCTTTTTGGTACACCACCATGACATTGAAGTGGAACCAGATAATATGAGTGTTATTTTCACAATGTCACTCCCTAGAAATATCAATGAACTGAGGGGACTCCGAGGGAACCTTGCCTACAATCGGGATTCATAGCCAACCTGGCCAATAAAGCTCTCTCCTTCACCAGGATAATGAAGAAGGGAGTCGCCTACCAATGGGATGATGATTTCCATAAATCCTTAAAAAGTCTCAAGAAATACTCATTGTGCCCACCAAATCTGATTCCTCTAGGGGAAGTGAGGCCACTCATTTTATATGTGGCTAAAATGGAATTCACATTGGGAACCCTCCTCACATAGAAAAAATGATGTACGAAGAGATAATAGTCTCTACAACCTTATTCATACCAATGTAGGTACTGCAAAAAGATATTATAATGTCGAAAACAACTGCCTTACACTCATTTTTGAAGAACAAAAGTTGAGCCGTTACTTTCATCACCATGAAGTCCACTTGGTATCTCATATTCACCCACTCAAGAACATCCTTGGTTTCCCTATGTTGATTAAGTGCTTGGATTGATGGGTTGTCATTCTGTAGTCATATGACAATCATTTCATATCTCATAAGTTGGTGAGATGACAATCCTGGATAATTTTCTTACAGCACATCCTACCCCATAAAATACATCAGAAGACACTGAGTACCCATATGAAGAGGTATTATATTCCCATGAAAACCCCCATACATGGGATAAGTACTTAGATGGAACCACTTGGAGTCTTATCAGCATAGGAATGGAAAACATGAAGCTTAATTAGGTTTGTCTAGGGATTATGTTTCTATCTCTAGACAAAGCATTTTTCCCTAGTTTTTCTCACTATACGAAGGCTTCAAAAATAATGAGGCCGAGTACCAAGCCCTCTTCACTGGATTGTAACTAGCACTACAATTTCACATAGCCTACTAGAATATCAGAGTGGACTCAGAACTAGTGATAAATTAGATCAATGGTGAACATTCCATTAAAAAGTAAGAGTTTTCCCCCTCACTAGCTATGTGAGGGGGATGATAGAAGAATTTACCTTTGATCCCATCATTCATTGTGTTCTCCCGATCATAGAATTATCATGCCTATGCACTGGATAACATAGCCGACGTCCTCGCTGACCCAGATCAGGAGGAAGAAACCTTCCATGTTACACATAGAAGAATGGTCTCATTTATCATCGTATGTGATATGGAAGAAATCAAGCAGGATAACACCTCCCTAGATAATGATGAACTAATTAACACCTCTAGATGGATGGAACCTATAATCTACTATCTTCAATATAGTACTATCCCAATGGATCATGCAGGAAGGGAAAGAATTCACCACTGGGTAGTAAACTTCACTATGTAGGAATGTCCAAACATGGAAAAAATACGATACAAAAATGACTTTGATGGAATTATCCTTAGGTGCATAATAGAATTATAGGTTCTAAAAATCATGGAGGAGGTCCATTTAGGCTCTTGCGGTGCCCATAAATTTGGAACTTGGCTCTCCCACCAAATCAAGAGGTTGGGATACTACTTGGAAACACTGATACTGGACTACGTGGAATTCACTAGGAAATTCATGCATGATAGATTCATGAAAACTTCATCCATCAACCCCTAGAATTGGTACATATAGCTAAATATTCCCGGGAATTTTGCATTTGGGGAATAGACATTTTGGGGCCATATACCTCATCCACAACTAAGTAGTTTAAGAACATACTTACTCCTACCAACTTCTTTTCCAAGTGGGATGAGGAAATACCACATAAGGAATTTTTCATGAAGAATATCATAAACTTCATGAAATCCCATATCATCCAGAGGTTTAGAGTTCCTCACATAATATTGACAAACAAAGGCACCAAATTCTACTCCATAGAGTTGAAAAAGCTATACTATGAATACAACATAGAGCTCAATCACTCACCCATCTATCATGCAATGACCTACAGATATATAGAGGCCTTCAAAAAGAATCTTTAAAATATACTCCATAATATGGTGAAAAAGAATAGTAAGTCTTATCCAGATAAACTCCTCCATGCTTTATGCGCCTACCATACCATCACACATACCACTACATATGTAAATCTATACTCATTAGTGTACAAGACTCAGGTAGTGTTACCTATAGAGATCCATCTTCCCTCACTCTGAATATCCATTTTGAGGATAACTCTCAGATAATGAACAATTTAAAAAGTGACTAGATGAGTTGGAAAATCTATATTGGAAGAGGTTATGAACAATGAATAACCTTGAGGTTCACCAGAATCGGATTTCACGAGCCTTCAATAAAAAGGTTTTCCACCATTAATTTCTTTAAGGAGAACTAGTGATGGCTCTGAGAACAATAATAACACTAGGAAAGAAGCCCTCAAAATTGGATCCCAAATGGGAATGACCATACATAACACATAAGGTCTATCATGATGGAGCCTACTCATTATCTACAATGGATGAGGAGTGTGTCACACCACCTAGAAATGAAATGTTTCTCAAGAAATACATTTCATAGTTGTCACCATGAGGGCATCCACATTTAGAGTTATCTCGTGGTAGTGCTTGAGGAGTGATGATATCCTTGAGAGGTATCTCGAGGGGTGGTTGTTTGGTCCCCTTTTTCTTTTTAGTTTGGTTTTTGATTATTGAGGGTGAGAATCATTTGATAGGTATCTAATGTAATGTTCTTTTTACCCCCTGATCATTTACTTTTCCTGTTTTTTGTTGTTGAAGATGTTTAGAGGAGGTTCAGAGGAGTTCAGATAATTTTTGTTGAAAAAAGATGGAAGAAGGGGAATTATGCATCATGTAACTATATTACAAGATGTGAAGTTTTGTTTCATGGATTGTCTAGGAAAGTTCATGGTGTGAAATGTTTCGGGGTCTAAAAAATAAAATAAATCGAAAGGTGATGGGGTGTTCAGTAGAAGTCGACTGTGAGACATTACATGACATGAAAGGGTATTACTCATCATGTAATACCCTACTACTATAAATTTTATTTGTTTTTTCAGCCACTCAAGTTATCAAACCATATATCTAAAATGGCCCTTCCTTGACCCCAGGTGACCCCTCTTAAGTGTTTTAAGGATTCCTACATCATGTATTTATTATTACCTACTCTCCTTTGACCCGTAATGATATATCTTCGATCTAAGGTGCATTATTTCCCCATTTATATAGTTTCTTCTGGTTTGGTCTCCTTCCCCTTCCATTTCTTTTTTCCATGTGATGGTGAATTTTCTCCTCTAGTTCTAATGTAGTTTTATTTGATTGTTGCTGATGTGGTTGTGCCACAATATCATCAAGTGCATGAAGGTCTTACAGGATAGGTAATTAGAGGCCCATTATGTGATCTATTCTTGTGTGAGGATCATTGAAACCCTTTTGAAGTAGAAATTCCTTTGTTTCTCTTATTTTTGTGATTCATGTGGGAGGGATCTACTTTTTTCACCTATGGTTCATGAATGTGCTCAGATAATTAAAGATAATGAATTAGTTAATTGAAATTAATGGGTTTAGTGATTCGTTTTCATAATCATTTACACCCATATTTTGTTTTTGATACTCTGATTATGCAGGATAAACACCCCACTGAAAATTTTGGTTGTTGGTGGATTTGATTGTAGTGAGTATGTTTGTTGTGATTGTTTCTTAGTCAATATTATTTGGTATCACCCAAAAAATCAAATTGGTTAATCATATATATCTGGATAATAAATAGATGCCCCAGGATCATACAGTTCTGTGATAACCCTGAATTAAACAAGTGGAGTTAAATAAGCGACGCCTTTTCAAATATGAAAATTTTGTTTTTCCTTGGTACATGGGGTGATGTGATGTGTGGAATTTATCAAGTTTTTCTATAGTTTGGTTGTGATCCTGGTTTTGTGTTGTGGGATTTATTAGGTGGTGTAATCGAATCTCAGGTTGAGAGATTGATTGATTGTGGAATGGATGATAAGTTTTGTACAATGGGGTTATGAAACTAGTTGTGTGGTAATGTGTTATTGGTTGGGGTTATGAGTTGGGGGTTGGTTCTTTTTGTACATGCCCTGAGTGGGATGAGTTTTAAGGAGGATAGTTGTGATTGGTATGGGTAATTCTCCAAGAGTTTTTCCATGAGTAACATGAAGAAAGCTTCACACCATATCAAGATATGGATATATGATATATCATGAATGGGTGTTAAATACAAAGGAAATACGAATTCCATTTAGTATATCAGGGCTCTTCACCTTCTGAGAACTTTTTTCCTCTTGTGTGTTGTGCTTAGAAGTTTCATGGGTAGTGATGGAATAAATGAATGATTGATTAATAAAACTTGGGATGGATTTGTTTGGTTTGTATAACTGAATAGAAATGGTTTATTAAATTTGTTGGGAATGTGAATGTTTTTTTGGATTTTTGTGTGATGTTGTGCATTTAGAAGTAGCAGAAAATATTGCAGTGTTGTGAGTTGGTTGTTTTTTTGAGAGAACCCATAGATTGGGTATGTGTAGTTGGTATCTTATAAGTATATACTTTTACTTTCTTTGTGATTTCTATATGAACCCCACCCTAGGTGAGCACTATGTTTTGAACACCAACATCATCCCAGGGGAGGGTATCTTTCCCAGACATCCTGGTGGGAGGATGGATGGTTGGCCACCTGATCTTCCCTTCTCCCTCTTCTAGGTGGTGATAACCTAAGATTATTTGGGAAGGTCATGGTTTGTGAGGCCTAGGTGCGTGCGGGTGAGTTGAGATTTCCCAAGTGTCTTCTGGATGATATGTGTTTTTCTTTCCCAGTTGTCTTAGGGGTGAGGTTGTTGTTTGTGGACCAGGTGTCTGCAGGTGGGATGTGATGTGGTTTGTAGCCAAGGTGTTTGTGGGTGGGACGTGTCATGGTTTGTGGCTCAGGTGTCTGTGGGTGGGATGTGATGTGGTTTGTGTCTCAGGTGTCTGTGGGAAGGATGTGATGTGGTTTGTGGCCCAGGTGCCTGTGGGTGGGATGTGGTGTGGTTTTTGAGGCCCATGTGTGTGCGGGTGTGTTGTGATGTGATGCTTTCATAAGAGGTGTGAGAGTGAGGAAATTTTTCATTAGGAAAGAGTAACTAATCAGTGGTAAAGTGGTGTGGGGAGCCCTATCATCGATGTGAATTATATTACATTACTTGACATATGTTGTTTGGTGATCATACCATGGTGTGTTTGGGATGGTTAGTATACTTGTTAGGTGTTGTTTGGTTCTGTTTTTTTCTCATAGGGGCATTAGTATGCTTCCCTCACTTGTGCACGAGAGACTTAGGTTTTCCTATTGAGTATACCTTTATTTTCATCCTATGTATATAAAACTACTTTGAGGTTTCTTGGATGATTTTGCAAACCATGCTAGACCTTACTAGTTCGGTCTTGGGAAAGTTTTTGTGTCACTTCTTAGCATTACATTTTTTATTTACTTGTATAATATTTTACTTGTAACAATTCTATATTAAAACATGTATTTGGGATGGTTTTTATCTTTCTTTTATATATGTCTTTGATTTTTTTGTGGATGATCCATCATATCTCCCGATCTTCTTTAAAAAAAATTGTAATGCCTCCTGTATTTTCAGATCTGTATACCCTTGGTATTAGTCACTAGCCCGAGGCCTACTGGAGGCGGGACTCAGGGGGTCATTATCCCACTTTCTCTATGGCCAACTAAAGAGTGGAATCTTTGGAAAAAGGGGGCCGTGACACTAAAAGGCTAAACCCCTCAAAATACCTAAAACCCCTTAAAACCCATAAAGACCTTAAAAATCGCTAAAAGTTTGTAAAATGTAAAAAACCCTAAAAACCATCAAAATCCTAAGAAAAAGTTTAAAAACTAAAAACACTTACACCCCCTAAAAACCTAGAAAACGCTGAGAATCCTAAAACATCCTAACAACCTTAAACACCCCTAAAAACCACAAACACCCCTAAAAACCTTAAAGGATGCAAAAAACACATAAGTACCCTAAAAACAATAAAAAAACTCTTAAAACCATTTAAACCCCTAAAAAACTCTAAATACCTTAAAACCTTAACTAAAAAAACAGAAACCAAAAAAAACATAAAGATCCTAAAACCCTAAGAAACCATAAAAACCCTCAAAATCCTTAAAAACCAAAAAAACCCAAAAAAAATAAAATCCCTAAAAATCCCTAAAAATGTGAAAAATCCTAAAAAGTGTGAAAACCCGAAGAAAAACATACAAACCTAAAAACACTTAAAACCCCGAAAAAACCTAAAAAAATACTAAAAAACCTAAACAATTAAAAGAACTATAAAACCACCCTAAAAACATACAATCCCAAAAAACCAATAATACCCCCAAAACCATTAGAAAATCTAAAAAACGTTTAAACCAGTAAAAATATAAAAAAACTATAAAGAACCTTTAAAATCCTAAAAAAACCTTAAACCCCCAAAAAACCATAAGAACCCTAAATACCTTAAAAACCCCTCAAAATCCCCAAGAACCCTGAAGTCCCCAAAAATACAAAAATATCCCTAAAAAAGTAAAGATGTAAAAACCCTAAAAACACTGAAAACCCCTTTGAAGTTATAAAAACATAAAAAATTAAAACCCCTAAAAAGCCAAAAAAATGAAAACCCCCCTAAAAGACCCTAAAATACCTAAAAACCCATTAAAACCATAAAACCCCAAAAAAACATTAAAACCCTAAAAACAATAAAAATTATAAAAATCCTTTTAACACCTAAAAATTTTAAAACTCTAAAAAACCTTAAAACCATTAGAAACATCAAAACCCTAAAAACCCAAACAATCAAAAAAACCCTAAAAACCTAAATATTCCTAAAAATCCTAAAACCCATAAAAATCCTAAAAACCTAAAAAATCATAAAATAAACTAAAATCCTAAAAAATACTCAAAACAGCCATAAAAACTTAAAAAACTCTTAAAAACCCAAAAAAAAACAAAACATGAGAAAAACATTTAAAACAGAAAACCCCTAAAGAACCCTAAAAACCCTCACAATCCCTAAACACCTAAAACACCAAAAAAGTCTTTAAAATCTCCAAAAATACTTAAAAAACATAGAAACCCTAAAAACCCTAAAAAACCATAAGAAAACCATAAAAATATAAAAACAATTAAACCTACTAAAAACTTAAATACACTAAAATACCTAAAATACCATAAAACCCATAAAACCTCAAAATCCATAAACCTCCTTAAAACCATGAAAAACCTATAAAATCCCACTAAAAACACAAAATTACCATTAAACCCATAAAAATGTTAAAAACTCTAAAACACGTTCAAATCCCTAAAAAATAAAAAAAATTCCTAAAACCCAAATAAACCAGAAAGACCCTAAAAACACTAAAACCCCTAAAAATCCCTAAAAACCATAAAAAAATAAAAATCCAAAAAATCCTTAAAATAGATAAAAATGTTAAAATCCTTAAAACCCCTAAAAACCCTAAAAAACCTAAGAAACATAAAAACACTTAAAACTCATAAAAACATAAAAAATTATAAAAACCATAAAAATCCACTAAAACCCCTCAAAATCCCCAAAACCCCTAATTTTCTAAAAAGCTCCAAAAAAACCCTAAAACATAAAAATACATAAAAACACTTAAAACCCAAAAGAAAACATTTAAAACCTAAAATAACATAAAACCCATAAAAAACAATCACGAAAAAACATCAAAAACCAAAATGCCCAAAAAATCAATAACACCCCTAATTTTTTTAAGAACCCCTAATAACCCATAAAAACCCTTAAAACGATTAAAAACTATAAAAAACCATTAAACCAATAAAATGTTAAAAACTATAAATAAACATCAATCCCATAAAAATATCTAAAAAACTCCAAAAAACCCCAAAAACCCCAAAAAACAATATAAACCCTAAATACCATAAAAACCCTTATAATCCCAAAAAGCTTAAAAAATAAAACAAGTCATAAAAATCCATTAAAATACCTCAAATCATAAACATTCTAAAAATAATAAAAAATCCTAATAAAACCATAAAAACATAAAAAAACCTAAAACACCTAAAAAATATAAAAACCCTAAAAGTCCCTAGAAACCCCAAACCCCCCTTAAACCCACTAAAAATCACTAAAACCAATAAAAACCTTTAAAATTATAGTAACCCATTAAAACCCTAAATGGGAACTAAAATAATAAAAAACCTTTTGAACCCCATAATACATTTAAAAATATAAAAGCATTAAAACCCCTAAAAACTCTATAATAAAAAAAATCAAAAAACCATAAAAACCCTAAAAAACCTCAAACCCCTCAAAATCCTTAAAAATCCGAAAAAACATATAAATCCTAAAAATACCGAAAAAATCCAAAGAAAGTAAAAAACCCTAAAAACCTTGAAAAAACCCTATGAAAACCTTAACACCTAAAAAGAAAAAATCCCCTAAAAACCTAAAAAACACTAAAAACCCTAAAAGACCATAGAAACCATAAAAATTCCTAAAAACCCTAAAAAACCAAAAACATTTAAACCCCTTTAAAAACATAAAAACCCTAACAAAGCCCTAAAAATATAAAAACCCATTAAACCTCTAAAAATGATAAAAAAACTCAAGAAAACATTAAAACCCCTAAAAACGCAAAAAACCCTAAAACCCAAAAAAAAGAAAAACCCTAAAAACAAAAAAACACCTCAAAATCCCTAAAATCCCTAAAAACCATAAAATATTAAGAATTACCTAAAAATCCTAAAAATGTAAAAAAACCCATGAAAACCACTTGAAAACTGATAAAAACCTTAAAACACTTAAAACCCTCTAAAAACAAAAAAATTTAAGAAATCCTAAAAAACATTAAAACCATAAAAAACACTAGAAAACCCTAAAAGCCTAAAAATCCATAAAAATCATTAAATAACTTAAAAATACCTAGAAACAAAAAAAACACTAAAACATTGAAAAAATATATAAAAACATCAAAAACCTAGAAACATTTGAAACCACTAAAAAACCTAAAAACGCTAAAAAACCCTATATGCCCCTAGACACAGAAAACCCCCGAAAAACCATAAAACCCCTAAAAACCTAAAAACCCATAAAAACACTAAAAACACAATAAAAACTCTAAAATACCTTCAAACCCCTAAAGATCATAAAAAACTATAAAACACGTTAAAAATTGTAGATACTAAAAAATACAAAAAAAACCGTAAAACCCCTAAATGGCACTAAAGACCATAAAAATCTCTAAAAATCATAAAAACTATAAAAATGTAAAAAAATCCCTAAAAATATATAAAAACATTAAAAACCTAAAACCCAATAAAACCCTAAGAAACCCATAAAAACCTAAAAACACTTAAAACCCATAAAATCCTAAAAATGTTAAAAACCCTAGAAATTCTAAAAACCGAAATAAACCTAAAAATCCTAAAAACCCTTAAAACACTCAAAATCACTAACACCCTTAGAGAACCCTAAAAATACTAAAAATATTTAAAAATACCTAAAATCATAAAAACCCATAAAAACATTAAAAACCCAAATAAAAACAAAAAATCTTAAAAAAAATTACACCCTTAAAAACATAAAAAACGCTAAAACCATAAAGTCCCTAAAACTAGTAAAAACCCCTAAAACGCATAAAAACACCTTAAAAAATTTAAAAACCCTATAACCCATAAAAAACCTAAAACCCAGTAAAAATTATAAAACCCATTTAAACCCCTAAAAATGTTTAAAAAACTCTAAAAACCCTCGAATCCCCTAAAAACTCAAAAAACCCTTAAAAACCTAAAAAATACCTAGACCTCTAAAAACCATAAAAACCCTAAAAACTCTAAAACCATAAAAAAATCCCTAAAAACCTTAAAAACCATAAAAAATCCAAAAATTCCCTCATTATCCCTAATAAAATATTAAAAACTGAAAAACCATAAGAAACCTCTCGGAAGAAAATAAAAACCTAAAAACACCTAAAACACCTAAAACTTTAAAAACACTAAAAATACTAAAAAACATAAAAACATAAAATACATAAAAACCAATAAAAACTTAAAATACCCTGAATCCGAGAAATACCCTAAAAACCACTAAAAGTTTTAAAAACCCATTAAATGCCTAAAAATATTATAAAACTCTAGAAACCATAAAAACCCTAAACAAACTCAAAAATCCCTAAATCCACAAAAAACGACGAATCCCTAATAAATACTAAAAACTATCAAAATACCTATTTTTTATTAAAAATTATACATTTAATAATTAAATAGTATCAGGATTGAAAAAGTCTAGAAATAAAACTGAGAAAATTGAAGAAAAAATTCAAAGCGACAAAACTGTGAAGCACAAATTGCTTCATGGACCACCATTTCACATATTATATCACCATATCACAACGAATCCATGAAAAAATTAGTTTTTGAATGATTTTTATTACCCTTGATCCCACAAATGAATCCAAAGTCGTTTTTAGGGATAGAGGCATTGATTTCCTCCCACACGAATGAATATCCTCTGTGAACTATTTAAATCACTGGACAAGGCAGTGTTGTCATCTCCCACAAATGAAACAAAGTCATTTACAAGATTGAGGAAGTTATTTCCATCCCTGTGAATGACTACTATCTACTGACTAAGTCATTCATGGGATGGATCACCTTCTATGGGCTCCCACAAAAAATTCCATGTGGCCCATCACGGATGATCGACCATGCCGATACCCAATCCCTCTATTCTTATATAAATAGACCCTGAGGAGGACCAAATAATGGTGGAGTCTGATGGAACTAAAGAGACCTGCATAACTGAATATACTAATGTAACCATGGATAATGACATAATTTATGAGGCTGAACTGAAGAAATCCAAATGAAATGAGTATCGAGGAATCATGAAAACCAGAACCTTTAGACGATTCCCATTAGGTAAAACCCAACACATAGCAGTGAGGAGGAAATAATAAATCAATCATCCATTCATGAACTGAAAGAACTTTTTTTTGGACCATCCCAAAGGTCATAATAGATGGACCCTTTTTGTAGATAAACACTTTTTATAACAACCTTTTATGTGGGAGGAAACCCGCCCTGCGTAGAAAAACACTACGTAGGTGGAACTCGGCCCTATGTAGTTAAATTCTACATGGACAGAACCGGGCCCTACAAAGCAGCATGCTACATGGGAATAACCCATTTTTTCATAAAAAATAACTATTTGGATAGTCCCCTCACCTCCATGGAACCAAGAAATGTGAAGGAAACCCCATCATGCATAAGAACCTGCTACGTGGAAGGGGGCATCCTAGGGTGTTCCACTCTCTGCCTCCCATCACTCCCTTTCTTCGTTCCATCGGACCTCATGTTGGACCCTAAATGGACCAATCAAATGGTATTAGGACATGGAACCTTATCAAGCTTCCTAAAATGTGTGAAAAAAATTTCAAGCACATCAGCGTGTCCCATAATATATATTTACCTATGGTAAGAATATTCGCATGGGTAATCTCCATAGTTAGGAAGATCCTTAGAATATCATTGGGTTTACATTCCCAAGGTAACCCAGGTTCTAACCTTGGGTTTATCACATGAAACTCCTCATTCCGGAGATGGAGTGTGAGGATAACACTTTTCTTTCCTTTTGACACAGAATGAGATCCTACTCCACGAAACCAATTTTAGGTCACTCCACCTAAGGTAATCCCCTAGAATTTCTTACAGGAGGTGGAACTTTTGTTCCTCTTAACTTATGCTCAGTAAATATCCATATAAGTCACCAAATGTGACTATCTTGGATATCAAAATAAAATAGGAAACAGGTGAACATAATGCCCTCTCCCTCTCCCTTTGGGATCCAACACCATCCATCATTAGATAGGATTAGTCACATGATATTTAGATCTAATGCTGACTCTTTTTTCTCATACTATGCATGAATCATGTGGGCTTATAGATTAGTGTTGATCATAACATCTACATGATCTCAATCCTAAAAACATGGTCATATTCCATGTGAAATCCTCAACCACACGAGCCTTCCCTATTGATATAAGACCCATCCACTCTTCAAATGAAAATCTTCCATGCGTAAGCCCCAACCACACAGGCCTTCTCCATAGATTTATGCCCTAAATATATTTTAAAATAGGTAGCTTCAATGCATAATCCCCAACCAAATGGGCCTCTTATATGGTCTAATCCTAGATCATATCCAAAAACAATGGTTAGATTCAATCCGTATGCCCCAACTATATGGGCCTTCCCCATAGATGTAAGCCCCAACTTCAAAAACCGAATAGTCATCCTTTCGAGTGTAATCCTCAATAATATATTCTCAAATGGGGCTCCTATATGGTGTAAGTTTCTTAACCATGACTCATCCTTCAAAAGGTCATATTCCCAATAAAGAAGCAATAGATGGGAAGCTTCCTTGCATAAGAACTAATAAACATAAAAACATGGGCTTTGATTCCCGTCCAACTGAGATATGTATGAAGCATCCCAAATGTCCAAAGCCAACACCCAAATCCACCCTAATGTTCTATAGTCCACATTTTCGTAGGTTTATATCTACCCCAGAGACCATATCTCTCCCAGGTCCCTCCGGCCACCTCGGTATAAGTCCCACACCATCCTTGACTAGACATCTTCCACTTGGGTGTCCTTTCCACATGATGTTAAACTACATGGTCGGGTTATCATCACGCGACCATAAAATGTGATGTTCTCGGTTAATTGGAACCGAATTATGTGGGTTCTGATTCCTCTTATGTGGGTATATAGGAATCCTATATTATGAGTTTAATCCCGACATCAAATCAACTTTTGTCTTCCTGGATGGAAAAAACTCTAGAGAACCTCAAAAAGTGGATTAAAACTATTGTAAACCTAATAAACTATCAAAGAATCATTAATTCATTCATAAAGGAGAAACATTTATGGATAACCTTAGATACATATAGACGATTGCTAACCAATTCTTATTCATAATGGATCATTAATTTATGGTGAACCATGCATGAGCCCGACTTCCCATCATCTCAACCAATGTGAGTTCTTAAGTGTAATTAGCCCAGTTACCCAAATAGTGTCTACCATTGGAAATAAGGTCCATGAATCATGGATATTAGATCCATTGGGAGTGTTTAACTCTACATAAAAATCCATTAGAGACTTTTTGAAGACATTATACACAATGTTAATGATTTCAAACCATTTAACCTATTATAATCAATTATTCGGGCCACAAATTCCTTTTCAATGAAAAGAATATGGTGAACCCAAAATGAGAAACTTAACAACGAAACGTACTTTTCAAGATAAAAAGGATACACTACCCAGTACTCATAAGACCATTTCATTCCTGACCTAATAACATCTTCAAGAGAAACTAAATAGTGAATCTGATGTAAATCCATAACCATGGTGGTGGGGTTACCCCACTTCAGGCCCCTTTTGCATCCAAAATGAATGTGGGTCAAATGAGACCATCAATTATGCATGTGGTCTGAAGATTCTAATTTGATGAGTTTTTTTGTCTATATCAGTCACATATATTTAAGCACCCTTTAGAGTTCTCTTCAATCCAATAGAATCCCACCAACTTTCACAGACACACACATCAAACACTGCACAAGTCGGGTCCTCCCCTAAACTAAGGAAATTTTCACCTACCTAGTGTCTTCAATGCTAGATTTATAATGCACAAGTTAGAGAATGGAACCAGATGGGTACTCTCCCCACCCTTTAGGCAGAAAGGTAGGCCCTCCAGTTCATGAATCCCCACCAACCATTTGACTAGAAACGATCAATGGTCAGGCACCAGAAGACTCCACTAGACATCTCCAATCATTTCAAGAGTCTATCACCATAATGTGAAAATGGGTTCCTCCATTATCTTAGGGATTATGATGAAGTAATTTCTATGGACTTCATCCTAGTAGCATAAGAGTCCCACCTAAGGGCCTCTACTGGAAATCATCACCACCAATGTCATGTGGTCCGACATCCTCATCGCAAAGAGGATACTTCTATATGGGATCCATCTAAAGGAAATCAGACCCAAGCCCTAGGGTGGCTCACAAAGGGAGAAAATCATACAATCAGGAACATACCATCATCTTGGTTCTTGTAGAAGAAGCCAACAATGTAAATAAGGTGGCAACTCGAAAGGAAACATATGTCCTTGCTCACCGTTATGAATCCCTTCAGTCAAATATGATGGAAAACTATAAGTATATTTATATCACTTATATGTAATTTTAAGCCTTCCATTCAAATATGATAGAAAATTATGAGAAAACACAAATTATGGCTACTCCTCACCATGCTTTCCATGAAAATAGGGTGGCATACTATATGAAAGAGCATATCCCTACTAATGCACATGAATCCCATCATCCAAATAGGGCAGAAACTAGAAATGAGAAGATAAAAAATCACATTAATAGACATCAATCCTATCATCCAAATAGGACAGAAACCAAATAAAATTAGAGATAAATTCCTACAGATTCATATCAATCCTATCAGTCAAATATGATGGAAACTAATGAGAAGACATAAATATTTTCTCTAAAATATGAAGACCTATAGTCAAATATGTCAAAAATTTGATAAAACAAGGCATATCCCAGTTATAAATCATGGGAAGACTCATATCTCTTCACCCATAAAAAATAATTTTCCATACTTACTAGAATAAAATGGAGGACCGAAGCATGAACATATTCCTGCTCCGACACCAGAATGAGCATATATTCCCATTCCATCCAAAGACGTCTCTCAACACATCTTAGAAATGATGGGGGATCAGACTTAAATTCTTGACCATATCCTATATAATTTTCATGATATAATCACTCCCATGAAAATAAAAATGATTTGGTCCAACTCACCTCCCCAAGTGGGGTGACTCATCCACACAATAAGATGGTCACTCTAGAGTAGACCTGCATCACTGATCCCATCTAGGATGGTCATCAGAAATATTCTGTGATAAATGGAAAATAGTATCAGGTAGAAATACATGTTCCAACTGGGGGCACCATTCCCCTTGAGTTGCTGCTCTAGGGTAGGAAAATATCTCTTCCAGAACTCAAGAAGCTCTCTGGCATATCCCAATAGCACCATGGGAGCCACTCGAATAGGAACTCATATATAAAGATCATCACCTACAACAAGAGTCCCCAGTCACCCACCACAGAGAACCCAAAAATAAATCCCACCAAAGGAAATTGGAAAATGAAGAGCATATTCATGACCTTACTCTACTAGAATATGAAGTTATTAATTCCATCAAACACCTATAAATGGTGGATCAGGATCCTGCTAACCCATTACCAAATTATGCAATTGGAAGTAGCAGTTATGAACGCCCACCCCACAATTGTGTTACCAATAATTCTGGAGGCCCTCCCCAGAGCATCAACCATGAAGGCTTATCTTCTAAGGAACAACATGGTATCCCTCCCCGTGGCCAAAATATCAAATAGAAAGAAATTCATCCCCTTGCTGTAATATTCCCTAAAGGTACTACCTACTGTTTACACTGAAAAAATCTACCTTACATTAGATATCAAGCTATGATGACAGCCCTCTCCATTATGCAAACCGCTGTGAAGTTCCTCCTCTAACTGAAATATAATTTCATCAAGAAAGTACTACTATTACTAGAATCCTACCAAAAGGTTATTATAGGGTATACACTGCTTAAATTCTCCCAATAGTCAGACATCAAGCTGTGATAGTATTCCTTTACATCATAGAACCTATTGTGAAGGTCTTCCCCATAGTCAAATGCCAAAATGGAAAGAAGGTACTCCCCTTCCAATGTTAAATAAAAGAAAGACCTCGTATGTTGAGGAACATGGAAAGATGGGTTTAGACATGTTATTTATCCTATGAATAACAGGATATATGATTTATTAACTTGGATATCACCCGAGATGAATTTCATCATCCGATATACCCCCATACCATTCACATATTAACGAGACCCCTACTATCCCCATTACCTTTGACAAAATATTCAAGAAGTTTCCATGTTGGATAAATCAGGTAGAAGATTCTGTGGATGAACAAAAAAAGGACATGGTGTTCATGAGAAGAAAATTGGCTAGATACGACATACTGGTTGTTTTTTTTCCCACATCCACTTCTTAACTTGACATACTAAGGGCATTTTCAGAAGAATGTATACACAACATTCATCATATTCTCTAGACAAATCTCCACCACCTAAAATAAAAATTATTTCCCTCCGATGTTTATGAAAACCATGTCAAAATATTGGGAGATCTTCATCATTGAATCGACTTGGAAGCCCTTTCGTCTTCACGATGACCAAAATCAGAGAGGTGGATGGAAGATACAAAACTAAACTTCATTAATTCCCTATATAAGTTGCATCATCAAATTGTCGATTCCACATATGTTGTTCACATATGAGGATGGGGGGAGCCTGAGACTCGAAGTTTCACCCTACACACCATTCAGTAAAACCCAATGGAAATGAAATCCTATAATATCATTATTCTAAGGCAGATATTAAGTGAAATCCATGCTTTTTAAATGTGGTGCTCCCAACAATAATTGGCCTGCAGTATGTCTCAAAAGCATCATAACCAATGGGAAGAATCCATAAAAAACTCTTAAACCAAGAAATTATAAAAATTCAGTAGTATTCTCACCTAAGGTAATCCAATCATCAATCACGCCAAATTTCCTTGGAAAAAAATAGACCACAGGTGGGCTCAACATTATATTCGAATATTTCTTGAATAGGGATGCATATAATTAAGAGAGAAAAAATTATAGCAGTAGCCACCACAATATAGGATTAGACCCAAGCCACCGAGATGGGTGTATTTTAAAACAAAAAATGCCCCTATAAGATAGAAAAATTTGGGATGAGGCATGAAAACAATAGAACGAGATAAACCCCATCTTAGAGGGATGGGGGATTTTTACCTCAACCACCCCCTCAATGGATATCAATAATTTCCCATTTAGGGATGATGGGAAATAAAGAGGTCTTCTATTCCATCACATATTGTGACTCATTCCCTATAGAAGGGATGCATATGAAAAGTCTCTATAGAAGATCCATTTGAGTCACCCTTCACCAAGAATCTTTGAAAGGATCCTAGAAATGAAGGGAGAAATCCAGCAAAGGACACAAACAACACTCTTCCCATTCAACTTCCAGTACGACACCTGTAATGTGCAATGAATTAGTAAATTTCATAAACATCAATACTACAGAAAATACTAAGAATGATTAAAATGAATAAGATCGAGGAGAGGATGGTTTCACCTGGAATGTAATCCACACTCATAATGAAAGCGTTCTTACATAGAACTGATAAATTTCCTTAAATATGGGTGCTCCCTTGATCAATACTGCAACGAATCCTTATTGAATTTATTCTAGGAAAAATAATAAAAATGGAAAATTGTATATGAAATAAATACTTCTCTTAATGAGAAAGATCCCCTTATGCTCGAAGAAATATTCACTGAGTGGTAGGATGAAATGATAGAGTTTAGTCAAATTAACATTGATCTACTATGAGGTAGTTGTCTTATCGAATATTCTCCCCTGATAGAGCCTCAAAATAAACATCCATTAGGTTTACCTCAACTATAGGGATTTATCCCAGCAATTGAAGAATGGTCAGGATATCCACCCAACTCATCACTGGGACAATTTTTTACCTAGAATGGATCATGGACAGATATTAAGATTTACCTCCATTACGATTACAACTAGAATGGATATAGGAAAATACTCAAAATACGCCGCTGACTGACTATCATCCCCAAATAGTGGTGGAACTAATATATCAGATTAGGCCCATTATCATGCCTTGCAAATATTAGGTTCATCCAAACAGTCATAAATGACTTATCGACAACATCAAGGAATTGAAAATTTGATTGGAAGCTATGGAGCAATGGAGTACACTAGTGCAACCGGAATGGATACCTTACCCCGACTGGGTAAGTAACACTCTTCCACTACCATACATTGGGGGTCCTATGTTTCTAGTGTTCAATAGTTATGGTCACCATGAGTAACATCTAACACATTATGCATCCCATTATGATCCCATTATGGTAACTTATGAGTAATAATAAGAAGTGAAACTTATATTATTTGTGTTAAAACTAAAAGGGAAAGCCTTTGTGTGGCACACCAGTTTGGAAGCTCGGTAAATCACAAGATGGGAAGACCTCTCCAAAAAAGATACTCTTCCAGTTTAGCTCAACACTATAGAAGAAAACAATAAATGACCTCTCGAACTACAATCAAAAAGATAATTAGAGAGACTCCAATTTCATTTCTAGATGGAAAAGGTCAACCTACTCCCTGAACAGACTGCTTCCCCAGGAAGATATGCCTGGTCTCTACATTGATAACCATCATGATGAGCTATGAACACCTCTCATCCCGGTGAATTATACAAATGGATTTCATGACTTATAAACCATTTCTAAAAGAAATGAGGACTTCATACAGCAGAATAATCTCAAGTCCAAGATAACTCAACCAGTCTAGGGGAAAAGAGAGGGAAAGGAAAAGGTGGCATCAGTCACACTTAAGTCAGCTTGTGTTCCATTTCTAGCTCCTAAGCCTACACCATATTATGCCACACCCCCTAGGCATCAACATCAACCACTATCATGACTTGACAAGTGGAGGGTACCCAGGAAAAATTGATTCGAGGAATGAAGTAATAATGTTTACTCTATCTGATATTATCAACACGACTACAAAACCCACATTTAAAAGTAGTGGTATTTATGAACGCTTTAAGAAACACTAATAAATGTCATATTTATCAGCTTTAAGGAAAGAACATATAAATTTAACCTTTTATTAGTGCTTCTTTTAGCACTGATAAAGGAAACCTTTTTCAGTGCTTTATTTTTAGCACTGATAAAGGGTATCCAGTATCAGTACTTTATTTTTAGAATTGATAAAGGGTGCCTTTTATCAATACTTTATTTTTAGAAACAATAAATATTTCTTTCGTCAGTGCTTTTTTAGAATTGATAAAGGTTCTAATAAATAAAATGAAATAATTAAATAAAAAAAATAAAAAAAGAGTTTATTAAAAATATATTAAATTTTTTATTAATTAAATAATTATGTCTAAAAATGAATAAATTGATTATTAATTATGGAATATTAAACATTTTATTCATTAGATAATTATGATAATTAATGTTATTAAATTGTATATAATAAATATATAGATATATATTAATGTATATAAATATGATTTATATATTAATAAATATTTACGAACTATAAATTAAATAGTCATATATTTATTGAATCAAATTTTATAATTAAAAATTAATATGAATTAATAATATTGACTAATTGAATAGTACTCAACATATAATAGAATGTCGATTGATTTTTCAATTTAACATATATCAAATCTATGTTATATTGATTTCACATATACATAATTAATTCATTTTTATATACAATGCACACATATAAAACTTATCCATTTTTAATACTGTTAAAGTGTACTTATTCTTAATTTATTCAATTTCACTCATTTTTAACATATATGCATGCACTTAAAATTATATATTCACTAATAATCTTAAAAATATTTTAGTAAAAAAATATTTAGACATGTACATTTACTATATTTATATTATAACAGATTTATAATTATAAATAAATAATTATATATATTTAAATAATTATAAAATTTATAATAAATTTACTTAAATAATGAATTTATTTACTATATTTATTAAATATATATATTTGTAATTATATAAATATATATAATGATATAAATATTATTTTTTAAAAATATTTATATAATTATAAATAAATAATTATAAAATTAAAATATATATATTTAAAGAGGAATATATTTACTATATTTATATTTATATATATTTATTATGTATATATAAATATTTACAATTTTTTATTTATAATTATAATTATAAATCCTTTATCAGTGATAAAAAAGTGCTAATAAAAATAACATTTATCAGTGCTATTATTTTAGCACTTAAAAAGATTGATTTTGTCAGCTCTTTTTTTGTGCTGATAAATACCTACCTTTATCAGCACTTAAGTAATAAGAACTGATAAAAGGACTCTTTATCAGTTATTATATGTAAGCACCAATAAAAGTGTCCCTATCTAATTAAAAAACCCTAACCATATGTGAACCCGTCGTGATATGAGAATCTTTTCACAGAATCCACCCACTTTCGATGCTCATCCTCAGTGAATTGAACCTCAAATCACACCACTTGACTACTTCTCAAATATCTCATCTCACATCTAGTGCTTGACTAATGTTGGGGTTTCTGAAGAGGGTCTCATATTTTCTTCAACCTAGCTAGGTAGGTCTTCTGATTTTCGTTGTGTATTTTTTGTTTGGTTTTTGATTTCTTCTTTGATGATGTCATTATTTTTGGTTTGGTGATTATATACTAGTGTGGTTGGAATTTTTATTTTCTTACTTTCCAATTTTTATTCAAATCTTGATCACTCATGGAGATTTTATCGTTTATGGACTCGAAGGTGACACATGGAGTTTAGTTAGTTGTTTTATTTTTTTTTACATTTCCAAAATTGATCACCGAAATCTATCATACATATTTTTCATTCTTTATTTTATCAATGGTATTCCATACATGTGAAATTTTAGAAATTGAAATTGAATATTTTTTGTGTGAGGGGTTAAAGGTAGGTTAAGGGATTTCTTTTATATTATACTGATTCATATCTTCTTTTTTCTACTTATCTGGGTCGGTGTGGGAATCAATGTGTGAATGCATCATGGAAATTTTTATTTAAATTTTATTTCTTATATTTTTATTTAATTTTTGGGCCAAATCATTCCCACCATTTTTTTTCATGACCTGGTGCTTGATACCAGCATGATGGGGATCAAGAATGTCCCTTGGACACTATCATGGGCTAGCTCGGATGTTTGATATATGGTTCTATTTGGTTTGTTCTGGAAACTATATCTACTATTAAATGTTTTGTACCACTTCTCAATAATCCAACTTTTTTTGTATCTACACTTTAAAAAAAAATTATTTTTATCCCTCTTTACATTAATCCAACATTATTTATAAATACTTTTAATAATAATATATGAACAATTATACCTTGATGTTATGTACTATTTTCTATCTACTTTATAATTTTTCATCATCATCCTACTCCCACTCTCCCAATAGTTTACAAAAAAAAAAATCCTTTTGAGATTACCCATATTTATTTATACATCTTTTTTTGAGACCAATATACCATTATAAGACATTATAATTTATTTCTCAGAAATTTAGATTTTCAATAATTTAACCCCCCCCCCTTTTAGTATTTATTTAACTAATAACAAGTGGATTTTCATAGAATCACTTCGATACATAACTACATGACATGTAGAAAAATAGTTTGTCAAACCTTTTTACTATCAAAAAATTTGGAATATAACAAATCTCCATCACTCCATGATATATATTGACATTCCATCCACAACATTTGAAAATTTTATTAAATTTTCAATGGGTGTTACATGTGTTTTCAGTCTTACTTTTGAAATCTATAAAAAACTTCCCTTACATACATGAATTAGGAAATTAATATCTCATGAATTACATGAGTCGCCTATAAGCTAAGAAAAAATAGACTCACTAATCCTCAACATTTAAACACTATTCACTGTTAATGTTCAAAATTATTATCATCATTCATCTCATGGACCTACAAATATTATGTCATCCACATTGATAAACACATTAAATCTATCCATATAATTATTTTTTATGTAATGATTATGATCAATTCCTTATTTTTTAAATTAAAGTTTCTTTAATAATTCATCTAAACTTCAATACCAAGTTCTTTTTTCATGTTTCAATTCATACATCAACCTTTTCAATTTAAAAAAATTATTCTCATATTAAATAATGATAAAACTATCTGTCTGTTTTATGTAAATTTCATATTCGTGTAATCCATTAGTAAATACTAATTTTACATCCAATTGGATTTCCTTTAATAACCTAAGGATGGGTTGATGTAGTGATATGACATACCAAGGGTCTTTAGCTGTTTTCATGTATTTATGTACTATTAATTTTAAATGAAATAATTCATTATGTTTCTACATCACTTGTTCCAATACATTTATATATCTTATAGTTGATTGAATGATAGTTTATTATTATTGTTTATCATATTTGATTTACTTATTACTCCTTAAATTCCAATATAATATTTCCATTTGTTCAGGGGATTTAAGAAAAATTTGATGTGGAGTATTTCTTTTCATAAATTCAATCACCCATTTTCTTCAACATACTAAAATTCTTCTAAAAAAATGAAATGTTGAGTTTCCCATAATAGAATTGTTTATAACATTCAATTTTGATAATGAATATCTTTTATGTATTTATTTATATATTGTATGAAATTAATCATTTATAAACCCAACAGGATGGATATGAACCAAAAATGGATGCATGTTAATCTTTTGACAAATGAATATGAAGATGGAGTTAAAGATTTTATCAAGTTTGTAAGAGAGCATGCAGACAACCCTTATAAAATCCTCTATCCCTATTTAAAATGTTGTTATTTAAGAAAAATTAGACCCGAAGAGTTGGAGGAACATTTGATTTTTCACAACATAGATCAAAGCTATAAATTTTGGACTAAACATGTGAAAAACTAAATATGGACATCGATTGGGATGATATTGTGGTTTATGAATCATTTGACATGAATAACTTTATAAAAGATAACAAAGATCGCATGGAAGAAATGAAAATGACAATTTAGGATGACCTTGGGGATTGTCCAAAGTTTTTTGAGGATTTAAATATATTTTCAATGATACAATTGTATATTGGTTGTACTAAATACACAACATTGTCAGCTGTATTGAAGTTATATAATTTGAAATTGGCAGCGGATGGAGTGACACCAGCTTTACAGAATTACTTAGTCTTCTGAAAGATATGATACCAAAAGAAAATAAATTACCATGTATAACATATGATACTAAATGAATTTTATGTTAAATGGGCATGATATCTAAAAAAATACATGATGGTCCAAATGATTTCACATTGTTTCATAAGGACAATGAATCACTCATAAAATTCCCTATGTGTGGAGAAAATTGATAAAAAAAATGAATCAATTCCTTTAAAATATGTATGGTACTTTCATATCATTACATGGTTTAGAAGACTATATGTATGTCAAGAAACTATGACAAAAATAACACGGCATACAGATATAAGAATTAAATATGTGAACCTAAATCATCTAGCAGATTCTCCTCAGTGGAATAAAATTGATTACGAGTTTCTTTAATTTAGAGATGAGCTGAGAAACTTTTGTCTTGTCTTATCTACAGATGGAATAAATCATTTTGGTGTATCGAGTAGTACTCATAGTACATATCCTGTCATGTTTTTAAATCATAACTTTCCTCTATGGTTATGCATCAAGCACAAATAAATTATTTTGTCTCAATTTATAACTGGGCCAAAGCAACCCGGTAATGATATTGATGTCTATTTGGCTCCATTGATCAAATATCTAAAATTTATGTGGGATACATGTGTTATAATGTATGATTCTCATAGAAGTGAAGAATTCTCATTGAGGTCCTATTGTATAGAAAAATAAATGACTTCCCAGCTTATGAAAATTTATTAGGCTATAGCATTAATGGAATTTTGTGGTATCCCATTTGTGAAAGAACACACATACTCAGTTTTGTTGAAACATTTCTCAAATACTCTGTTTTTAGGAAATCGGAAATTTTTTCGTCGATGACATAAATACAGATCCTATATGACAACATTCGATGAGAATATTGAGAAAGTTACAACACCATATCCAATAACAGGTGATCAATTATAGAAAAATGTAAAAAAGGTTGAAATTGTTTTCAGTAAACCATTTTTGGAAAATATTACAAAATTAGGGTGGAAGAAGAGATAAATTTTCCTTAAATTACCATATTTGAATTTTTTGTATGTCAGACATTTTCTTGATTTCATGCATGTAGAAAAATGTATTTGATAGTGTTATTGGAACATTAATAAATGTTCCTATAAAAATAAATGTTGGAATCAACGCTAGGTTGGACTTTATTGAAATGGGGATAAGGGAGGAGTTATCATTGGTGATGGGTAAAAGGTAGAATTTTCTTCTTCCAGTAGATTTCACTCTATCTAGATAGGAAAAACAAAAAAACTTTACTTCTCTTTACTGGTGTAAAAGTTCCATAGGGGTAATTTTCAAATATAAAGAATAACATGGAAATGACTAATTTTATGTTCAAGGAATAAAATCACACGACTGTTATTTTTTGATGAAATATTCAATTCTTGTTTCATTCCATTGTATTCTGCCTCAAAATGTATGACATACATTAACTAAAATCTTCTTGTTTTTCAAATCCATATGCAGTAAAGTTGTAGACCCGACAAAGTTTCCCACATGAATATAGATATTCTAGTCATATTATGTGAATTATAGATATTCTTCCTACCATCATTATTTGATATAATGGTCCACCTGATGGTTTACTTAGTCATAGAGGTTCAACTATGTGGTCCTATCCATTACAGATGGATGTACCCCTTTGAACAATATATGAGGATTTTGTAAGTGTATGTCCAGAATCGAAGTTATCCAGAAGTTTGTATTGTAAAACAATATATTTTTGAAGAAGATATTGAATTCTATACCGATTACCTATCATATTTTGAAAGCATCAGTCTCCCAAAGTCTCGTCACAAAGAACACCTTATGGGTGAAGGTATTTCTGAAAGAGATTTTTTTATAATTACCTTGACAGAGAGGGTGCATGAACATCTTTACATATTACATAATAGTGATGATATTGACTTTGAATCCATCAAGGGATGAAGGATGGATATCAAATACACATAATCAATAGTTTATAGGATGGTTCATAGATCAAATTTAAATGGATTTATCTAAAAATATGAATTCAAGTGCTGAACGACTTCAATGGATAGCCAGATGACCGAATGAAATTTTTTTATCTTATAATGGTTTTGTATTAAATGGTTATATGTTATATAAAAAAGTAAAAAATTACTTCAATAGGATGAAAAATCATTTTGTTATGCTTGTGGATGAAGAGATGCACATATTTAGTTCCCAGGATAGAAATAAAATTTATGAAAATTTGTCATATTTTTGAATTATGGAATAGATATACAAGTTGGATTATACAACATTTCAAGTTCCTGTTTTCTGTTGCAAATGGGATGAAAATATCAATGAAGTGAAATTTGATGAAATAGGATTTGTGATGATGAATTTTAGTGTGTAAGGGGAAAAAGATGAGCCATACATAATGGCATCACAAGTAGTGAAAGTATTTTATGTCTCTGATAAAAAAATAGGATTTTTCCAATTGTCCTACTAGAGAAAAAAAACAAATATTGATTTAGATGAAAATAAAATCAAGGACGACCCCTTAATTGGGACATCACAATCAGTTCACATCAGTCCCAATATACACAATGTCTTGCACATTATAGAGTACCACCAAGAGGGGATTTGGATTCTTGATAGACAAACCAAATACTGGAAACTATTACAAAAATGAAATAGGGTTCAATGAGATGGTAGATGTTTTTTTAATATATTATGTTTTACTTATAATATTATATTTTCTGTACTAAATTAAGATAATCTAAATTAAATGTTTGACTACTCATGTAGACAATGTCTTTGGTACATGATGGAAGAAGAAAATACAATAAAGGAAACCCTTTAGAAAGAAGTAAAGGTAATGTTATGATATAATTTCTCAATTTTTCCAAAAAAATATATAATAAAACATTGATTTAATATTCATTATTCCATGCAGATTTCATTTATTTTAGAATATTTATATCAACATGTCATACCTTTGTAGGAATATCAACTATGTCATCTATGCTCAATCACAGAGGTAATCTTAATGTTTGCACGGTAAAATCATTTTCCATATAATTAATGTATTGTATCATATTTTTTTTAATTTATTTCTTTATAGTATTACTCACATAATAGTTTTTTTTCTTATACTGGTGGATTATTTTGTTCGATTTTGGGTGCTCTATCCAACATTCATGCTTCTTCTCCCTCAAAACCATTTCATCCCTCTAGTGTTGCATTTATATCTTTATTTAAAGTTCTCTCCACTACATTTTAAGGAAGACCAATGATGTTGTGTCTACTCAATGACATAGGTAATTTTTATGTTTTCATATTAAAATCATTGACTATAGAATTAATGTATTTCTTTATATTTATGTTTAATTTATTTATTTTTAGTATTACTTATATAATAATTTTTTTCATATAAAATTGTATTTTTTTTTTGTTTATGTTAGGGTTCTCTATCCTTATTTTATCCCCTTCTACACCAAAAATTCCACAAACTTCTTCTACCTTAAAAACATTTTCACCCATATAGTGGTGAATTTATGAATTTATTTAATGTTACATCCACTACCATTGTAGGAAGTTAAATGATGTTGGCTCTGCTCAATTAGATAGGTAATATTTATGTTTGCATGGTAAAATCAATTTCCATGGAATTAATATATTGTTTCATATTTTTGTTTAATTTATTTCTTTTTAGTATTACTAACATAATAATTGTTTTATTATACATGTGGATTATTTTATTCAAATTGAGGTGGGGGGGGGGGGCTTTGTGAAACTTTCATCATTATTTTTCCACAAAAACTTTTCACCCCTGTAGTGGTGCATTTGTCATTTTCTTTCATGATACCTCCACTACCTTTATAGGATGAGAAACAATGCAGCCTCTTCTCAATCACAGAGGTAATCTTGATGTTTTTATAGTAAAATAATTTTCCATAGAATTAATGTATTATTTCATATTTATGTTTAATTTATTTATTTTTAGTATTACTCACAAAATAACTTATTTCTAATATAGATGGATTCTTTTGTTCGATTTGGGGTGCTTTGTCCATCTTTCATCCCTTTCTGCTCCAAAAAATATACAGACTTCTTCTCCCTCAAAAACTTTCACCCCTACAGTGTTGACATTTATCATATTCCTTAAATTTCCCTCCACCACTCAATAATAGAGTTATTCTTGATATTTTCATAGTAAATACATTTTCCATAGAATTATTATATTATTTCATAATTATGTGTAATTTATTTATTTTTAGTATTACTCATAATAATTATTTTCTTATATAGGTGGATTCATTTTTTTGAGTTAATGTAGTTTGTTTAAATTTTATCTTGAATTATTGTCAGTTTGACAAATAATGTCAATGGAAATCATGGTAACATTGACATCTTTTATTATTTTGAGACTTTGGTACATGTATGAATTTGTTTCACCTCAATCTGACACATGATGTGACCAGTATGACTCCAAGTACTTCATTCTATTTTAAATTGACATTAATTTTAATAAAAAAGACATCTGACATACTCAAAACTGTGCTAACATATTCATATTGTTTTTATACTTTAATAAAATGATCCATAAGTCATTTGTGATGTGTAAGAATCAGCCATACCTCAATCCAATACATGATTTGATTGATATGACTCAATGTGTCTATTATCAGTTTAAAATTGAAATTTGACTTTAAAAAGTGTCAATCACTAATAACCAAGAAACAATTGATGGACTTTTTTGATAATTTATTAAAACAATCTATAATTAATTTTTGATGTGTAAGAATTGGTGTCATGTCAAACAGATACAAGATGTGATCTGTATGTGTCAAAGTACGTGTTTCATATTTAAAATGAAAGTTTTGTAAAAAAGAAAAGTGACATACTCAAAAACATAAAAACACATTAAGATATTTTTAGACTCTTTTACAATGATCCATATTTTATTTGAGATGTGCATGAATATGCCACACCTCAATCCGACATACAGTGTGATCGATATGACTCCAAGTGCAGGTTTTTATTTAAAGTTGACATCAATCTTAGTAGAAAGGACAACTGATCTACTCAAAATAGAGAAAATGCATTCCCATTATTTAAATAATTTTGGAAAATGACCCATAAGTCATTTTTGATGTTTAAAAATCATTCTCACTTCTATCTGATACATAATTTGATTGGTATGAGTGAAAGTACATGTTTCAATTTGTAAATCACAATTTTTGTAAAAAATATAAGTGACGTACTCAAAACCAAGAAAACACATTCATATTTTTTTGAAACAATATAAAAATGATCCATAAGTCATTTTGGACGTTTAATAATAATCCACACTTCAATTCGATGCATGGTGTGACTGGTATGACTCAAAGTGTGTCCTTTTATTTAAAATTGTCTTCAATTATAGTTAGAAAGTCCAATTGACCAACTCAAAACTGAGAAAATGCATTCACATTGTTTAAATAATTTATAAACATGATTCATAAGTAATTTTTGATGTGTAGGAATTAGCCTTATCTTAATCTGATACACAATGTGATCGGTATGAGTCAAAGTGTGTGTTTCAATTTTAGAATGAAATTTTAATAAAAACGACAAGTGATGTACTCAAAACAAAGAAAATACATTCATATTGTTCTAAAAAATTAGAAAAATGGTCTATAAGTAATTTGGGATGTGTATGAATTAGCCCCACCACAACCCGATGTATGGTGTGGCCGAAATGAGTCAAAGTGAACATTTTTATTTAAAATTGTCATCAATTTTAGTAAAATGGATAACTGTCCAACTCAAAACTAAGAAAACACATTTGGAATGTTTTGATACTTTTAAAAAATGATCTATATGTAATTTTTAGGTGTAGGAATTAGCCTCATATAAATATAATACATTATGTGTCTGGTATGACTCAAAGTGTCTGTTGTCAGTTTAAAATCGACATTTTAGTTCAAAAAGTGTCACTCACTAAAAACTGATCAAACGTGCTTGAATTTTCTTGATAATTTAGGAAAATAATTCATATTTAATATATGATGTGTAGGAATCTATTCTACCTAAAACTGATACATGATGTGATTAGAATGAGTCAAAAGTGTGTGTTTCCAATTTAAAATGACATTTTAGTAAAAAAGACCACTGGCTTACTCAAAACTAAGAAGACACATTAATATTGTTATGATACTTTAGGAAAACTATTTGAAAGTTATTTGAGACATGTTGTAATTATCTGAACCTCAATCCGATGCATGGTGTGATTGGTATGACTCCAAGTGTGTCTTTTTATTTAAAATTGGAATCAATATTAGTAAAATTAACACTTTATATCAATTTGTTTTTTTATATTATTACTAAAATCGGAATATTTTTCATATATAGGTGCATTATTTTTCTCGATAAATGGTGCTTTGTTTATAAATTTCATGACTTGAGTCAAGATTAAAATATAAAGTAACATTTATGTCTTTGAATGTATGTAATAATTTGTATTTATGTAATTTTATAAACCAATTTTTGAAATGTATACAATATAGGGTTTTTTCCTTGTGTTTGTGATTTAAATTTCATTTCATTTGAATCTGGTATTGGAACTTATTTCTGTTTATATTTAGTGTGTTTCTGGTGTTGTAATGTTCTGTTACAGCATATTAATGCGGTACTATAGTGTGCTGTTATATCACACTATAGTATAGCCCTTTATCAGCACTGAAAAAGGAAACCATTATCATTTATTTGAAAAGTGATAATAAAGGATTTTTATTATCACCTTTATAAGTACTAATAAAATACTCTTTATTAGCACTTATATAAGAGCTCTCAAATGGTTCCTTTATCAGTGCTTTTAAAAGTGCCGATAAAGGTCCCATTTATTAGTGCTTTGTTTAGCACTGATAAAAGAACCCTTTATCAGCACTTTTTTAGTGCTGATAAAAGACTACAAATTTTATCCTCTCTCATGTATTCAGTGATTTTCTAGAACTAATAAAAGGATATTTCTAGCACTGTTAAAGGATAGTTTTCTAGTAGTGCAAGTCCAGGGCTATTTTATAGTTTCTATGGACCATGATTTGCTACATCTTCCAAAAAATAAAAGGGAAGACCAGGTAGGTCTTGATGTCTGTCTAGATTATTTCCACTTTCACCAAATATTGAGAGACACCATTTAGGAATTATTTATCTTCAAAGACCTCATGTAGAAAATTTTAGATTTAGGGAAAGTAAAACTGGGACCACCACTAGCATAAGTGGAATATTTTCCACTACTTTCCTTGTTGAAGGAGGTGTGTGGAAAGGAGTTTTTAGAATAAGGGAAATTAAGTTTAATAACTGGATGACTTGGAAGAAAAATCAACTTAGCTAATGGAATACTCCAAGAATAGTTGAATCAACCAACTATGCCCCTAGATACTTCCACTAAAACATAATTGATTCCATCTAATCCATAAAACTCCAAAGGCTAGCCCATAAAAAAATCCTGACTTGAACGAAAAAGATCATGTGTGGGAGGATGGACCCACACCATGGCCAAAGTTGGCTTCGACACTGTCAGATTTTATGCCCTCAGATTTGAAACAATAGGCACTGCCCTGCTAAATGGAACCACCACAAATGGTCACCCTATCCGTGTCATCATCAGAAGAGGAGTTGATTTATGGTTTCATTAAAACCATTCAATTAATAGATCACTTATCTAAAAATGAGTTTGTATGTGTACCTACTTTCACCACATTCTACTAGGGAAATGAAGGAAGAGGTCGTTGGAGCAGAGGATACTAGGGAAGACACAATCACTGTAGAAGTCAGACTTCTGGTCACACCCCAACATGGACCATTAATGTTGCCGAAACTCAAGGAATATCCCTTAAGCAGGTTCACCAGAAACATTAAAACCCCTATGTAGCTTCCATAAGACACTTCAGCCTAATCTCAGAAAAATATAAATCAGTAGAAGAATAGGTATTATATATCCCTTGGAAATCAAGTAAACCGGCCTATCCCAACCAACTGAGGATGGGAGAACATCCATCTCCTATCCTGAGGGATGATCCATCTTCATAGAATAATCAAGAACATATAGTTCTTGTAAAAGATAATATCAACCCTGAGTAGTAGAGTCCTCTAAATCATAAGTATAAAATTATAAAACAATTAGCCTCGGTACTGGCCAAACTATTGATCCTAATGACCTGAGTTTGTTAAAAGATCTTAGGGAGGAACTTATAGGAGCTTTTCTAATTACCCAAAAGTTTGAAGCTAAAGTGGCTGTTGTTGAGGTCTATTAGATAGATACCGATTCTGTGGATTTTCAAATAGTTATCCCCATCACAAATAAAGATAAATACATAATTATACAATGGTACATAAAACCCTTGTGTGTGTATTGAATGATAAACAGTTTCATGGTATAGAATATTTTCATTGATAATGGTTCTGAAGCTAACCTCATTATAGTATGAGTGCTTCGATGGTTGGGTTGTGATTAAAATAACATGGAAACTTACCATGTAACATTTTAAGGCTATGAAAAAATCCAACAGAATCCATCGGTCCAAATCAAGATCAAGGCATAGTTTGGGGACATCGTAGCCGACTCAGAATTTCTGATGGTTTGGTAGAACACAAACTTCAACATCTTTCTAGGAAGGCCCCAGTTTCACCAACACATGACCATCCCATCCTTATATAATCAATGCATCAAATACTACATCAATGGATAAATCGGTACATTGTAAGTTGATAAGACCCCATTTGAATCCTATGAGTTGCATTATATAGATGCATGGATTAATTAGGATAAATGAAAAAAACCCATGGTTGAGGGTGTTCGATGGATCACCGCCCCAAACAGTCTGGAAATAATTACGACCGAAAACATTAGGAAGCTTAGTGAAGATAATGTTATACCAATCAACCAGATCAACCATATGATCCCAAATTATGGCGTATTTTTTGAAATATTCATGATTTTAGTCATGACCACTGAGTCTAGATGTGTTGTAAAATTTCCCGACTCTCCAGAAAATGGTGAAAGCTCAGATGAAAATGCCTTCAATTAATCTACAGACCTCTAGTAAATCCCTTCCTCACCAATAATGTCTGAAGATAATGTCTTGTTAATAAAAGTTTATGGATACACTCCTCCATCCCTCACTCCATCATTTCTGGAGTTTCTACGAAATCCCCCACAGTCAGATGGATCAAAGGAAATCTCTCCATCTTTCAAATACCAAATACAGGCTCCCCTAACAACTATAGAGAACTCATCCAAATACCTTTTCCCCATTAGAACAACAAGAAGAATATGAAGAGGAGGAAGAAGATGAGGAGGAAGATGGCCTTGGGGATTCCCCTCTATCATTTGAGGAGGGAATCTCTACCATCAATGATGAACTTAGAGAAATAAATATGGTTATAAATGAAGATATATGGCCATGTATTCTAAATAGAAAGAGGTATATACCTCCTTCCTAAGGAAACATCATCCTGTATTCACCTATAATTACATAGAAATTCACGGTCTTGATCCCAATGTGTCCACTCACCAACTGGGCCTGCCAAAGGACCACTGGGATTATAAATAAGCTGCCAGGAGGACTGACCTGACACATACAGACAACATAGTAATTGAATTCGATAAGCTCATTGGATCCAATTTCATTCGGGGGGGGGGTCCAATATACCATCTAGATGTCCAATATCATCCCTATGAGGAAAAATAAAGGGAAAATTATAGTTTGTATCAATTTTAGAGATCTAAACCTGCACTACCTGAAGGATGATTTCATAGTCCCAATCACAGAACTATTGATTAATGAAATGATCGAATACCATGATCTCTCCTTCATGGATGGATATTCCGGATATAACCAAATCTAAATGTCCCAATAATATTAAGAAGAAACTACCTTTTAAGGCCCCTAGGGAGTATTTTTATATCAGGTAATTCCCTTTGGCACGATGAATGTCAGCGCTACATACCAACACGCCATGCATCACATCTCCAAAAAACCTCATAAGAAAATGTAAAGAATGCTATGTTGATGACCTGGTGGTAAAATATTGACAACACTTGAACCACCTAGAAGATCTTGAAACCATATTCAACAATCAACAACAATACAGTCTGAAAATAAACCCCTTGAAATATGATTTTTATGTTACCTCAGGGAAGATTCTCATATTTTTCAGATGCCATCATGGCATTGAAGTTGACCCTAAGAATAAAACGGATATCCTTGTAATGACACCTCCTAAAAAACTCATTTATATTATGCTAACTTGAGGACACTTAGCCTACATTTGACACTTCATATCAAACCACGCGGGAAAATGTTTTCCCTTCACCATGTTGATGAGAAAAGGGGTTACATATCAGTGGACTGATGATTGTCATGAATAATTCAAAAATCTCATGAAATACCTCTTGTTCCCACCCATGCTAATGCCTTTTCTCAAAGGAATACCACTTATCTTGTATGTGACAACCTTGGAGTGATCAATGGATTCCTTCATCACACAAAATAATGATGCTGGTAGTGAAAAAAACTTTAATATCTCATAAAAACCATGATTGATACCGAGAAACATTATTTAGATATTGAGAGGAGTTATTTTTCCCTAATATTGAAATTATAGAAATTGTGGCACTATCTACAGCACCACAAGGTCCATTTGGTCTCTCATAGAAACCCACTCAAATATATCCCGGGTCTTTTGATGTTGACCAAATGTCTATCATAGTGGGTAGTCAGTCTGTAGTAGTTTGAAATTCAGTTCGTACCTCAGAATGTAATCAATGGAAAAGAGTTATAAAATTTTCTATTAGACCACCCCTTAAAAGAAATGACTCTATTGGAAACTAAATTACCCTATTAAGAGGTTTTAATTATTCAATAGGGTCCCCATATATAGGAAATGCATTTTGATGGTGCATCTAGAATCCTGACAAGAAAAATAATAGAATACCTCGAGCTCAATAAAGTGGGGTTGTGAGTTGTGCTCATATCTCTAGTAAATGTAGTACTGCCTTATTCCTTCATGATATCAGAAGGGTGCATGAACAATGAAGCAAAATATAAAACTCTCATTTTAGGACTTGAGCTAGAACTTCATGTTGAATTCAAGAAATTGAAGATAAAATGTGATCCATAACTTGAAATCAAGTAGGTTAACAGTGACTATGATATCAAAAAGGAAGAGATGATACCCCTGCTAACCCATGTGTGAGAACTAATGGAGAAATTACCTATAAAACTGAAATTAAATCATGTACTGGGGAATCAGAATGCCTAGGATGACACCTTAGAAAATTCATCCAAAACTCTTGCTAATCTGGAGTGGTATGATACTAGAATCAACATTGCACACCACGGGATGGTCTCACCCTTCGTTCAATCTAATATAGAAGATACCGATTAGAGTAGAATCATGATTAAACTGTACGGCCCTACCACTAGCTAGGTAAAACCAATTGTGGACTACCTTCAATGTAGAGAACTCCCACCAGAAATATTTAAGAGGGAAAAATCTAAAGAGTAGAAATTAACTTTGTTCTCTTTGATGACACGAACCATAAAAAATAAGTCTATAAGAAGAGCATCAATGGAGTCCTTCTTATGTGAATTGACAGAGAAGAGACAGATGTTGTCATGAATGAAGTACTTGCTGGAGATTGTGGAGATCACCAGTCAAGACTCTAGCCTTCCCACAAAATCTGAAGGATTGGATACTAATGGCCCACTCTAACACATGACTGCACTAAATTCACCCAAAAGTGCCATTCCTACCAAGTTCATGCTAATTTCATTCACCAACCCCTAGAGTTGTTTCACATAGCTATGTACTCCTTTATATTTTCCATATGGGTAATAGACATCATGGGATCATATCCTCACACTACAGCCAAGTAGATTGAGCATATTCTCATGGAAACCAATTTCTTTTCCATGTGGGAAGAAGTAATAGACCACAAAGAGTTTGGGGCAAAGAGCATTATCATCTACATGAAATCCAACACCATGACATTATATAGTGTCCATTATACAACATTGATGGAAAACAAAACTAATTTATGCTATGATAAATCAGAGAATCTATACCAGGAATATGTCATCAAATCCAACTATTCTTCCCACTATTATGTTGTTTCTAATAGATAGAGGATTTTAATAAGACCCTATCAAATATACTCCATAAGATAGTAGATAAGGATAAAAAATATTACTTGAGAAAGATCCTAAACACCTTATGGGATTACTAGACTAAAAACTGCACATAAACATAGGATATCAAATACTCAAGATTATATGGGATAGAGATGATCCTTACCATCAAGGATCAATTTATGTCACTTCTTGTTTCCATCTATGATCAATTATCAATATATGAGAAATCCCGAAAATAGATGGATGAATTGGAGCAGTTGGATGAGAAAATATTTCATGCCTGACATTATTTGGAAGTCCACAAATTCTAGATCATGTGAGCCTTTAACAAAAAGGTTCATCTATGATCTTTCCTTGAAGGAGAAATGTTGTTGGTCCTCCAAACTCTAATGATACCCAGAAATAAATTTCCAATGTTGGAACTAAAATGGGAGGGAAATTATGCCATACACAAGGTATACTTAAATGAATCTTATTCCCTAATTTAAATGGATTTATAGCTTATGATGACTCCCACCAATGAGTGATTCCTAAATAAATATTTCTTTTAATCCTGCATCACATCATCCTGACTAAACAATGATAAAATGCATGAGAATCATTATTTGAACAAATTATTCATTGCATATGAGCTGGATCTATGTGGGAGAAAGAAAAAACACCCCCTCTACATATGGGTCTGACCTGTGTCGATAATTCCTAACCAGAACTACATGTGCCTTGATTCTTCTCTATATAGGATATGTAGTGGAACCTAGAAATATCATGTGGATCCCATCCACAAATTTTACTCTATTTAATGGATGATTTTCTTACCACCCTTTAACCTCAAAGACTCTCTTCAAGTCGAGATTTTGTTTATCACTGTTCCACGAAATCATCCACCCCTAACTATAGGCACAATAATCCTAATCGCATGACGTTAAATTTCAAGGTACACCATCTGTGTTAAAAGAAAATAAACTACACAACACCAATTTCTTCATTGTATGATGTTAAATTGTGCAACGCTATAGTGTTCTCACCTGAGAAGACATTTTCCCCAGAATCATCCATCTACCAGTCCACATTTAATCACATAAGGATTTATTCTTATAATAACATGATACATAGAAATACCTAGATTCTATATTCTGGTCCAGTCATCCAAAGAAAGAAAATTACCCCTCCCTACGTACGGGTCAGACCTATGCAAGGAGATTTCATTTAGAACTATGTGTGGACTGATTCCCATTATATGGGATACATAGCGATGTACAGACCCTACATCCTAGAACCAATAATTAAATAAAATAAATGACCCTTTCCCTATGTTGAAACTAAATCAATGAATGGGAACTCCAAAGTATGTCCCATTAATGGGTTGATTTCAAATGAAAATGCCATCTCCCTATACATGAGTCAGATCTTTGTGGGGAAGTGCATCCAGAACTATAGGTGGATTGATTTCTATCCTATGGGATATGTATAGAAACCCGGATTCTATATCCTAGCCCATCCATGGTAAATTCAAAATTCCAGTATCCTTTATTTTATCTCCCCTGTGTGGTGGATAAACCTTTACCAACCCTTGTTTCTCACACCAAGCATAGCTCACATGGGATTAGGAGGTTTGGCAAAGGAATCCCCACATGAAAAAGGTGTATCAATATATACTATAATTTCCCTGGTCCTGGTAGAAAGACCTTAAAAGTAACATCAAATGTCCTTATTGTATGATGTTAAAATAAAAGGGTTTTCAAGAACTACATATGAATTAATTATCGTTTCGAAGAGATACATACTGATGCCTAGGACCTGTGACATAGTTCTAGCTATAGAGAAAAGGAAAATAAAAATTTCCCTATATATATCTATGTAGGAGATCTCATGTTTGGATTCCTCATTCAGGCATCTATCAAGGGTAAAAAATTCCCCCTACATATGAGTCAGATCCAGGTAGGGAATTTGAAAATCATAGATTAAATGTTTCTTGAGTTCCTAGAAACATCCCCTGTTCATCAAACTTTATTCCCTATGAAATTTTAGATCTTCAAAATATTTCTACAACTATCAAAAAAGGAGGTTCAGTGTCCCAGGGACCCCATTGTTTGACTATTCATAATATTCCCCAGTTGGATATGTATTAGTTTCCCACAAAATATGTATCTAAACCAAAGGAAAATTTGTCCTCAGAAGAGGCCTCTTCTATCTCTATAAGACCCAATGGATTATATGCCCCATATCATTCTTCCTGATACTAGAATACCTGGGATCATGGTTTACACCTTCTTCCCCCCTCTTGTCTAGGGCATGTTAGAACATCCCAACCAAATTAGTCTTTAGTTACACATGGATTATATGAAAAATAATCATATTCTCATGACATTACACTACATAACTCCATGTCATCCTCACCACATGACCTTAAACTACGTGTCCAATGCCCTAGCTTCATGACACTAAATTTCATGATCTTAAGAGCTACATGTGGCTTGATTCCTATTATCAAAGGTTACATAGTGACACCTCAATGTTCCATATTGGTTCCATATGTAGTATAAATTATGAATTTCCCTTCCCTATGAATGAGTCAAACCAGCATGAGGGAAACTTCAATGAACTACATTTGGATTGATTCCTGTCATCACATGATACATAGTGATGCCTGAACCTTATATCTTGAGTCCATCCATGAAGTAAAAATGTCCCCTATTTTCCTGTGTATGGGACATACCTATACTATAAATTTCAAGACACAAAAAATCCCCCACATTCCTATCCATGGGGTATATTTTCATAGGAGAGTTAAATATGAGCCTCTCTCCATTCATGGTCTCAAATTCAAAAAATGTCCCCTTCTATGTGCATGGGTTACACCTGCATGGAAAATCTTCCCATAATTACATATGGCTTGATTCTAATTTCAAAGATATATGTATGGACGTCCAAAACTCATTTATCAGACCCAAACATTTCAAAAATATATATATTTCTTACATTTGGTTTAGACCTATATATGAGAGATGTCTTTACCTATTCCTAATAAATTTCAACTTAGAGGGCCCCTCTCATGTTCAGGAACCCTCCTTTCACAAACCATACTCTATGTCCAAAAAGGTTTGAATCCCCATAAATATCCTCTATCATCAGAGGTGGCGGTCCAGTGTTCAAGGGAAACATCTGTTTGATTATGAAAAATATTCCCTTGTTTGCTCTGAATAATTTTCCTTAAAAATGTATGTCAACCAAAGGAAGATTAATCATTAGGAGATGGTTTTCATAACTTTGTACACCCCAAATGATGTTTATTTTCCACATCACTCCTCAAATTTAGAAACCCACAAAATTACATTTTATAACCTTCCCCCTTTATTTCTGAAGATAATAGAACATTCCTAGTCATATTAAAGTAAAAAGGGATAATTTTTTAACCCTTGATCAAAGGAAAGTTTCCTTAAGTCTTAAACCCAAAATGTCCTAGTCATAAGAAATTTAAATACACCACCCATGTTATACTTTCATGATGTTAAACTATTCCATGCTTCAACCCTCCTTTAAAAAAACAAAATACATGTAGGAGAGGTTCTCATTCGTGGAAAAAGACAATAAAATTTCCCTCATCCATTTTCAACATAATCCCCTTGATAAGACACCCATTTTATTCTTAAAAAATCCATATTTCCATGAAATTTCATATATAATGGTAGTGGAGTTCCAATGTCTTGAAGAAATATTTTTTGGACTTTGAAAAATATACCCCATTTGGCTCTACATAAGACACCCAAAAAAAGGGGTCTGTTAACCAAAGGAAAATTCTTATTCAGGAGAGTCTTTTCCTCCTTCTGTACACCCTGAAAAATCATGTTGGAAAAAATTCTTATAGTTAATCCTCACATAATTTCCACATATCATGTCATGGAGATACAAATCAAAAAAAATATGTTCTTGAAAAATTACCCATTCATGTCTGAAAAATATTGGGACATTCTCATCCAATAATCCATATTGGGGCCCTCACCCCATAATTCATGGTCAAAGCTGTTCAACCTAAAACATCAGTGACATTAGTTCAGTTTTCATGACTCTAAAATTCCTATAAAAAGAGGAAAAAAATTCTAGGTTGAAAACTGAAAAAGGGAACCCTCAATAAAAGTAAAGTATTAGTTCACTAGACCAATACTTCACATGTTTTAGAAAATAATCATACAATAAAAATGATTAAGAAGAAAAAAGTACACAAAGATTGTTAGTTTGAAAACCCGTAAAGGGAGGCATTTAAAAAAAATCAAGTTACACCTTCTAGGTCTGAACCATAGTGGACTTGGGAAAAAATTATGGTGGATAAAGAAAAGATTTTGTTTTGGTTTTCTCATGTAACCCTAGAAAAAGTTAAAACTACACTCATTGAATCCCTTGGCTTAGAAAAAAATTAGATCATTACACGACCATTTCAATTTTAATATCCCAGATTATGACTGAAAGTGATATCTAGTGACTAAAATAGTCAAGTAATATGATAGATTATCTTTCCAAAAACATTGTAAATTGTAATTTGGGAATGTTTCAGAAAAATATTAAATACATACATTAGAGAGAAAACAAGTTTTCATTCTATTAAATTAGAATGGAGGAGCATCCACATCCTAGAGTCTCTCCAAATGAGAATGAAATAATGATTATAGGGCATTCTCAGTAGATTAAAAGTGTTTAAGAAATGTTTGGTCCACATCCTCTATAGCTCTGTGGTTCTTAGAAAAGGTTTAAATATCAAAATCATCACCAACCCATAGTGCCTCTTCCTTCTTATCTACATCCAGTCCTACCTTTTCCTCCTCCTCCACCAGTCATTTCCCTTTGTCGTTTGTTTCCTTTGTATGGGACAACTCTTTTTGAAGCTTCTGTAGTTCCTAGCTAAGTTAATACACCTCCTGAAGAAGCTGCTACTCTTATGTCCTACACTCTATAATTTCACCTTTTCTCCTTGAATCTATTCCAACATACTCTAGAGATTCATTAAGAAGGATCATCCTGGAAGTAGAAAGATGATCCATGGAATCTGCTGTCGAAAGATGATATTAGAGAATGATTGAATTCTCCCAGGTAGCGATCACCTGCTTTAATATGTCATAGATGGCATGGTAATAAAATCCCCCATACCCTCGGAATGAAAATGAGTGACACAATTTGGGAAGCCTCATCTAAATGTTTTATATGGGGGTTTGAGAGACTAGCTTCCTTATATCCTTACATATTTTTTGATGGGTAGAATGGAGGTCAGCCAAACCCTCCCTGTCTACCTCAGATTCGCTCTTAAATGCAGGAATATATTTAGGGATAAGAACCACCATAGGGGGCCTTAACTCTATAGCCTCAGTATAGATTGACTCTACGATAATTGGATCAGTTATGAAGTCAGTAAGTTGGGATATCAAGACCCCAGTTGTAACTACAAATATTAATGGCTGCAATCCTAAATTCAGAAGGCCTAAAACATTAATACCTAAATCCAAAAAGAAAACATTATGGTTATAAGAATGGATAAATCACGTCTACTTTATGGGGAATTTACATCCCTGGCCACCATTGTTTTTTCATCACTTGAAAATATGGGTGATTCATCCTCATCTCGAAAATCAACATCAGGTTCTTCCAGAGATAGCTGAGGTGTAGACTTAGGCTTGATTAAGTAAAAAATCTATATAAGGTTTCTCACTAATACTATCATTTCAGGAATAATAATCATAGAATTAGTCATGAATACTAATTCTGATTCTTCTAGATCGTATACTACTCCCTCTTTTGTGGATTCACTCCCCAAAGGGTAGGATCAATTTTCACAACAAAAACATCAACTCCTAAATACATCCCCTATACAAGGGAAGAATTAATTTAATCAAGATATATTGACCTCTTAGGACTTGGAATATCTCTCATATACTTTGTTTCATGGGGATCCCAATTCAGTTCAGATACCACTAATAAATTTATTATATTCATCTCTACAGGAGTGGGATCAATGCTCTCAGTTGAAACTTCAACCATTAAAGACTCTCACACTATTGGGACAGAGGTCATTTGATCCTATATAAATTCCCCCAAGGGCTTGGGATCCCTACAACAACCTTTATTGTAATGGGTTCCATGTCCTTTTCAATTTTAGCCACCAGTGATAACATCTATACCTCCAAAGAAGCAGTATCTGCAGGCCTCTGGGAAACTTCTTCCTGATTACTCATCAGATCTACACCAAGTTATGTTCACAACTATTAGTTATAAAATGAAGATTCATAACAAAAAAATTAAATAAAGAAATAAAAAAATTATCCATGATCCCAAATTTCAGACGTATCGTTAGCTGTGATGCCTAACGAAACTTTGTGTTATTCCACTCAGATTACCCTATGCAATGAAAATTTAGAGGGGACGGAGGCAGAAATGATGTAACATGATTCAAATGTATTGACTGCATGTACTCAGAGGATCCCTTTGTGTTGATTTCCACATCCAAATGGATATTCTCCCTAGAAATGGTTCCATTAGGGTGTACTTTGGGGGATTGGTTTATTGTAAAATCTATCCATACTCATAAAATTGTTAAGAGTAGGGGTTTAAAGTCATGATAGTAAGGAGAAAATGAGTTGGTGAAAATTACCACTTCATCAGTATCATCTGGATCCATCACTATTACTACCATTTCTTCTACTCGATCAGACCAATATGGTCTTCCCTTGAAATAGTAGAGGAAGGTATCCACCTATTAGAGATATGTATCCACCTGGTGAGGATCTTCATGAGCTGAAATCTATATGGGATCAGTTATTGATTTGAAGCTCGTAAGTTTAAGGATATATGCCTGAAGTGTGTCCCAAATATCTTCATCCGATGTTCTTTCCCTCAAGGTATCCTTTGCCTTCTATGACTCTGGGAATACCATAGTAATAGAGATGGTCAGTAATAGGGGATCCACCTGGGGAAGTGAGGTGGGTTTTGATAGCCACAATTTATTTATAGGTGCCTCCACTATCCAATAATCCTATGGGGATGGGTGGTTATGAGACCCCATATGAAAACAAGGAATCTCACCTCTCTAGTTGTGATGGGAAGGTTGACTTCATCCACACCCCTAGAGTAATTACTATTATCATATTCATCCTAATTAACTTCATACCACCAAATGGTAAGCACCCGATAGGAATATATGGGTCAGTTCAGGTGGGAATGGTTTCGGTTATGAAGCTCTTCAAGATGGATTCCCACCACTTTAGGATCATCATTATAATAGACATTGGAATGTGCTGAAACATTTCTGTATCTAGTCAATGTGACATAATTTTCCAATAGGAAGTGCTACAATGCCTGAGCTAAATTGGAACTACACAAATAATACAATTATCTCTAGGACACTGGAAAGGATATGTTATAAGGGATGTATTCATGACCTTGGGCACTATCATATATATACTGGGAGTTAGAACCCCATGATTTCAAAACATTCCTTGGGGTTAATAAATGAGTTATTTCCTTGGATTTTTTCTGGGCTTGGAATGCCTGATTTCTTTCTTTTGTTTCCCTTTTGATTTTGGGTCTTTCTTGGACTCAACAACAACAACTAGTTTATCTAGTTGATCTCCTAGGTATGATCGGTTACAAAAATAATTATAGGATCTCTTAAGTGTAGGATTGAAACCCATGAAGGGAGGATTTCCAATCTGAGATTGGGTGTCCCCTCGAGTTCACATCAACCAAATATAATGATCTATCAGAAAATATTTCCCCTAGAGCATGCTATTGATGGTGGGAGGATACCCCATATAGATACAGTTGAATTGACAGCAAAATTTGCAGGGTGCATATCCCTCAAAGATAAGTTCCCCATCGTTCCTAGAAACTAAAATTCCTTTTATTCAAGAAATAAGATAACTTCTCTAAGAAAAGTATCAAGATCCTTCATTTTCCAAATTATTGAAGGGCGAAGCATAAGGATCACAGGTGAATTGTTCATGGTGGTTGATCTGGTCCATCATATCCCACTCATTCCAGTAAGATGGAATAACTCCACTTATACTTTGGAGGTATGGATGAATGGTAGCATCTAGGAACTATTGAGTATTGAGGAATGTGTAGCCTCCCATATGAGATGATACCCAACACCAAATAATTTTTAAGGGAACCACAAACTAGTGTGGTGGCCTCCCCTCACTAATATGTCTAAAGAAATGATAGAGTTTCTCTAATACTACGATCACAAGGTTTATATACCTGCCAATGGACAATTGAACTGATATGATAAAAGTCAGGAATCTAACCCTAGTACCAAAATCAAAAATTGGTAGAATCCATCCACATAGAGACATGTCCAGAAAGGCTGCCATCTGAAACATCTGGTCATCATTAGGAATGATCTTCCAACCCCATTCATTGAACTGACCCTCTTCAAAAATGGTAAAGTAGGAACCCATACACAGTCGAGTTTAATTTTTTTGGAAAGTCCTCGGTCTTAATTCATATTTCTATTGACCACTTTTCATAAAAAAGGCATTAATCCAATCAGAAAATGGAGCACCTTTCTTTAGATGAGGGTTATCTTACAAAAAGGACTTTTCCTTGACAAGGATTTTCTTAGCTAGAGAGTGAGTCCTCTCCGCATCATCCCAGGATAAAGAGGGTGAAATAAAATTTTCATATATATCACTGATGATGGAAACCCCCAAAATAAGACATGCGTCACAAATGATGATTCTAACACCCCCATGTACCAAGTCCAAGGAGTTGGTGTCCAGGCTCCACATCCTATAAATTTGTGAGATAAGTGCTTCGTTTTAGTGAGAATATGTCTGAGATAACCAGTTTGTCTCATATATCCCAATGAATTGAAACTCGAATTTGAATTCCTCACAGCTCTAGCGAACCCAAAGAGTCCACCCTCAATCCAAGCTGAATGATTTCCCTGGATGAAGGTCCCATTTTGATGACCACCTTAGTTACTCATTCACTATGGCCTTCCACACAATACTATGGTAGTAGTGAACTTTATCATCTAGTTCCCACATGGTTCCCTCAAGATACCAATGCATGTAGTTAAAAAGGGACCTCATGGTGTAGCATTTCCAGATAAATTCCCCCTTTTCTAAGATGTTTTACTAGGTTATATTGTTGTTTTCAAGTATCTATGATGTAGGTTGGTTTTCCATAAACGGTTCTAGAATCTCTATGTCGGATGACAACCCAAATTGTTAAATGGGAAACCTGTGCGATATCATATACCCTCTTTGAACATCACTAAGAAGTGCCTCTAGTAGTTAATGATGTGGGATGATGATAATCTTTTCTCAACAGAGTATATCATAGAATTCCTCCATTCATCACTAGTTGAGAGGGTTGTAGTAGTCGTAGTAGTAGTAGATTGTAAATGGTCCATCCTTTTACCCTCTTGAATGTTCAGATGTAAAGTAATTAGTTTTCTAAAAAAAATGAAAAAGTAAAAAAGGCATGTGAACTATTAGTTTGTGAAGGAATAGGCCAGTGAACCATCCTTTCATGGAATTCATCAGAATATGAAACATTAGTTTGTGAAGTCACCTTCCTACGAACCACAATTCGAAAATCTTGAGATAGAGCTGGCCCGCAATGCATTGGTTAGTAAAGCGAAGGTCTGAAAAACCATCACAAAAAGAGCCAACTAAAAAGGATTCATTTTGAAGATGCATTATACGACCGAGAGAGTTTGGGAGCACATAGTTCACCAAGAAATCCAATTACGAACAAATGAGCTACCCCTATTTATTGGCGTGGTCCCCTCTTCATGGTCCACTTATGTACCACAAACTAGTTCAAAAAAAAATCACTTTCTATATCGAAATAGCCTCTTCTTCATCCTGATCAAAACCCATTCTGATGGGGTTCATTTTTTGGGTCTTGAAAATTCAACATTTAACAAGGGAATTATATCAGGATTGGAAAAGGGTAGAAATTAAATCCATAAGATTGAAAAAAATATTCCATGTGATGAAACTATGAAGAAAAAATCACTTCATGGACCGCTTCTCCATGTGGAATTCCTCTATGTCATGAAGCATCCCTGAACAAAATAGTATATGGTTGGAGGCGATGTCATCGGTGCCTGAAAATGAAACCAATACCATTTTCGGGATAGAGCTGGTGATTTCTCCCCCTCCCCCAAAAAAATATACCCATGATCTATTTAGTTCGCGGGACTAGGTGGTGCCATTATCTCCCACAAATGAAACAAATTCATTTATGAGATCAAGGTGGTGATTTCTACCCCCATGAATGACTTATCTCCAATAAATAAGTTGTTCATGGGCCAGAGAAAATTTTGTGGGATCCTTCAAAAATGCCACATGGACCTCCGTAGATGACAATCCATGAAGTTACCCGGTCCCTCCATTATTAAATATATATACCTTGAGGGGGACCAATGAAATGAGGAGACTAAAGGAATCGAGGATACCAAACCATAGAAATAAAAATAAAACAAGCATAGAGAAACCTTGGAAAAGAACCCTTTCAATGATTCCAAGAAGGTATAACCAACCACATAGAAGTGAGGAGGAAATAATAAATCAATCATCCATCCGAAAAATCAAATCCCTTTTTTGCAGATGATCCTATGGAGCATAATGGATGACCCCTTTTGTGGATAAGTTCCCCACATAGAATCATGCTATATGGGAGGAAACCAACCTTGCGTAGAAAAATGATAAATGGTAGGAACTTGGCCCCACATAGAAAAACGCAGTGTGGGTGGAACATAGCTCCGCGAAGCATCACTCTACGTGGGTAGAATCCAGTTTCACATAACACAACGCTATGTAGACAGTCCCCCACCCACGTGGCACCATGATATGCAGAGGAAAACCTATCCCTTGTAAGAACCCTCTACATGGAGGGGGGATCCTAGTGTGTTCCACTCTCTAGATGCCATCACTCCCTTCCATCTTGTCCTCAGCCCCCATATTGGCCCCTCTGCGAACTAGTCTAATAGAATCAGGCCAAGGACCCTTGAAATGGCACATGACATGCATGAACAAATTTCTCAGTGCATCATCGTGTACCCTTAGGTTTACATAACCATGGTAAGAAGATTCACATGGGTAATATCAAAAGTAAGGTGTATCCTCAAAATATCCTTGGGTTTATATTCTCCTTGTAACCCAGGTTCTAACCTTGGGGGGCTCACGTGAACCTCCCCATTCTAGGCATGGATTGCATCGACCAAAATTTCCTTTCCCTTTGATATAAAATGTGATCCTCCTTGCCAGAACCAATTTTAGGGCACTACAAATAATGTAACCCCATATCCTTTCTTGCAGGAGGCATCCGTTTTTCTCCTCCTCACCTCCACCTGGGATATATCTCGATAGATCACCAAATGTTACTATCCTGAATATTAAAATATAATAGGCAATGAGTTCCCTTAATGCCATATCCCTATCCCTTTGGGCTCCAACACCATCCATCAGTGGATACAGTAGGTTACATGATCTTCAAATTCACTACTTCCTCTTATTTATCATATTGAGCATGAATCACATGGGCTTAGACGTTAGTGGTGATCCTGAAATCTTCATGATCCCAAAATTTCAAATATGGGTAACTTCTATGCATAAGACCCAACCATACAGGCCTTCTCCATATATGTAAGCCCCAACCTCTCTTCAAATTAGAAACTTCCATGTGTAATCCAAAATCACATGGGTCTTTTATATAGATGTATCCCCCAACCTCTCTTAAAATGGGAATCTTCCATGTGTAAGTCCAAACTAAATAGGTCTCCTATACAGTATAACCCCTGATCATATCCAAACACAATGGGAATGTTCCATGCGTAAACCCCAACCACACAATCCTTCCGCATAGATGTAAACCCCAACATTAAATGATAAATGGGTGTCCTTATAAGTGTAAGTCCCAATCATATCGGCTTAAATGGGCCTCCTATATGGTGTAAGCTCCGAAGCTGTTCCTAAAACTTCAAAGGCACATATTTTCAATGAAGCTGCACTATATGGGATGCTTCCATGCATAATCACCAACAAAACAAACTATGTGAGCTTTGATTCTCATCCAATCAGGATACACACAAAGGCTCCCCAAGGTCCAAACCCAACATTCAAATCCAACCTAAAGTTCTCCATGCCACATCCCTAGTTTGGTCGTATCTACCCAGGAGATAGTATCACTCCTGGGTCCCTCGATCCACCTCGGTATAAGTCCCCACCACCCATGACAAATTATCTTCTACATGGGCTTCCTTGTTGCTCGAAATTAAATTTCATGGTTCGGTCCTCATAACACGATCTTAAAAGGTGATGTGCCCTATTAAGTGTTGCTGAACTATGTGGGTTATGATTCCTCTCTTGAGGATAATAAATAATTAAATCTTATTAGTTCGATCAATAAGTCAAAACAACTCCCCCATCCCTGGATGAAATAAAACTCTAGAGCACCTAACAAAGTAGCTAAAACCAGCGTCATCCTAATAAATGACCAAAGAATCTTTAAAACGCCCATAAAGGGGAACCATCGATAGAGAACCTCAGATACATATGGATGATTCTTGGCCCATAATTATTCATAATGGATCATTAATTTAATGAGACCCGCGTATGAATACATTGGAATGGACAAAGGATTTCTAAACATATCTTAAATCTATAATAGAGTCCGGGAATATGCAATAGTTCCCCATAGAAGGGTGTGATGAGACTGAATTCCCATTCTCTTGACCAATGTGAGTTCTTAAGTGTCATTGGTCAAGTTACCCAATGAACACCTACCTTTGGAATAATGGTCCACGAATCATGGATATGAGAGCCACTAACCCTTTTTTTCTCTACAAGAAAACCCATTGGAGTTTGTTCGAAGATCTTATACCCAACGTTAATGACTGAACACCATTTAACACCTTGTAATCAACCATTTGGGCCACAAAATCTTCTTTTAGAGAAAAAAATGGTGTAATCGATGTGAAAATTTTAACTATGGAACCCCCTTTGCATGATAAAATGGATACGCTACCCAGTCCTTGTCAGAACATTTTGTTCATGACCTTAGAAAATCTTCAAGGGAAGCAATCCATAAAAACCCAAAAAACCATAAAAATTCTAAAACATCCCTAAAATTATCTAAAAATGAAGAATAACCTAAAAACCTAAAACCCAAAATAAAACCTTAAAAACCTTAAACCACTCAAAACCCTAAAAACATTAAATGATGTTAAAAACCCAAAAAATATTTAAACCCCTAAAAACACTAAAATCCCCCAAAATCACTGAAACCCCGAAAAAATAAAATTCCTTAAGAAAACCCTAAAAATACCTAAAAGGACAAAAAATCCCTTATAAAATCTTAAAAACATAAAAAAAAATTAAAACCCCTAAAAAAATAAAAACATTGGAAAACCCAAAAGACCCTAAAAACACTAAAAACCCCTAAAACCCATAAAAACCCTTGCAAACCTTCAAAAATCCTAAAAACCCATACATACCCTAAAATACACTAAAAACTATAAAAACCCTTAGAAACCATAAAAAGGTTTAAAACATTAAAAAACCATAAAAATACCAAAAACTCAAAAAAAAACCAAAAAAACCCTAAAACCCCTAAAAACCCCCAAAACCCACAAAATCCCTAGAAAAACTATGAACCCAAAAAATCCTAAACAAACCCTAAAATCCCCTAAAATGTAAAAACCCCTTTGAAAACCTCAAAAAAATTTAAAAACACATAAAACACATAAAAAATTTTAAAATGCTAAAAACCCAAAAAACCCTTAAAACAGCGAAAACCCCTAAAAAACCTAAAAATCACTAAAAACCCTAAAAACCCATAAAAATCCTAAATATGCACTAAAAATATCTAAATATGAAAAAAACCCCTGAAAAATCTATAGATACCCTTAAATAATATAAAATAATTAAAACCCAAAAAAACATAAAAAACACTAAAACCCTAAAAGACCCTAAAACCCGTACAAACCCATAAGAACCATAAAACCCCTAATAACCTAAAAAATCCTTAAAACCCATAAAATCATAAAATCTACTAAAAAATATAAAAAACATTAAACCCATAAAAATGATAAAAACACGGTAAAAAACTGTACAAACCCAAAAAACTCCAAAATCTCAAAAGACCCAATAAACCATAAAAACTTAAAAACCATAAAATCATTAAAAATCCTAAAAACCATAAACATAATAAAAACCCACAAAACCCCGTGAAATGTAAAAACCACAAAATCTTGAAAAACCCTAAAAAATCCTTAAAAACCAAAAAACCATTAAAACACCTAAAAACATAAAAATTCTATAAACACAAAAATACATCAAAACCCCTAAAACCCATAAAAATCAAAAAACCCATAAATCCTTAAAAAACCCTAAAAACCCATAAAACCCTAAAAACCATTTAAAATTATATAAACACTTTAAACCCATTAAAACATTAAAAAACATTAAAAACCTTAAAAACCCTAAAACCCTAAGAAAAACCCAAAACCCCCCAAAATTCAGAAAAACACAAAAAACCTTAAAAACCCAAAAAACTCTCAAAACCCTCAAAACCCATAAAACACTAAAAAATACCAAAAACATAAAAAAACCTAAAAAAATCTAAAAATATTTAAAAATGAAAAAAAACGTAAAAACCCTGAATGAACATAAGAAAACCTTAAAAACAAAAAACATATTAAATTCCTAAAAAACAAAAAATAATTCTAAATATCCTAAAAACACCATAAGACCATAAACCCCTTGAAAATCCCTAAAAATAATAAAAACCCCTAGAAACCATAAAACCCTAAACATCTATAAAAACCCTAAAAATCCACTAAAAATTCTAAAAACCCTCTAAACCACTAAATCTGTTAAAAAATATAAAAAAAATTAAAACACAAAACCCCTCAAAATCCATAAAAACCTCAAAAAACAAAAAATCGAAAAAAGTCCCAAAAACCCAAAAAGAAAAAAAAACCCGAAAACCTTTGAAAACATGTAAGAAAACATTAAAAACCTAAAACCACTAAAAAATTATAAAAACCCTAAAAACCTAAAAACTCTAAAATCTCTTAAAATCATGTAGACCATAAAACCTTAAACAAGACTAAAAATTGATAAATACCCTAAATAAACTATAAAAACCATTTTAAAACCTATTTTTTTTAAAAAAAACTCTAAAAAACCGTAAAAACCCTAAGAAATAAGAAACCCCAAAAACCCAAACAAACCATAGAAACCCTAGAAACCCTGAAAAAAGCTTTTAAATCCCAAAAAGCTTAAAAATCATTAAAATACTAAAAATTCGTAAAAAATCCCTAAAAGATTAAAAACAACAAAAAACCCCTGAAAAGCCCTAAGAAAACCATAAAACCACAAAAAACTTAAAACGCCTAAGAAAACAAAAAACCCTAAAAACCCTAAAAACCTGAACAACCCTAAAAACCATAAAAACACATAAATATCCTAAAAACCATAAAATTATTAAAAATCCATAAAAATTCATAAAAATGAAAAAAAACATAAAAAAATGAAAAACCATAAGAAAACCTTAAAAACCTAAAAAACGTAAAATCTGTAAAAACCAAAAAAATGTAAATTATAATAAAAGACCCTTATAACCCAAAAAATCACTAAAATAATAAAAAACCATAAAAACCTAAAAAAACCAAAAAAACCCCTAAGACCCATAAAACACAAAAAACCACTAAAAACTCTAAAAACCCTTTACACCCCAAAAATGATAGAAAACCCTAAAAACCATAAAACCCCTAAAAACTGAAAAACACCTAAAACCCCAAAAAACCAGAAAACCCTAAAAAATACGATGACCCTCAAAATACCTAAAACCCTTAAAAACTATAAAAATCATAAAAAACCCCCTAAAATCTATAAAAACATAAAACCCCCTAAAAAATCAAAACCCCTAAGAAATCCTTAAGAATCTAAAAACAATTGAAACCCATAGAAAACCTAAAAATGCCAATGACCATAAAAAATCCTAAAAACCCCTAAAAAACTAATAAAACCCTAAAACCCCTCAAAATCCTTAAAGACCCTAAAAATCCATAAATTTGATTAAAAGGATATAAAAATCCCTAAAAACCATGAAAACCATGAAAACCCTGAAAAAAAAAATTAAAACCTAAAAATACATAAAACACCTAAAAAACATAAAAACGCTAAAAACTCGAAACGACCATAAAGACCCTAAAAACCCTAAAATGATAAAACCATCTAAAACCATAAAAACCCTAGAAACCATAAAAACACTAATAACCAATAAAAATTGCAAAATCTCTTTATACCCCTAAAACATTAAAAAAATATAAAAAACCATTAAACCCTAAAAACTCAAAAAAAAACCCTAACCCCCCCCCCCAAAAAAAATCATAAAAAACATAAAATCCCTAAACCCTTGAAACCCTCAAATCACTAAAAATCCATAAAAATCATAAAAATCCAAAAACATCCCTAAAAATCCATAATAATGTAAAAAATATAAATTCTTGAAAACCACATAGAAATCCTTAAAATCCTAAAACACTTCGAACCCTTAAAAACCAAAAAATGATAAAAACCCTAAAAACCATAAAACCCCTCAAAAACTGAAAACCAAAAAACCCCTAAAAATCATAAAAACCATAAAAACACCTAAAAACCCTAAAAACCCTAAAAACCCTAAAAACCATCTCAAAATATTATAAACCCTTTAAACCCCTAAAAATGTTAAAATACTCTAAAAACCTAAAAACCTAAAAACACTTGAAAAAAATAAATTATCTATAAAAATCCTTAATACATCCTAAAAATACCACAAAACATAAAAAACACTCAAAACCTTGAAAAAATGTAAAATTCCTTAAAAACATAAATATAGTTAAAACCCTCAAAAAATGTAAAAAATTCTAAAAAACCTAAAAAACTAAAAACCCTAAAACCCACTAAAAACTATAAAACCCCTTTACAACCATATAAATCATATAAAACTCTAAAAAACCTAAAAACCCCTAAAACACTAAAAACCCTAAAAAATAGAAAAACCCAAAAAAGCCCTAGAAAACTTAAAAAAACTAAAAACACATAGAAACCATAAAAACCCATAAAACCCCCATAAAACCCCCATAAAACCCACTAAAATATCGAAAAACCATTTAAACTCCTAAAAATGATAAAAAACTATAAAAACCTTAATCCCTAAAAACCCAAAAAATTCCTAAAAAACCAAATAACCAAATAACCCCAAAAACTCTCAAATCCCTTGAAACACTAAAAACCATAACAATCCTAAAAAATCCCTAAAAATACCTAAAATGTAAAAAACCCTAAAAACTCTAAAAAACACTAAAAACCCTAAAAACCTAAAAAACCAAAACCCCCAAAAAAACCTAAAAAAACTAAAAATCCTAAATACCCTAAAACCCATAATCCCCTCAAAAATACCTAGAAACTCTAAAACCCATAAAAATCCTAAAAAACATATAAAAACGCTAAAAACGTTAAAAACCCTAAAAACCATAACCCCACCATGAAATCCATAAAAACCTAAAAACACTTAGAACCTCGAAAAACAAAAAAGCTAAAAACCCTAAAAGAGCCTAAAAACCCAAAAACCCAAAAAACAAAAAAATCCTTAAAAACATTAATAAACCCATTAAACCCCCCCTAAAAATCCAAAAACCCTTTAAACACCTAAAAGTGTTAAAAATATAAAAAACCATAAAATTCTTAAAAACCCAAAAAAACCCTAAACACCGAAAGAACCATAAAAATTATAAAACACTAAAAAACCCTAAACCCCCTCAAAATCTATAAAAAATTACTAAAAACCTCAAAAATCCAAAAAAAAATCACTAAAACCCCTAAAAATGAAAAATCCCTAAAAACCCTAAAAAACCTTAATAAAACCTTAAAACCCTAAAAATACATAAAACCCATAAAAAACCAAAAAACACTAAAAACCCTAAAAAACACAAAATCCTGAAATACCTGAAAACCCTCAAAATACCTAAAAATCCTAAAAACCCTAAAAATCCTAAAAAACACTAAAAATAGCTAAAAACATATAAAAACCAAAAAACCCAAAAAACCCCTAAGAAAACATTAACAACCTAGAAACATTTAATTGCCCTAAAAATATTAAAACCATTGAAAACCCTAAAGGACCCTAAAAACCCCAAAAACCAAAACCCCTAAAAATCGTTAAAAACCCTAAAACCCCATAAAAACTGTAAAACCCACTAAAAACTCTAAAAACCCTTTAAATACCTAAAAAAATAAAAACTCTAAAACACTAAAAACCCTAAACCCCACGAAAAATCCCGTAAAACCCTAAAAATGGTAGAAACCCTAAAACGCTAAAAATCCCTAACACTACCCAAGATCCATAAAAAACCAAAAAATCTTAAAAATCCTAAATAACCCCCCCAAATCCCTAAAAACATAAAAACCCTAAAAACAATAAAAAACCATTAAAATCCGTAAAACACATAATACCCTAAGGAACATAAAATTGGTAAAAAAACCTAAAAAACCTAAAAACCCTAAAAAACCCCTATAAATCTTAAAAATCCCTTAAAACCCCGAAAATCCAAAAAATTCAGTAAAAACTCTAGAAAATCCTCTAAAAAGTTAAAAATGTTAAAAACTCTAGAAATCAATAAAAATAATTAAAAACTCAAAAACAAACAAGATAATGCCTAAAAACCCACAAACCCCAAAAAATGCTAAAAGCACTCAAAATCCATAAAAATCCATAAAAATCCCTAAATATTCATATAAAAAAAACCCTAAAAACCCTGAAAAAACCCTATGAAAACCATAAAATCCTAAAAACACTTAAAACCCCTAAAAAACCCAAAAAACATAAAATTCACTAAAAATCACCAAAAACCCAAAAAACCAAAAAACCCCTATAAACCATAAAAACCCCAAAACCCTATAAAATCCTAAAAAACCAATAAAAACTCAAAAAACCATTGAAACCTATGAAAAAATTTAAAACTCTATGAAACCTTAAAAACCCAAAAAACAAAAAAACCATAAAACCTTAAAAACTTTAAAAACATTAAAAACACTAAAAACCCTCAAATTCATAGAAAACCTAAAAACCCTTAAATCCCAAAAATACCAAATAATCCATAAAAACATAAAAAACTTAAATATCTGAAAGAAGCCTATGAAAACAATAAAAACCTAAAAACACTTAATACCCCTAAAAATTGCGGAAAACCCAAAAAATCCTTAAAACCATAAAAACAATAAAAACACTTAAAAACTTAAAAAACCACAAAACAATTAAACCCTAAAAACCCACTAAAATAAAAAAACCATAAAAACTCAAAAATACCCCTAACCCCACAAAAACCCTAAAAATTCCCAAAATCCATAAATCCCAAAACCCATAAAATCATAAAATTCCTAAAAATACCCAAAAAACCTAAAAAATCATAAAACCATGAAAACTTGTAAGAAAACATTAAGAACCTAGAAACCAAAAAATGCTAAAACCACTGAAAAACCGAAAAAACTCTAAAATCCATAAAGAAACCTAAACCCCTCAAAATCCTTAAAACCTCTAAATAACCATAAAAATCCTTAAAAATAACTAAAAACATTAAAACCTCTAAAACCCATTAAAATTTCTTTAGAAACACTTAAAAACTTAAAAACTCATAAAACCCATAAAAAACCTAAAAATCAAAAAAACCAATATACACAAAAACCTTCTAAAAACTTTAAAACCTATAAAGACCATTAAAAACCATAAAAACCCTAACACCCTAAAAAAATAATAATAAAAACCCTTTAACCCCCAAAAACATTAAAAAAACAAAAAACCTTGAAAACTCTAAAAAATAACAAAAAATCCCAATACCCTAAAAAACCCTAAAAACCAAAACACCCTAAAAAATAAAATCTATAAAATCTCTAAAACCCTAAAAACCATAAAAATCCTAAAAAATCTCTAAATATCCCAAAAAGATAAGAAACACAAATAACACAAAAAATCCCTAAGAAAACCCTAAAACCCTTAAAACACATATAACCCCTAAAAAACTAAATGCGCGAAAAAACCCTAAAAAACCATAAAACCCTAATTGGAAAATTTACATGGAATCTTTTCAACCCGCAAGACAAGAGTCTTGACTTCTTGAGGGAAAGGTTCACTTCCAAACTATGTGAGGAATTCCCTGGCTTTATTCCTTCTTTGGTCTCGATCACAATCAGGTCCTCCTATAGAAGCATTATTTCTAAGTATAAATGGGCGGTCTCAAGGCATTCATCTTTGAATTGTTGGAAAACCACCTAGCTTGATCTGCCCATCCGTGAATCTATCCAGCCCCCTCCGAATCTTAATCATTGGTCCATCACTGATCTCAACAACAACATGAGCGAGATTGAAAGCATCCTGCCGCAAAATATTATCGCAAAAATACATAGTTACAGCTTCATAGATATGGATTGTCTTATTTGGAAGCCCAATATGGTTGGGCTGTTGAGTGTGAAGGAGTTTTACCGGTTTGAATGTGAGCAGGGAATTCAACCCCTTGCTTGGCTCTCTAAATTTCGGAGGCCCTTCATTCCCCCTTCCAGCCACCATCTACTGTGGAAAATTTGGAGAAATAGATTGCCAGTTCAAGAGTAGTTGAAAAGAGCTGGGTGGTGCTTGGCCTCTTCTTGCCCGATCTGTCTTCAGGATGAGGAAAATTTGTAGCATATTTTTATTAATTATCGATTGGCTGCTGATCTTTGGGAGTATTTGCAGGGAATTTTCCAACTAAAAATATGCACAGACAACACGTTGTTTTCTCTTTTGAGCAGTTTTTTCAGTGTGCAATTCATTCAACAGGTTTCCAACCTTCTTCTTGTTGCTGCTGCGGCCCTTGCTGATTTTGTGTGGGCATCCCGGAATAAATTGGTTTTTGATAATGCTCCATGCTGCCTCCACACTGGTGTGGTGGCGATCCACAAATCCGTCTGTATGGCGTCTCATATCCAAGATGGTACGATCGCTAATGATGTTAATGATCTTATTGTGTTAAGAACTATCTGAGTTTCTGGAAGATGCAGGCACCCAAGGGACTTTAAATTCATTCGGTGGATTCTACCAATCTGAGAATGGATAAAAGTCAATGTGGATGGTGCTGCCCTGGGTGCGTCTGGTCTCTCTGGTTGTGGGGGTATTTTCCGGACATACAGAGGCATTGATAAAGGATGCTTTTATCACTTAATTGGGAATGGGTGTTCATATGAAGCGGAGCTTTGGGCCATGATTAAGGCTGTCCGGTTTGCATTTCACTTTAGGTGGAAGCAGCTATGGATTGAATCTGACTTGATGTTGGTGGTGGAAGCCCCCAAAATCAAAACAAGGAAAATCCCATGGAGGCTCCTCCCATAATGGGTTGAGTGTCTGAGGACTTCTTAGGGATTGAACATTATGGTTACACATGCATACAGGGAACCAAACAAGGTGGTAGACATGCTCTCCAAGAATGAAATTGAGGATGGATGTTCCATGTGGTCATTTGTAGGACCAGATTATTGTACTCCCCTTGTGGACTCGGACATGAAGGGTGACTTGAATACTCGGTTGTGCAGACCCTCCCTGTAAAGCCTTGTGCTTACTCTTTTTGTTAATCAATTTTGTGGGGCCGGGACATACCTGGCCCCGAACCTGCTTTGCCTAAAAACCCTAAACACCATAAAAATACTAAAAATCATTAAAAATGTAAAAACCCTAAAAACCAAGGAAAACCCTAATAAATCCTTAAAAACCTAAAACTCCTAAAAATCCTAAAAACCTACAAAACTCTAGAAAAACCAAAATGACCCTAAAAACCTAATAACTTCTGAAACCCCCAATAACCCATAAAACCTTTAGAAAAACAAAAAACCATAAAAACCACAAACCACTAAAAACTATAAAAACCATTTAAATCCCAAAAAACATTAAAAAATATAAAAAACCTCAAAACACCAAAATAATCAAATAAAACCTAAGACCCCCCAAAACCCATAAAAAACCTAAAACTCAAAAAACCCTAAAAACCCTCAAAATTCCTAAACACATAAAAGAACAATAAATATCCAAAAAAATCCCAAAACAATTTATAAAACATAGAAAACCGTAAAAACCCAAATACCCCATATTCAAATCTTAAAACATAAAAACACTTAAAACCCCAAAAAACCTTAAAATGCTAAAAACCATAAAATACCCTAAAAATCCTAAAAACCCATTAAAACCCCAAAAAACATTACAATAACGCTAAAATCAATAAAAACAATAAAAATCACTAAACACACTAAAACACTTCAAATGTTAAAAAACTCTCAAAAAACGTAAAACCACTAAAAATTAAAAAACCCCTAAAAACCCAAAAAACCATAAAAAAATAAAAACCCTAAAACCCCTCAAAATATCTAAATTCCCTAAAAACCCAAAAAAAATCCTAAAAAAGAGATAAAATACAAAAAATGTAAAAAACCGAAAATACCGAAAAATCCCTATGAAAACAGTAAAACCCTAAAAAAAATCAAATCATGAAAAAACCTACAAAATACTAAAAACACTAAAGAACCAAAAAAGACCCTAAATGCCCTAAAAGCCTAAAAACCTTAAAAACCCTAAAACCACTAAAACCCTAATCCCCCCTAAAAACTCTAAAAACCCTTTAAGCCTTAAAAATGTTAAAAAACAATAAAAAACCATAAAACCCTATAAACGCATTAAAAATATAAAAAACCCAAAAAACCAAAAAACCCAAAAAAAACCCTAGAAATCCATAAAAACACTAAAAAATCATAAAACCCTAAAATCCGCAAAATCCATAAAAACATAAAAAAAATAAAAACCCTGAAAACCGCTGGGAAAACCTTAAAATCCTATAAACAATAAAATCCATAAGAACCCCAAAACACGTTAAAACCCCTAAAAAACTCTAAAACCCCAAAAATAATAAAAATCCCATAAAATCGCTAAAGAACAACTAAAAACTCTAAATACCATTTAAAACCCTAAAAATTCTATAAATGCTAAAATTGATAAAAATAGAAAAAACACATAAAAACCCTTAAACTAAAAAAAACCATAAATCCCTAAAAACTGTAAAACCCCTAAAACCCTAAAAACCCTGAAAACCATAGAAATCATAAAATCCCAGAAAAAAATTAAAAATATAAAACACTAAAAACCCTAGAAACCACCAAGAAAACCCTAAAAAATAAAGGAATTTAAAACCCCTAAAAATCTAAAAATGATAAAAACCCTAAAAAACCTAAAACCCCTAAAAAACTGAAAAAACCCTTCAAAATCCATAAAAACTGAAAAAACCATAAAAATCCAAGAAAATATATAAAAACCTGTATAACTTAAAAAATGTAAAAAAACCCCTAAAACATTTAAAACCCATAGGAAACCATTAAAAACAAAAAAAAACAATTAAAATCCGTAAAAACCTAAAAAATGATAAAAACCTTAAAAAAAATAAAAAACCCCCAACCCCCCTAAAAACCAACAAAACTACTAAAAACAACAAAAACTCCTAAAAACAATAAAATCCCTAAAAACCCATAAAAACCCTAAAAACCTAAAAAACTCTAAGAACCCTTTAAACCCCTAAAACGTTAAAAACTCTAAAAAATATTTAAAACCCTAAAGAACTCAATAAAACCCTAAAAACACCAAAAAACCATAAAATTCCGAAAAAAAACCCTAAAACCCCCTAAAAATATAAAAACCCTAAAAACCCTAAGAAAACCTTAACAAACAAAAAACACTTAAATACCCTAAAAACCTAAAAATGCTAAAAGCGCTAAAATACCTAAGACCCATAAAAACCCAAAAAACCATAAAAACCCATAAACCACTAATACCATTAAAACAAAAAATATCCTCTAAACCCATAATAAATTTAAAAACTGTAAAAAACCATTAATTCCCTAAAAAACACAAAAAAACCCCTAAAATCCCAAAAAACCATGAAAATATTATAAACACAAAACCCCCATAAAAATCCATAAAAATCTTAAAAAAACTAAAGAATCCTAAAATACAAAAAAATTACAAAAAAATAAAAACCCTAAACACCCTAAACATCCCAATAAAACATTACCACCTAAACATTAAACCCCAAAAAAACCGAAAAAATGGTAAAACCCCTAAAAGGACCTTAAACCCCCTAAAACCATAAAACCACTAAAAACCTTAAAAAACCTAAGAAAACATAAAAACAATAAAAATACACTAAAAACTATAAAAACCATTAAAACCCCTAAAAATATTAACAAAATCTAAAAAAACCTTAGAACACCAAAAAAACCCTAAAACCCCCAAAAACCATAAAACCCTAAAAACAAAAAAAACCCTAAACCCCTCAAAATACATGAAAACATAAAACCCATAGAAACATAAAAAATCCCCAAAATATTTTAATATTATGAAACCAAAAAAAACACCGAAAACCCCTCAAAAAACCTTAAAAATTTGAAAATAGTTAAAACCCCTAAAAAACCTAACAAATCTTAAAAACCATAAAAACTATAAAAACTATAAAAACCCCTAAAAACCTTCAAAATACATAAAAACCCAAAAAACCCATAAAAATAAATATAAATCCTTAAAAATCCACAAAACATTAAAACCCTAAAAACACTAAACACCCAAAGAAAACCTTAAAACATAAAAACACTTCAAACCACAAAAAAACACACAAAAACCATAAAATGCCTAATATCTAAAAAACCCTAAAACCCCATAAAAACCCTAAAAACCATTAAAAATTATGAAATCCTTCTAAACCCCAAAACGCTTTAAAAAACACAAAAACATCTAAAAACACAAAAAATTAAAAAAAACCCAAAAAACACAAAAAAACACCAAAAATTTACTAGTAACCCACACAATCCTTTAAAATATTAAAAACCATAAAAATCCTAAAGAAGCCCAAAAATCCCTAAAAACACTAAAACCCTAAAAACCTAAAAAAACCTAGAAAAAACCGTTGAAACCTAAAAAACATAAAACCCCAAGAAACCTAAAAAATTCTAAAATCCCAAGAAACCATAAAAATCCTCAAAACACTAAAACCCCTAAAAATCCCTAAAAACACTAAAAATATAAAATACTAAATTGGCCCTAAAATTCCCAAAATTGTAAAAAACACTAAATAACCCTGAACACCCCTAATAAATCCTTCAAAACATAAGAACACTTAAAATCCCTAAAATACATGAAAATAATAAAAACCCTAAAAACCTTAACACTCTAAAACTCCTAAAAAGCATAAATCCTTAAAAAAACATAAAAAACCACTTAAACCCCATTAAAACCCTAAAAACTCTAAAACCCTTTAAAACCCTAAAAATGTTTAAAAAATCTATAAAACCATAAAACAATAATAACTAAAAAACAGAAAACACCCAAAAACCCATAAAGACCATAAAATCCCACAAAACCGTAAAAATCCCTAATAACCCTAAAATCCATAAAAAACAAAAATATTTTGTAATATCCCTAAATACTTAAAAACCCTAAAGCCCTCAAAAACCCTCATAAAACATTAAAATCCTAAAAACACTCAAAACCCCAAAAAACCATAAAAATGAAAAAAACCATAAAACCCTAAAAACCCCCGAACCATAAAACCCTTAAAAAAATTAAAATCCCATAAAACCAATAAAACCCTAAAAATGAATTGAAACTATAAAAACAAATAAAAACTCTAAAACCCATTTAAACATTAAAAAAAATTTAAAAACCATTAAAACCCTTAAAAACTCAAAAAACCCCATAAAAACCCATAAAAACCTAAAAATTATAAGAACACTAAAAAACATAAATATCCTAAAAGACCCTAAAAATACCAAAAAATTAAAAATTCCCTAAAATCCTGAAATACCCTAAGATAACCTTAAAAACCTAAATAAACATAAAACCCAAAAAAAAGATAAAAATTCTAATAACAAATAAAAATCTCCAAAAAACATAAAAAACACTAGAAACTTGAAAAACCATAAAACAAAAAATACCTAAAACGAAAAAAACCCTAAAAAACCCTAGGAAAATTATAAAAAACAAATAACACTTATAACCACTAAAAAACCTAAAAAACACAAAAAACCCTAATGGGCACTAAAAACCCTAAAAACCACTAAAAACTATAAAACCCCCTAAAAACAATAAAAACCCCTAAAACTCAAAAAAACCCTAAAACTATAAAAACACTAAGAACCCATTAAATAAATAAAAAAAATTTAAAACACATTAAAAACATTAAAACATTAAACACCAAAAAAAAATTAAGCCCCGAAAAATCATAAAACCAAAAACAACCCTAAAAACCCTAAAACCCCTCAAAATACTTAAAAACCCAAAAACCATTACAAAATAAGAAAATCCTAAAAATATTTAGAGCATAAAAAACCCAAAGAAAGCCTTAAAACCATATAAACAATTAAAATCCCTAAAAACTAAAAATGAAAAAACCCTAAAAAGTATTAAAACCCCTAAAAAACTCTAAAAATCATTAAAATCCATAGAACGCCTAAAAACACATAAAACCCTAAAAATCCAAAAAAAATCCATAAAAAATAAAAGGTACTAAAAACCCTAATAAAAGTCCTTAAAAACCAAAAAACACTTTAAACCCCTAAAAACGTAAAAATTTTAAAACCCTAAAAGTCCTGAACCCCCTAAAAACCATATTACCCCTAAAACCCTTAAAAACTCTAAAATCCCATAAACACCCTGAGAAACCACTAAAATTTTTAAAACCCCTTGAATACCCTAAAAACGTTAAAAACTAAAAATAACCTAAAAACCCCTTGAAAACTAAAAAACCCTAAAAACCCAAAAAACAATAATAACCCTAAGAAAAATAAGAAACCCTAAAACCCCTCAAAATCCATAAAAATCATAAAAAATACTCAAAATACCTAAAAATATCTAAAAACATATTAAACCCTAAGAAACATGAAAACCCCTAAGAAATCCTTAAAAACCTAAAAAAAAATAAAACCCATAAAATCCTAAAAAGCGCTAAAACCCCTAAAAACTCTAAAATCACCTAAAAACTGTAGAAACCTAAAAAATCGTGAAAAAGCATAAAACCACTTAAAAACATAAAAACCACTCAACATTTTATTGACTCTTTAAAACCCAAAAATGTTAAAAATTTTAAAAACCTTTTAAACCCTAAAAACTCAAAAAAACCATAAAACGCAAAAAGCATTAAAACCCTAAGAAATCCTTAAAAATATCAAAATCCAAAAAATCCTAAAAACATAAAAATCCTAAAGAATCACTAAAAAATCCATAAAAACATAAAAAAATTTGAAAAAACCTAACAAATAATTTTAAAAATAAAAATAAATAAAAACCCTAAAATTCAAAAAAATTCTAAACACCATAAATAACATAAAAATATCCTAAAACCCCTAAAATCACTAAAAACTATAAAACAACAAAAAAGCTTAAAAATCCCTAAAAACAAATAAAAGCACTAAAACTCACTAAAAATTATAAAGACCATTCAAACCCAAAAAGATGTTAAAAACTCCAAAATACATTAAAAACACAAAAAAACTCTAAAAACCAAAAAACCAAAAAACCCTAAAAAAGACTCAAAACCCCTAAACCCCTTAAAATACCAAAAAACCCTAAAAACCATAAAAATACTAAAAAGTCCCTAAAAATAAAAAACACCAAAAAATCGTGAAGGACCCTAAGAAGATCTTAAAAGTATTAAAACAATTAAAACCCCAAAAAACCTAATAATTGATAAAAACATAAATAACCATAAAAACCCTAAAATTCTGAAAATCCACAAAGATCCCTAAAATCCATAAAGAACTAAAAACCCATAAAAACATAAAAAACATCTAAAATATCTATATCCCTTTTGAGACACTAAAAATGTTAAAAACTAAAAAAAACCTTAGAAACCCTAAGAATCTCAAAAAATCCCTGAAAATCCAAAAAAACCACAAAACCCAAAACCCCTAAAAATTCATAAAAACCAAAAACCAGTAAAATACTAAACAATCCCTAAAAACAATAAAACATTAAAAAACCTAATAAAACCATAAAAACCTAAAAAATAAAACTCCTAAAAACAAAAAAAAACAACAAAAAACCTAAAGGCCATTAAAACCCCTCTAAATCTCCTAAAATCATAAAAACCCATACAAATCCTAATAAATAACTAAAAATCCCTAAATAAAAAAACCCCTAAATTCCCTTAAATCCATAAGAAAACCTTAAAACCTAAAAAAATTACAACCCCAAAAAAACCTAAAAAACACTAAAATCCATAAAGGACCCTAAAAACCATAAAAACCGCTAAAACCATTAAAACACCTAAAAATATCAAAAAAAAAAACCTTAAACCCAATAAAAACCATAAAACACACTAAAAATTCAAAAAATCATTTTAAAAATATAAAAATGTTTCAAAAAAATCTACAAACCTTAATGACCCTTAAAATCCAAAAAACCATAAAAACCATAAACAACAGTAAAAACAATAAAATCACTAAAACCCATAAAAATTCTCAAAATACCTAAACCCCTAAAGAACAATAAAAATCCTAAAAAAACCTTAAAAACCCTAAAAACCCAAAAAACCCCTAAGAATATCTTAAAAAAATAAAAATACTTAAAACACATAAAAATGATACAAAAATTCTAAAACCCAAATAAACCCAATAAAACCTACAAAATACTAAAAACACTCAAATTCTTTAAAAATCCAAAAAATCACTAAAAATACCTAAAAAAATTAAAATATAAAAAACCTAAGAAAACCTTAAAACCATAAAACATTTGAAACACCTAAAAACAAAAACAAAAAAACACATAAAAGACTATAAACACCCTAAAAACCCTAAAACCCCATAAAATTACTAATTATGACTAAAAAATATATAACCATTTTAAACCCCTAGAAATGATAAAAAACTCAAAAAACAAAAAAAACGCTAAAAAACTCAAAATAACCCCAAATAACCCCAAATAACCATAAAACTGTAAAAACTATAAAAACGTAAAAACCCCTTAAACACTCCAAAAGAGAAGATGGAAACTTCGGTGGCTCAGCTCACTCATGATGGTATATTCCCTTCCCTCACAGGTTGAAGATGAGGTCGGCCCAAGCACCTCTCCCCCTCTCTACGGGGGAGGGTCCTCCCTCTGAGGACCGCTCTTTCTCTCCTTTCTCATCCCCTAATTTTCTACACTCCTTTCCATGTAAAGTTCATTGTTCGAAGGTTCCAAAGCTATTTAAAGGCTGATCACAGCTCCCCCTTTTACTTCAATATTTCAATGAAGCTTTAGATCTTCTCTGTTTGACTCTGGTTGCAGGGTTCAGGAAGTGGTGCCCCCTGGTGGACACTTTTGATAGGTTTGTCTCTGAACTTTGGAATCTGTAGGATCGTGCGACGGTGGGTGTGGTTAATGACTCCCACATCATGATTCACTACGCGTCTAAGGAAGACCTTATCCTCATCTAGTTTGTGGCACCTCGAAGCTGTAATGGCGCTCGCCTCTCCCTCTTTCTGTGGAGTTTTGACTTTCACCTAAAACGTAACTCCCCAATGGTTGTGACTTGGGTTTGATTTCTTAATCATCCTGTTCCCTTATAAAATTTTTCTACTATTTCAATTCTTGGTAATATGGTGGGGAGTTTCCTCTATGTGGATAGTAGAACTAGGGCACAATGTCACCCTATTTTTTCAAGGGCCTTCGTTGAGGTTGATGCTTCAAAGTATCTGATCGATCCTATCTAGATTTCTGTGGGGGAGGAGCTCTGTTGGAAGCAGCCAGTAATTTTTGAATCATAGTCGGTCTTATGTTCTATATATTGGAAATTTCGGCATAATGCTCAGTCTGGTGGAAGTGAAAACCCTGGTAGGAATGGTTAAAACCTGATTTAGTTGAGTTCTGGTGAGAGAAACTGAACTCTGGTGGAGGTGAAGTGGGTCAAGGGGGTGACTGGGCCTTTTCCCTCCCAACCATCGATTGTTATAGTCTCTGTTCCTCTCATGAAAAACCTGATGACTGGGAGAGATTTTGAAGTAGCATTGATCCACTCGGGTGGTTTCAGTTTAAGTTTGGCTGGGAATGTTTGTGAAGTAGGAGATATTGTCACTAAAGCAGTGCTCATGGTTGAAGGGAGCACTCGGTCTTGTGCAGATGAGGTTTGTAGAAGTGATGATTTATCAGGGAGGGAGTTGGAGAAGGGGAAGGATAATGTGCAAGAATCTTGTCATGGGAATGAACACATGGAGTCCCCCCTGACGCTGTCCTTGGAAGAAGAGGTTATGGACTATGTGAAGAGCAGTGGGGGTGCTAGTTGTATCATGTTTCTGGACGTGAATGTTGTGATTCTGTAAAACAGGTTTCAGGACTTAGGCTCCACTGAGCCGGTTAGTGATACTGTTATGCTAGCGGGTGAGCCCATGTAGGAGGATGTGGATGAGCTCGATATGAGAGATGGGGATAAGTGTAAATTGTTCTCAACAGGGAAGGAGATGATATTGGTAGAGGAGAAGACCTGGAGTATAGGGGTGAAGTGCCCCAGTTGGTGCACTGCCCCTTGATGCTCACCGAGTACAGCGACTCGGAGAGAACCGACATGGGGGTTGTGCCAGACTCTCTTGCTAAAGAGGCTGGTGCTATTTGTGTTAAGGGTTTTCTTGGAGCTCATGTGGAGGATCCGGTTGGGATCCCTCTATCGGACCACAACATTGATGAAGGTGAGCTGGCCCTGAACCGGTAGAGGGCCATGGTTTTTTATGGTGTTCTATCTGCTGAATACCATTGTGTACTACTACATGACATGATGATGGTTGAATGTGAATGGTTTCCACTTGAGGGTGAGGCTAAGTGAATTGGGGAAAGGATTGCTGAGGATGACTGTAGGATAAATGCTGCTATGGCCAGGTGCAAGGATGAAAATAAAAAGCTCCAGAAAAGGGGCGGTGCAACTCCTGGGACAAGAAGCAAGAATGGGAACAAAGTGGCCTCTAGTGCAGCCAGCGATGGAGTCATACGTGAGAAGGCAGTCCATGAAGATGGTTTCATCTCCCCCCCAAATGAAGGAAGTGGAAGGATTACTCCACCCTTCTAAGCCCTATGGTGACCCGAGCCACCTCCAGGGCAGTCAAGAAGAATCTTAATGTCAATAAATGGGGGCGGCCTTTAGGAAATGCTGAGCAGAAGAGGGCCATAGAGAAACTCTTGTCTATGATAAGAATGCAGGAGGACTATGAGTTGGGCTAGGACTCAATGGATACAGAGCTGACTTAGAATTTTTCTTTACTGATGTGAGCGCTGGTCTTGGTGTGAGCTTTGGATCCCTCAGTGTGGAACTAGATGACTTCGGTGGAGACATTGTTTGACTTTCTCTTTTGTGTGTCTTTTATTTTGGACTTTTTGGGGTGTGAGTCTTGTTGGGGTTCGGGGTGTGGGTTGTTTAGCCCCGCCCCTCCCTAGTGGCGTCTGCATTTTATTTATATATATTTTTGGGGGACCAGGAATAGCCTGGCCCTGCATCTTCCTTGCCCTTAAACACTAAAAAATCTCTAAAAATACTAAAAACCATAAAAATCCTAAAAAGTCACTACAAATATCTAAAAATGTAAAAAACCCCAAAACCCTGAAAAATTATAAGAAAACCTAAAAAAACACAAAAAACACTTAAAACCCCCAAAAAATGCTAGGAACCCTAAAAAACCTAAAAACCCCCTAAGACCCCTAAAAATCATAAAAACCACAACATCCGAGAAAACCATAAAACACCTCAAAATCATAAAAACCTGAAACCCCTAAAACCATAAAAAACACTAAAAACCCATAAAACCATAAAACCAATAAAAGTATAAAACCATTTAAACCCTTAGAAACAATAAAAAACTCTAAACATTTAAAACCCTAAAAAATGAAAATATCCCTAAAATCCCAAAAAACAATAAAATCCCTAAAATCCCTAAAATCCTCCAAAATCCCTAAAAACAAAAAAATCTAAAAATCCAAAAAATCCCAAAAAATTCCTAAAAATGAAAAAACCCAAAAACCAGATAAATTCAAAAATAAAAGTATAAAAACTTTAAAACAATTAGAAAACCTTAAAAACCTAAAAAATGTTAAAAATCCTAAAACCCTAAAAAGAAATTAAAAACCCTAGAAAACTATAAAACCCCTAAAGATCACTAAACAATCTAAAACCCATTACACCAATAAAAATGTTATAAAACTATAAAAAACTATAAAAACCAAAATACAATAAAACCTTAAAAAAACTAAAACCCTAAAAACCATAAACCCCTAAAAACCATAAAAACAGAAAACCGCATAAAAACCCTAAAGAATCAGGAAAAACACTAAAACCCTTTAATCCACTTAAAATGAAGAAAAAAATTAAACCCTAAAAAACTAAAAACTATCCAAAACTCCCAAAAATAATTAAAACCCTAAAACCCCTAAAATCCCTAAAAATCTTAAAAATCCAAGAAAATATTAAAAAATCCTTAAAATCCATAAAAAACGTAAGAAACCCAAAAAACCCAATAAATCATAATAAAACCTTAAAAACCAAAAAAACACTAAATCCCCCTAAAAACAAAAAAAAAAGCATCTAAAAAACCTAAATAAAACCCTAAAAACCCTCATAATCCCTTAAAAACCTAAAAACATAAAAATCCTAAAAATTCCCAAAAATTCCCAAGAAATATAAAAAACCCTAAAAACCCTAAAATCCTGCTAGAAAAACATAAAAATATAAACACACTTAAATTGACCAAACACCCTAAATAACACTAAAAACCCTAAATGAAATAAAACATTTAAATACCACTAAAAACTATAAAAACCCTAAAAAATTAAAATACCATAGAAAACAATAACAAAACTAAAATCAACTAAACACTATAAAAATCCTTTAATCCCTTAAAAATCATAAAAAACTCTAAAAATCCTTAAAACCACTAAAAACAAAAAAACCCCCTAAGAACCCAATAAACCCATAAAAATTATAAAACCCTAAAAACAAATAAAAACCCCTAAACCCCATCAAAATCCCTAAATACTCAAAAAACCATAAAAATCATAAAAAATAAATAAAAATACCTAAAAACATAAAAACCCCTAAAACACCAACGAGCCTGTACCCTAGTAGTATATGCTCCTGCTTGGAATCCAAAAGACCAAGGATCAAATCCGGGCAGGGGTGAATTTCCCGGTACTGTAGCAGTACTATAGCAGGGCACTGTAGCAGTACTGTAGCAGCGGCGGAAATGTTGCAGCGGGGAAACTGTAGTGGTGGTGGGATTGTTGCAGGTACTGTAGCGGTGGTTGTATTGTAGAATGTACTATAGTAGAAAAGGTACTGTAGCAGTACTGTTCACCACGGGGTCCTTTGAGTTAAAAATTGGTCTTTCAAGCCTTATTCTCAAGCCACTTGGCCTTAGGCCTTCGTGCTTTGTAATGGGTCTCCCTCAACCCAGTCTAAAGCGGTCTTTTCTTTAAATAATAAATTGAGACTTTCGCCTCAACCTTTAAAAAAACATAAAAACCCTGAAAACACCTATGAGAGCCTTTAAAATCTAAAAACACTTAAAACCCCTAAAATCCAAAAAACACTAACAACCTAAAAAACGCTAAAAATCCTAAATCCATCAAAATCCCCAAAATTCAAAAAACTATAAAATTAATAAAAATTCCCTAAAGATCCCTAAAAACATAAATTACACTAAAATCCCTGAAAACCCTTATGAAAACGTGAACAACCTAAAAATTCTTAAAACCCCTAAAAAACTCAAAAACTCCAGTAAAACCTAAAAGTCCCTAAAAACCCTAAAACACCTAAAAACCATAAAACCAATACAACTATTAAAAACATCTTAAAAAATAATAGAAACTATAAAAACCAATAAATACTTTAAAAATAGTTTAACTCCTAAAAACATTAAAAAACAATGAAAAACCTAAAACACTAAAATCTCAAATAAATCATAAAAATAAAAAACCACAAAAAACCAAAAAACCCTATAGAACCATACAACCCACAAGAACCCTAAAACCCTAAAAACCATAAACATATTAAAAACACCCTAAAATCCATAAAAATGTAAAAAAACAAAAAAAACATAGAAGACCAAAAAAATATAAAAACACATAAAACCCCTAAAAAAATAAAAATGCTAAGAATTACAAAATATTGAAAAATCCCAAATAAACAAAACACCATAAAAACCCGAAAACCCTATAAATCCCCCTAACCACTAAAAAACCTAGAAACAACTTAAACCCCTAAAGACATTAAAAAACATGAGAAAACTAAAAAATCATGAAAAACGTAGAAAAAACCCAAAAACCAGGAAACCCCTTCAAAATCCTGAAATCCTAAAAACACATAAAATTATAAAAAAACATAAAGATCCATAAATATGTAAAAAACCATAAATCACAAAAAATACCTAAGAAAACATTAAAACCCAAAACACCCTAAAACCCCTAAAAACCATTAAAAGCATAAAACCCCTAAAAACCTTAAAAAATCATAAAACCCAATTAAAATCCTAAAACCATTAAAAACATCATAAACTATTTAAACCCATAAACACCATAAAAAACTTTAAAAAACAAAAAATCCTTAAAAATTTAAAAAAACCATAAAACCCCCAAAACCCATAAAACCCCTAAAACCCCAAAAAACCCCAAAAAACCTAAAAATTCTTAAAAATTATAAAAACTTAAAATCTTAAAAAATATCTAAAAACATAAAAAACCTTAAAACCTTAAATACCATAATAAAACATCAGAAACCTAAAAACACATAAAACCCATAAAAATGTGAAAACCCCTAAACACCCTAAAAACCATAAAAACCATGAAACCCCTAATGAACATAAAAATTAAAAATACCCATTAAAACACTAAAATATTTAAAATCCCTTTAAACGCCTAAAAACATTAGAAAATCCATAAAAACAATTAAAACCCTAAAAACTCAATAAAATACCATAAAACCCAAAAAACCATAAAAGCCTAAAAACATCCAAAACCCTAAAAATCCCTAAAAACCCAAAAAACCAAAAAAATACTAAAAAAATTGAAATTCCTTAAAATAAAAAAAAAACTAAAAACCTGAAAACCCCTAAGAAAACAATGAATCCATAAAAACCAAAAAACTCTTTAAACTCGAACAAACCTAAAAATTCTAAAAATCCATAAATACCCAAACACCATCAAAAACCCTAAAATCCCTAAAAACCATAAAAATCCAAAAATATACCTAAAAATGTTAAAAACCTTAAAAACCCAAAAAAATTTAGAAAACCTTAAAAACCTAAAAACACATAATCCCCCAAAAAACATAAAAAACATTAAAAACCCTAAATTAAACTAAAAACCCAAAAAACACTAAAAACATAAAAACCCTAAAAACAATAAAAAACCATAAAACCCATTAAAACCCAAAACCACTAAAAACACTAAAAACCCATTAAACCCCTAAAAAATGTAAACAATCTAAAAACATTAAAAACACTACAGAAGTAAAAAACCATAAACAAACCATAAAAACCCTAAAACCCTAAAAACATACTAAATGCCCTAAAAATCCCTAAAAACCTAAAAAACCAGAAAAATAATAAGAAAGAACTAAAAATACCTAAATACATAAAAAATCCTAAAACATTGAAAAACCATAAGAAAACCTTAAAAACCATAAAACATAAAAATTATTAAAAAGCTTGAAAAACATAAAACATTATAAAAACCCTACAAAACTATAAAACTAAAAACCAAAAAGAACCCTTAAAATCCCTAGAAGCCCAAAAAACCATAAGAATAAAAAAACCCTGAAAATCTCTAAAAATGTAAAAACCCTAAAAAACCTAAGAAAACCTTAAAAACCTAAGAACACTTAAAACACCTAAAAACGTAAAAATTGCTAAAAAAAATAAAAGACCCAAAAAACCCTTAAATCCCTTAAAAATATTAAAACAAAAAAACTATAAAAACCCTAGAAACAACCAAAAACACTAAAACCCCTTTAAACACCTAAAGATGCTAAAAACTCTAAAAACATTAAAACCTATAAAAAAATTAAAAAATTAAAAAAAGCCCCAAAACTGTAAAAACCATAAAAACCATTAAAATTCAACAAACCCTAAAACTCTTAAAATCATTAAAAACCAAAAAAACCTAAAAAATCATGAAAATTCCCCAAAAATACCTAAAAATTTAAAAACCCTAAAAATATTGAAAAAACAAGGAAAACAATAAAAATTAAAAAATAATTGAAATCATATAAATCTAAATAAACCCTAAAAACCCTAAAAAACAACGTGCCTAAAAAATTATAAAACCCTAAAAACACATAAAAACCCTAAACCACAAAAATACTAAAAACCATTTAAAACCCTAAAAATTCTAAATGAAACACCTAAAAACAGCAAAAATGCCACCACTCTCTCCCGGGATCTCCCTCCTGACGCGGTGATCTCCAGGTTTCCCTCATGGAATCCTCTTCAGCGGCTTCGTTGATCTCTTCACTTCTGTTCAAGAGGCTTTCTTCCCTAGTGCTATGGTGGAAATCGAGGCAGATGGTCGATGGAACTGGGTTCTGGTGGGTTGTTTCAGGAAATGGAGATGACGGTTTGGTCTGGATTTTGCTTCGTTTTGGATTGGCTTTGTTAGATTTGGATCCTACTCCTCCTTGGGCATTGTCTTTGTTGCTCCTAGGAGGCAACGGTGATAGTTTTCTAGTGGTCTGGGTGATGTATTTGAGGTCATTGGTGAAGTCAACATTGGTGCGATGGATGTTTCGACGACTGGAAAGAGGTGTGCTTGGTCCGATCTTCAGCAAGACACTCTGGTGGATTCGTCTGGGAGAGTCCTGGCTTCTCTTTGGTGACAAGTGGGTTCGGCGGGATTCGCGAATTCTCGGTGATGGCGCTTACGACTCTGTTCTTGGATCTGTGCTTCTTGTTTGGACCCGAGGAGGGTCTTTCTGGCTTTTCGGGCTTCTTGACAGGTCATGGTGGCCGATGAGGGTGAAGATTATGGTTTGCTTTTCTAGTTCTCATTTTCTATTCTTAGATCTTGCTGATGTTGTAGGTATGGTCATACTGTGCTGTGTTCGGTTTGATATGGTGGTCAGGGTGTTCTTGAATTGTGGCTGGTTTGGTTTTGTGTTGTTGTTACTACTGGATGACGATTTTAAGGAGTTTTGGATGATGTGGAATGGGTTCAGGCATGGGTATTGGTGGTCTTTTGTTTCTGATTTTGATGGGATGTTGGAACTAGTCTGGTCAGGAAGTGTTGGTCCCTGGATTCTGAGTTGTTATATGATGTTTGCTGCTGGTTGTTGGTTCTTTAATAAGTTGCTGCTGAATTTGGGTCGGATATTGAGTTGCTGGATGATGAGCTACTAGACTTTGGCTACTACTTCACTTGAGTGGAGGTGGTGGGTGGTGGAAATATGGTATGGTGGTGTTGATTGGTGTTGGTGCTGCTGGTTTCTGAGGAGGAAGCGGGATGTAAAGGGTTTTTAAGTGTGGGTCATTTGAACCCTCCCCTCCCTTGTCTGCTGTGTCTCTTTTTTCTTTCTAATAATTTTGGGGGGGTTGGGAATAGCCTGACCCTTGAATCTTCCTTGACATTAAAAATGTTAAAAAAATTATAAAAAACTATACTCCCCATAAAAATTAGAAAATCCCCAATAAACCCAATAAACCCTCCAAATCCCTAAAATCCAAATAAAACAATAAAAATACAAAACAAATTCCTAAAATCTCTAAAAACCCCTCTGAAAATTATAAAGACCTAAAAAACATAAAACCACTAAAATACATATATAATTCTAAAAATCCCAAAAACCCCTTAAAATACCCAAAAACCCCAAAATCCACTAAAAACATAAAAACCCTAAAACCCATAAACATCCTAAAAACCCACTAAAAACTCTAAAAACCCTTTAAACCACTAAAAATTCTAAAAAACACTAAAAACCCTTAATACCCTAAAACACATGAAAATCTAAAAAACCCCCAAAGAAACCATAAAAACTGTAAAAACTGTAAAAACCCTAAAAGTCCCTAAAAATTCTAAAAACCTTAAAAACAATAAAAATTTTGCAAAAAACCCCCAAAATGTAAAAAAATTATAAAACCTTATAAACCATAAAGGAAAACTTGAAAAATCCTTAAAAAACATAAAAACCTGAAGAAATGATTAAAATACAAAAAACCCTACAACCCTAAAACCCTACAACTCTAAAAAACCTAAAAACCCTAAAAACCATAAACCCATAAAAAACACAAAATAAAATCTAAAAACCAATAAAAACCCAAAAAATCAATAAAACTTTTAAATCTCTTTAAACATGTAAAATTGTTAAAAAGGGATAAAAAAAATTTAATAACCTTAAAAACTAAAAAACCGTAAAATTCAAAAAAACCAAAAAAATCCCAAAAAACCCAAAAAACTGCTCAAAAATCCCTGAAAACCATAAAAATCCTAAAAATACCTAAGAAAAAAAGCCAAAACATGCTGAAAATATATATAAACATCATATAAACATAAAAACACATAAAATCCCTAAAAAACTAAAAATTGAAAAAACCCTAAAAAAACCCTAAAAACACAAAAAAAATACCTAAAACAATAAAAACCCATTAAAATACTAAAACCCCAAATATCCCTATAAATGTAAAAATCCCTAAAACCCTAAAAACCGCTAATAAAACATTAAAAAATAAAAATATATAAAACCCCTAAAAATCTAAGAAAAAAACCATAAGAGAAAAGAAGAAGGAAGATGTCGCCGCTCCCTCCTGGGCCTCTCCCGACACGGTGATCTCTAGGGGTTCATCTTGGAATCCTCTTCAACGGCTCCATTGATCTCTCCCTCTTTAGGCTTTGCGATGCGGATGGTTTTATGTTCAAGAGGCATTCTCCCCAGGCGCAATGGTGGTTTTCGAGGCGGATGGCTGACGACGCTGAGTTCTGGTGGGTTGTTTTAGGTTGTGGAGGTAACGGCTTGGTCTGGTTTTTTCTTTGATCTAGATCGTCTTTTCTAGATCTAGATTCTACGCTCCATGGTGGCAGCGGTGATACCTTTCCAGTGATCTGGAAGAAGTCGAAGAGGTTGATGGTGAAGTCAATTCAGGTGCGTTGGATACTTCGACGAATGGACAGAGGTGTGCTTGGCCCGATGGATCTTTTGTGCGATAGTACGCTCTGGTGGTTTTGTTGGGGGGTGTTCTGGCTTCGCATTGGTGAGAAGCGGGTTCGATGGGCTTTGCGTCTTCTTCGCGCTGGCGTTTACGGCTACACGCTCAGTTCTACACTGCTTGTCCGGACCCGAGGAAGGTCTAGCTGGCTTCTCTGGCTTCTCAACGGGTCATGGTGGATGCATAGGGCATGGATGCAGGTTTGGTCTTATGGGTCTACTTTATTTCTCTTGGATCTTGCTGCTGACAAAGGTATGGTCACATTGTTCTTTGTTGGCTTTGATTTACTAGTCTGCGTGTTCTTGACCGGTGGCTGGCTTGGTTTTGAGTTGTTGTTTCTGCTGAATGTGTTTTGGCTGCTGTTTTGGTTTCGATGTGGATGCTGGCTATCGATTCTACTGGGTGGTGCTGATTTTTTTTCTGTTGATGATGATGGTTCTATGTTGCTGGAGAAGGACCTTCTTGGTGAGAAGGTGCTGGGTGCTGGACCTTGTGAGATTGGATATGGGTCTTTCGTTGGTTGTGAGTTGATGCTTGCTGGTGAATGCTAGATGATGTGTGGTTGTTCGGATTTTGATACTACTGTGGATGAGTTTGTTGTTGTTCTTCTAGTTGATGGTTGATGTTTTTTGGATGGTGATGATGGATGCGTTTGGTTGCGCTTTTTCTGTGGTTTGATGCTGCTGGATGTGTTTGGCTGTGATGTTGAATTTGGTGTTGTTGGTTGCTGGGGCTGGTTGGTTTGGATGTGTTTCTTCTTCTATGTAGCTATGTTTATTGGATTTGGTGCTGTTGGATGCTGGTACTGGCTGGATGTGATGTGATGATGCCGCTGTTGTGTCTGTTTTTTTGTCTTTTTCTTTCTTTGTTTTTCTTTTTTGGCATGGGTTGTAAGGGGTTTTTGGGTGCGGGTCGTTTGACCCCTCCCCTCCCTTGTCTGTTGTGTCTCCATTTTTCTTGCTAATAAATTGGGGGGGGGGGGGCGAAAATAGCCTGACCCTCACATCTTCCTTGCCCCTAGAAATCTAAAAATTTATAAAAACATAAAAGGACCCTAAAAACTATAAAGACCCCTAAAATCCTTAAAGACCACTAAAACCCTTAAACCCCCCCTAATACCCATAAAAACTCTAAAACCCACTAAAATATCTAAAAACCATTTAAACCTCTAAAAAAATTATAAAAATCTAAAAAACCTGAAAACCCCTAAATACTAAAAAATGATAAAAACCCAAAAAAACATAAAACCCTAAATCCCTAAAACCATAAAGAAGCATAATATCCCTAAAAGCCCTTAAAACCCGTTAAAATCATAAAAAATCCCTAAAAAATTAAAAACACTAAAATCCCTGAAAACCCTAAGAAAACCCTAAAAACCTTAAAAACACTCAAAATCTCAAAATCTCTAAAAAACCTAAAAATCATAAAAAATCCATAAAAATCCCTAAAAATGTAAAAAAACATAAAACCGATAAAACACTTAGAAAACCTTAAAACCCTAAAAAACACTTAAAACCTATAAAAACATAAAAAATTAAAACACCCTTAAAAACATAGAACCCTATAAAAACCATAAAACCCACTAAAAACCTTAACAAAACCTAAAAAACTAGAATAAAACAAAAAAACACAAAAAAAGATCTAAAAACCTTTTAAACCCCTAAAAACATTAAATAACTAGAAATATCCTTAAAATTCTAAAAAAACCTAAAAAACCCAAAAACACAAAAAACAAAAAACTGTAAAATCCCTAAAAACCGCAAAACCCCTAAAAATCCACAAAAACATAAAAAAATCAATGAAATCCAAAAAAACTCAAAAACCCTAAAAACATAAAAAATTATGAAACTGCTTAAAACCCTAAGAAAACCTTAAAAAACATTAAACAATTCAAACCCATAAAAAACACTAAAAAATCTAAAGACCCTAAAAATCTAAAAACCCAAAAAACCATAAAACCCACTAGAAACATTTCAAAAACCCTAAAACCCAATTAAAAACTTAAAAACCTAGTAAAACTGTAAAAACCATTTAAACACCTAAAAACCATAAAAACTCTAAAAAGGTTAAAAACCCTAAAAACAAAAAAACCCATGAAACTCTAAAACCCCAAAAAACTCACAAAATCCCTAAAAACCCTAAAAACTATTAAAAGAAAAAATCCAAAAAAATATAAAAACATAGAAACCCCTAAAAACCCTTTGAAAGCAATAAAAACCTAAAAACACTTAAAACCCTTAAAAAAACTAAAGCCCCTTAAAATTCTAAAAAGACCAAAAAACAACAAGAAATGCAATGAAACCTAAAGAAACCCCATAAAAATCTTAAAACTCCTAAACAACATAAAATTCCTAAAAACCTACGAAAAACTCTAAAATCTAAAAAACTCAAAAAAAACTCTAAAACCCTAAAACCCCAAAACCATTAAAATCTTGAAAACCCCCAAAATACCTA